>ML661888.1:11656187-11676668 GCA_007570785.1 Antilocapra americana | reverse complement strand
ATCTTTATGTTATCAAACAGTCAGTAAATCCAAATGAGCAAAAGACACTCATTATGTGGTGATGGAGCTGCCTGAAGCAAAATCAATACCAATACTATACCAGAGCCATGGTTTAAGGTACCTACATCTTATCTGAATATTTAGATCTAGGGAAAAATCTAGGCAGCAATCAGCTACTCCCAATCTTGTGTTAAGTACAGTTGACCCTCCAAATAACATGGGGGTTAAGGGTGCCAACTCTTCCAGCAGTCAAAAATGCACTTACAATGGATTTACAAAGCCAGATATTTAGCCACCACATGCAAACTCTTAGTTGTGGCATGTGAGATCTAGGTCTCTGATCAGGGATTGAACCTGGGCCTCCCTCTTTGGGAGTGTCCAGTCTTAGCCACTGGACCACCAGAAAGCCCCTGTTTTATTTTTTGGTGAAGATGGTATCTAAGGTGATGTCTTGGGCCATTTCGGACACTGACTCAGTTTCCTGAGTTTCTCCAAAGCACGCACAAAGTACATGTTATTAGACTGGTTTGCAAAACAAGTAAAGGTAGTTCATACTACAACATTGCATGGCTTACAAATATCTAAATGGTAAATGGTATGTTATTTATTTTTAATTACTATGGGGTAAAAAAGAATGCAGTATTCATACATGTTATAACATGAATAAACATTAAAACCATCTTTAGTGAAAAAAATCCATATAGAAAAGGCCACCCAGATCCCATATTCACCATGTCTGCTTTAAATCCACCAAGTTTGTCCAAATAACTGAAAGTCTCAGTAACACTCTAAAAAAAGCAAAAATGATGAGGATGGAAAAAAAGATATATTTATACAATTGAACAATTGGTGAAAGTGGAGGTGGGGCTGTGGATTACATTATAATGTAGAAACCATATGATTTCCTGATTTTGGAGGTTATGTGCTGGTTCTGCGGGCGAATGCACCCATTTTGGATAAAATACAGGGTATTTTAGATGATGTGGCAAATGTGAGTACTTTTTCCCATTGCTAGGACTCTTCTGTACATTTTAAATTACTGGAAAGTAAATTTCATTTCAAAACAACCATGTCAATACCACCAAAGAAAATCAGATGAGACAGGCATGAAACGTTCTTACACAGGCCAAGACTTACCCAGACGAAGTTCAAGGGAAGCTGTGATGCTCCCTGCCATTGTAGGAGTCCACATGGAATGAAGAAGTACTTGGGAAGTCTATTAGAAACCACCATCTCTTGGGTCCTCTGGATGACCTACTGCAGGAGAAACAGATTTGACTAATAAAACTTTCCACATAACTTCAGAAAAAGTTCTTACATTCAGTAAAGCTGAATAATTTTGGATCAATTTACAATCATATAAACCACTACAATTTACAATCCCAATCAATATACAAAAATCAGTTGTGTTTCTATACAATAACAATCAGAAACAAAAATTAAGAAAATCCTACTTATAACTGCATCAAAAAGAATAAAACATCTAGCAATAAACTTAATCAAGGACATAAAAGACCACTAGTCAGAAAACTAGAAAGCACTGATACAGAAATCAAAGAAAACACAAATAAACAGAACACTATTCCATGCTCATGCACTGGAACAATGAGGAATTAAACTGTCCATTCCAACCAAAACCATCAACAAATACACTGACTGCAATCACAAAATAATATTCAATGGCATTTTTCACAGAAATAGAAATATTCCTAATATTAGGCTGCTAATATTAAACAGGACCTTAAACAGCCAAAAAGACTCTGAGAAAAAAGAACACAGCTGGAGGCATCTTCCTCTCCGACTTCAAACTGCATCACGGAGCTGTAGTCTCCATGACAGTGAGGAACTGGCACGAACACAGACACGTGGACCTGAGGAAAGAACAGAGAGCCCAGGAATGAACCCACATGTACGTGGTCGGTTCATGAAACTCACACCAGGAACGTGCGAAGAGGAAAGGACAGTCTTCTCAAGAAATAGTGACAGTTTTCGGTCAGTTTTCTCAAGAAAACGGGCCACCTACACCAAGAACATCACTGGTCATCCTCTAGACCATCTAACAGAAATCTAACTAAAAACCCGCCATTGTGCACATGGAGCTCTTTCCCCGAGTCCTCTGAGATGAGTCCGGGCAGCGCTCAGCTGGACACAGGAAACGCCTGCTGCATCCTCACCTTCCCCCCCTGCAGCGCCTCCCTGCTGGTGGGCACGGAGGCAGCCGCGCTCCGCTCGGCCTGGACGCAGCCCCGTTACCCAGAGGCCCGGCCCTGAGGAGACGAGGAGACGAGGAGACGGGGCTCCCGCCGGCCAGACACGGGGCCGAGGAGACGGGGCTCCCGCCGGCCGGTCACGGGCCCGAGGAGATGGGGCTCCCGCCGGCCGGACACGCGGCCCGAGGAGACGGGGCTCCCGCCGGCCGGACACGCGGCCCGAGGAGACGGGGCTCCCGCCGGCGGTCACGGCCCGAGGAGACGGGGCTCCCGCCGGCCGGTCACGGGCCCGAGGAGACGGGGCTCCCGCCGGCCGGACACGGGCCCGAGGAGACGGGGCTCCCGCCGGCCGGTCACCCAGCCCAGTCCGAAGGCAGAGCGCCCCGGGCCCGCGGTCAGAGCGGGGATCGGCGCCCCTGCGGCCGCCAGAGAGCAGCGGGCAGCCCCGCTCTCACAGAGCCCAGAGGGCTCACCCAGAAGCCGCTCGGCTGTGAGAGCTCAGACTGGAAGCCCAAACTGAAGCGGAGCAGAACAGCTCCGTGACGCTCCTCAAAACACGGCTAAGGAACAATCAGCGCCTCTATGGAATGCAGCCAGAAAAAGGGACCCATCTGAGTCGGTTCTAATGAAGTGGATGAGCCTAGAGCGTATTAAACAGGGCAGTCAGTCAGAAAGAGAACATGGAATCCAGAAGGATGGCACCAATGAATCTGTTCACACAGCAGCAACGGAGATGCAGACATAGAGAACAGACTCACGGACAAGGGTGGGGAACAAGAGGGAGACGGTGAGATGGATGGAGAGAGCAGCATGGACGCCTGTACACCAACATGTGTAAACAGACAACCAGTGGGCATTTGCTGTACGCCTCAGGGAACTCACACTGGGGCTCTGTCGTAACCTAGAGAGGTGGGACTGTGTCAGGGAACATTTGGCAGGAGGCTTCCTGTGTGCTGTTTCCAGATGTCCCTTACTAATTCCTGAATATTCAGAGATGCGTGGAGAGGCATACCTCTCCTGGGGACAAAAGGAATGCATACATTCTTAGAGTAAAAGTAACTAGTTACAGCCTTCCTCCCTTTCTGTTATGGAAAATGAGTTTTACGACCCCTCTCTTGGAGATGGATTCTAGCCTTATATGTTTCCTGGATGTGTTTTAAGATTCTTGGTCCTAAGACAGCACATATATACCAACATTACATTGAATAAATGCCTTTACTCCTTCAGAGTCTTGGTCCCCATGTCTCTATTCATTTCTCTCTCTCTCTCTCTCCTTTCTCTCTCCCTTTATTTTCTTATCATCAACTCTGTACCCCCAAGCCCTGGCCCATTAAAGGGCCATAACAAGTGGCACCCAAAAAACAGGGACTTGGGAAAAAAATCAGAGCAGAGTGACACGGAGCTTATTGAAGCTGGTAAGTACTAAGAGACGGGGGCATAGCGGCAGGAAAGCCCCATCACTTTTCTACTTTACTTTATCACTTATCTAAAGATTTCTGGCCTTTATGGGCTCTTATTAATACTGTGATTCTGCCACTTCAAAGTAATCCTGGCCCTCATGATATTCAGCAACAGGCAGAACACTTCTTACATGAACGTAAATTACATGATGAAGCCTTACAAAAGGCCCAATTAGAACAACATGATACATTTACAAACCCTCCCCTGGTTGTTCCAAGCGCTCCTCCTTTGCCAGCAGATGCGAATCCAAGTCTCCCCTTTGCTAGAACCTAATGACTCTGGCAACGACTCCTCTAGGATGCCTTTTGATATTAAAATTAAGGCCATACCTCCTATTCGGGAGACAGGAACTATTATAAATTATTTGAAGGCTTGCTGCAATTTAGGATCAGAAACTCAAAAGATGCATATGCTAGCTCAAACAATGGTTGCTGCTTTTAAAAAGGAGAATGAAGAGTGTTTTACATGTGTAGACAAAAACCATTTAAAAGGGATTGCCCTAAGAAGGATAATAAAAAACTTCCCCAAATCTGCCTTCGCTGCCGTAAACGAATGCATTGGGCCAAAGAGTGTAAATCTAAATTTGATATTGAAAAAAAACCCATTCTGGGAGTCTCCTAGCAGGGGACCCCCCAGGTCCCTGTCAACAAAAACCAGGGGCAAATTCCATCTTTCCCTTCAAACACCCAACATCTGGCAGTGCTGCTGTCAATATACCAGCCCTAAATGACTTTCTCCTTTACCCTCAAGCAGTCCCCTCTAGAATACCTACTGGGCTTTTTAGACCCCTGCACCCACCAACTTTTGGTCTTTTACTTGGCCCATCTAGCTTGACTTCTAAAGAAATTACTATTCATCCTAAAATAATTGACTCAGATTATAGAGGAAAAATTCAAATTATGATGTCATCTCAGATTTTATGGCAATTCAAAAAGGGGTACAAAACTGCTCAAATACTTCTTTTACCTTACATTTCTATTAACTCCTCTAATACTGTGTGGACAGACGGATTTGGCAGTACAGATCAAAAACAATCCTTACGGACCTCATTAATCTCTAAAGTTGCCTGACTGAATATAAATATCAAAATTAATCATAAAAAATTTTCTAGTCTCCTCGACACTAGATCTGATATTACTATTATTTCCAAATATTTATGGCCCAAATCCTGGCCTATACCAAAAAATTTCTTGCCAAATTGCAGGAATTTCTCAAACTAAAGTACAAGAGGTTTACCAAAGTACTCAAATATATCCATGTGAGAGACCAGAAGGCCAACCTACAACATTAAAACCATATGTGATAGACGCATCCCTTAACTTAATAGGAAGAGACTTACTTATGCAATGACAGACTCAGATTTACATTCCACATTTTTCCTAGGGGCCACTGCTCACTTAACAGATAATACAATTATCAAAATAACAGAGAAATGATGAGCCTATTTAGACAGAACAATGGCCCCTCACTAAAGAAAAATTACAGGCGGCTAAAGAACTTATAGATGCACAACTAGAATTAAGGCATATTGAAAAATCATTTTCTCGTTAGAACTCTCATATTTTTGTTATAAAAAAGAAATCTGACAAATGACATCTCCTAACAGATCTTAAGAAAGTTAATGCATCTATGAAACCTATGGGTGCATTATAGCCAGGAGTCCCCTCACCTACCACCATTCCTCAAGACTGGCATATTATTATTATTGATTTACAAGATTGCTTTTTTAATATACCTCTACACCCTTTAGACAGAGAGAGATTTGCCTTCTCTTTCCCTTATCCTAATCATATCGGGCCTCATAAACGGTACCAATGGACTGTACTGCCACAAGAGATGATGAATTCTCCCACTGTGTGTCAGTATTATGTAGCCAAAGCCCCTGAGCCTGTGAAAAAACAATTTCCTAACTTTTTTGTTATTCACTATATAGATGATATATTGTTTTCGGCTCCATCTATCTTAAAAACTCAACATATGTTTGACATAGCCCAATTATGCTTAAAAAACTATAGATTAATTATTACCCTTGAAAAAATTCAAACCTCTACACCTTACCATTACTTGGGATTTATCATTAATAGACAACGTATTACTCCACAATTGACTCAAATCCATATTGATAAATTATCAACCTTAAATGACTTTCAAAAGCTCTTAGATAATATAAACTAGACTAGGCCTTCTTTAGGCATTGCTAATTATCAACTAAATAACCTATTTGATACTTTAAAAGCCCTCGATCACTTTCTCAAGAGGCACGAGAGAAACTCTATTTAGTACAAAATAATTTACAAAAACAGTTTCTCACTCACATCAGAGTAGATTTCTCTCTAGAATTATTTATACTTCCCTCTCTTCATTCTCCCACAAGACTTCTTGCCCAAGAAGAACACCCAATAAAATGGATCTATACCAGTTTTAGGAAAATAAAATCACTTACACCCTACCTTGATTTAATTGCTTTAATCGTTATCAATGGAAAAAATAGGACTAAAACTCTAATTGGCTCTGATCCTCATAAAATTGTAATACCAATTAATAAATCTCAATTTGAAAACACATTAAAAACCTCTACTGATTTTCAAGTAGCTTTTCTGAAATATTTTGAAAAAATTTCATTTCATTATCCTTCTGGTAAACTTTGAAATTTCTTCAAAAACACTGAATTTATTATTTCCCGTGTTATCAGCTCACAGCCTATACCACAAGCTGAGGTTTTTTTACGTAGATGGGACTAAAAACGCCAAAGCCTCATTCTGGTCTCTTAAGAAATAAAACGTCTTTTATACTAAATTTCATTCTGCTCAACAAAATAAATTGTATGCTCTTATTCAAGTCATTTGCCTACATCCTTACCCCATTAATATAGTCTCTGACTCCTTATACTTAGTTTTTGTATTAAATAATATAAAAGCCTCCACCATAAACTCCAATCAACCTATTATTCAACAACGTTTTTTTGAACTGCAATCAATCATTAGAAACCGCACTTCCCCCCTTTATATTACCCATATTCAAACACACTCCTCTCTTCCCGGCCCTATGACTCTTGGTAACTTAAAAGTGGACAAACTCATTTCATTGGCTATCCGGAGGAACAGCACGCTCTGTGACATAACAATGCTGGCTCCCTACATCAGCTATAAAAGATCCCATACCGCCAGGCTAAAAAATTATTAATAAATGCCCCACTTGTAGACCCCTACATCTTCGACCCATCACACCAAAGATCAATCCTCGTGGTTTAAAACCTAATAAACTATGACAAATAGATGAGACTCATTGCCCTAAACTTTCTCCCTCTTCTTTCTTACATGTCTGTATTGATACCAATCCTTCCTTTATTTGGGCCACACCTCTTCGTGGTGAAGCCACACAATACGTTATAACTCACTTTCTAGCTTGTTTTGCTGTAATGAGAACTCCTAGTTCCATTAAAACAGATAATGGCCCTGCTTATATTTCTAGACACTTTAAACAATTTTTACAATCATTTTGTATTAAACATATTACAGGTATTCCTTATTATCCACAGACACAAGACATAGTTAAACAAACACATCACCCACTAAAATTACAAATAAAAAAATTAAAAAAGGGAAAATACACAGAAACACTACTGTCTTCTTTATCTAAAGCACAATCTACTAGATTCCAACATAAGATATTTTCTAAACCTATAACTGTTGTTAACACAGTCTTATTTGTTTTAAATTTTTTAAATTTAACAGAGGGAGATATTTTAACAAGACCAAAAAAACATTTCGAAGAATTGAAAGACACTTCTTTTCCTCCACCCATTTGGTACGAAGACGGGTTAATAAAACTATAGAGAGCTAATAAACTAATCTTAAAGGAAAAAGGGTATGTTTGTATTTCCTCAGATGGATCCAAGGAACTCACATGGACGAAAGAACAAAAACCCCAAGAAGAAAAAATTCCTATTGAAAGGTTGTGGACAAGATCACAACAAAGACACCGGGAATCTTGGCCTCCGGAAGAGAAGAATTCAATCCGGGGCCAGGGACGAGGCTTGATCGCTCAGAGCTTTTGTATAATAAAGTTTTATTAAAGTATAAAGGAGATAGGGAAAGCTTCTGACATAGGCATCAGAAGGGGGTAGAAAGAATACCCGTTTGCTAGCATTAGCACTGGAGTTATATACTCTCAAATTAGTTATTACAGTGAATCAAAAGAATGTCTGGAGGTTGTAAAGACCTCACCAGACCCATTCCCATGATTTACATTTTAAGATAACAGGATTAGCCAGAGGTTTTTTTCCAGACTGTCTCCAAGCAGGATACATTATTGTTATATAATCCTAAAGAATGTAGTAGAGAGAAAAATAAGTTTGTCCTTTCTTCCCCCTTGAGAATTCCAGACACCTCTCTCCTTGGGGACCCCTAGACTTCTTATCAACCTGCCTAGGAGAGGACTCTCTCACTATATGGACCACAGCGACATCAACCTTATGATCCCCCCACTTGGGGACAAATAAAAATGCTTACTAATTAAGCTGAAAATCTGATCTTTCAACAGGAAATGCTGCAGAATCTTGAATACATTTACCTGACAATGTTCAGTCGGCTTGGCCTGCTGTCTCCCACCTGCCCAAGCCAAACTAATTATCCATACTTACTGGGCTTTCTTACCCAACCCCCCTTTTTTACTACAGGTAATAAAATAGATGGAGAGAGGACCTATTGCTTCAACTAATGACTCTATACATATGTCTTTTCCCTGGAACATTAAAGAGCCCTCACACCCCATAGTAGAAGAAAAACTAATTAACATTTCTTTAGGTTCTAAAGTCCTTCTTTTGTGCTTAAGCCCTGCAATATTATGCATAAACTTAAGCTGACAAACCTGGGCTTTTGCCCTGCTTCACGTAAAGAACTTTTGGATGCTGCTTGGTTTGTTTACAGCCCTTTCTTTGTCTGTGAACCATGTTTATACTACGGAGACTTTAGGGAAAGAGTTAGGGAAAGAAGACAGACATATTGTTGTGCCCAGATCCCAATCTCCACAAACCACCAGGAGGCCATTCACCGATGCAAGCGCAAGAGGGAGTTTATTACAGACCCGGGTCCGGACCGCACACACACACACCGACGCAGCGGAGTGAGGGCGGCAGCCCCGAGCAGCATGGTACAAGGCTTTTAAGGGAAAGAGACAAAGGGCAGGAAGGCTCGGATGGGGTAATGTGTTTCAGCGTCCGGACGGGAGGGGAGGTCAGGGGATTTTCGCGCGCTAGCCCCTGGTTGGCAGTCGTGTGTAGGGTGGTGACCTGGGGGTGGGGGAACTTGGGTGTTTGCCCTTTATTACAAGATGGCAGCTCCTTTTTTAAGATGGAGTCACTTAGACTCTACAATATACTCCTGTTCGTTGGGATAAATGTCAAGCCATGTTGGGAAAATCAATATTTGTGGCTAATCATACAATTGTGGATTGGGGACTCCATGGTGTATGGTGATGTACCTGCTTGGATGATATTAACAGCACTCAAGTCGTAGGTTACCAGCACTATGCTGATATTACTGACACTACGCTAGAATATTATCATGACAAAGGACTTCTTGGGCTGCTTGACAAGGAATCTCCCCATCGTCCTGGATAAACAGGTTGGGCATGAACAATGGGACATCTGTAAACTTGCTACAAACACCGAAAAACTTGGGAGTTGGACTGGACATTTTACAGAAACCAGTAGCTTTTTCCTTCGCTATAATCAATCCTATTGTACACATGCCTGTGCTCCACTTCCTTTTGTTATAGCCATAAGAAACTTACGTTCTGTAACTTGTATTATTTCTAAACTATATACTGGTCTTAAGAAATGATTCCTTTTTGATTGTGATTGGAATTCAACTCAGTATTTTGTTACTCTTGTTCACTTTAATCATGGTGCCTATAACTAAAACAAATCAAATTGCATTTATGAAACATACATGATAATGACTCTCTGAATGTACGATTACTTCAAAAGGATATCTTTGATATCTTTTCTAATGTCTGCCTTCGGCCACTAATTTAGAAACTTTGGCTGTACAAATAGCTCTTCAATTATGTGAGCTAGACCCATTGAGGTTGGTTCACAGCATCGGTTCTGGAACTGTAACTTTGGTGAAATTTTTGTTGTTGATTATCATCGCCATCCTATAAGATTGGTTTATACTAAACAAACTTATATGATCAAGATTTTTTTTTTTTTAGAAATAAAATAGGGGGAATTGTCAGGGAACATTTGGCAGAAGGCTTCCTTTGTGTTGTTTTCTGATGTCCCTTATCAATCCCTGAATATTCAGAGATGAGTGGAGAGGCACACCTTTCCCGGGGACAAAATAAATGCATACATTCTTAAAGTAAAGTAACCATTTACAGCCTTCTTCCCTCTCTGATATGGAAAGTGAGTTTTTACAACCTCCTCTCTTTGAGATGGATTCTAGGCCAATGTTTGCTGGATAAGTTGCAAGATTTTTATCTTTGCTGAAAAGGCTATTTGTAAGACAGTATATATATGCCCACATTATGGAGAATAAACGCCTTTACTCCATCAGAGTCTTGGTCCCCATGTCTCTCTTCATTTTTCTCTTTCTCTCCTTTCTCTCTTCCTTTATTTTCTTATCGTCGACTCTGTACCCCCAAGCCCTGGCCCATTAAAGGGCCATAACAGATGACCATTATATCCACTACTGTGGGCAGGAATTCTTAGAAGAAATGGAGTAGTCATCATAGTAAACATGAGTCCGAAGCACAGTACTTGGATGCAATCTCAAAAGCGACAGAATGATCTCTGTTCGTTGCCAAGGCAAACCATTCAATATCACAGTAATCCAAGTCTATGCCCCAAGCAGTAATGCTGAAAAAGCTGAAGTTGAACAGTTCTACAAAGACCTACAACACCTTCTAGAATGAACACCCAAAAAAGATGTCCTTTTCATTACAGGGGACTGGAATGAAAAAGTAGGAAGTCAGGAAACACCTGGAGTAACAGGCAAATTTGACCTTGAAGTACAGAATGAAACAGGGCAAAGGTAATAGAGTTCTGCCAAGAGAATGTATTGGTCATAGAAAACACTCTCTTCCAATGACACAAGAGAAGACTCTACACTTGGACATCACCAGCTGGTTGACACTGAAATCAGATCGATTATATTCTTTGCAGCCAAAGATGGAGAAACTCAGTACAGTCAGCAAAAACAAGACTGGAAGCTGTCTGTGGCTCAGATCATGAAATACTTACTGCCAAATTCAGACTTAAATCGAAAGAAGTAGGGAAAACCACTAGACCATTCAGGTACGACCTAATTCAAATCCCTAACAATTATAGAGTGCAGTCTTGAAAAAAAAAGAGAGAGTTCCAGAAAAACATCTACTTCTGCTTTATTGACTATGCCAAAGCCTTTGACTGTGTGGATCACAATAAACTGTGGAAAATTCTGAAAGAGATGGGAATACCAGGCCATCTGACCTGCCTCTTGAGAAACCTGTATGCAAGTCAGGAAGCAACAGTTAGAACTGGACATGGAACATCAGACTGGTTCCAAATGTTTTCCCATTTGGAGTATGTCAAGGCTGTATATTGTCACCCTGCTTATTTAACTTGTATGCAGGGTACATCATGAGAAACACTGGGCTAGAGAAAGCACAAGCTGGAATCGAGATTGCCAGGAGAAATATCAATAACCTCAGATATGCAGATGACACCACCCTTATGGCAGAAAGTGAAGAGGAACTAAAGAGCCTCTTGATGAAAGTGAAAGAGGAGAGTGAAAAAGTTGGCTTAAAGCTTAATATTCAGAAAACTAAGACCATGGCATCTGGTCCCATCACTTCATGGGAAATAGATGGGGTAACAGTGGAAACAGTGTCAGACTTTATTTTGGGGGGCTCCAAAATCCCTGCAGATGGCGATTGCAGCCATGACATTACAAGGTGCTTACTCCTTGGAAGGAAAGTTATGACCAACCTAGACAGCACATTAAAAAGCAGAGACATTACTTTGCCAACAAAGGTCCATCTAGTCAAGGCTATGGTTTTTCCAGTGGTCATGTATGGATGTGAGAGTTGGACTATAAAGAAAGCTGAGCACCGAAGAATTGATGCTTTTGAACTGTGGTGTTGGAGAAGACTCTTGAGAGTCCCTTGGACTGCAAGGAGATCCAACCAGTCCATCCTAAAGGAGATCAGTCCTGAATATTCATTGGAAGGGCTGATGTTGAAGCTGAAACTCCAATACTTTGGCCACCTGATGTGAAGAGCTGACTCATTTGAAAAGACCCTGATGCTGGGAAGGATTGAGGGCAGGAGGAGAAGGGGATGACAGAGGATGAGATGGTTGGATGGCATCACCAACTTGATGGACATGAGTTTGGGTAAACTCCTGGAGTTGGTGATGGACAGGGAGGGGTGTGCTGCGATTCATGAGGTCACAAAGAGTCAAACACGGCTGAGCGACTGAGCTGAGCTGAGCTTCCACTTGGCTTTTGATTCCTGGGCATCTCTTTGCTTTTGTTTCATTTGGAGTGTGACTCGGGGCTGGTGAAGTTCTGGTTTGGTTCTGTTGGTCTGGTTTGAGCCCACAGATATCTGGTACAAACTACTGAAGCTAATATTGGAATTGCTCATGCTAAGGTTCCACGCTCTACCTGGGAACCCCTTAGGAAAAAAATTTTTTTTTGGTTTTGGGCTAGTCAATCTATAGCTATGATCCAATGACAAGAAAAAATGGCCTAAAAAATTAGATCTTTACTGACATAGGATCAGAAAATGGGCTGAAGTTCCCTTATGTCCAGGACTTGTGGATTGTTTAATATATATAATATATATATATTATAACCCTAATGCTCTTTGCGTTAGGTGGCCAAAGTATTGAGTTTCAGCTTCAACATCAGTCCTTCCAATGAACACCCAAGACTGATCTCCTTTAGGATGGACTGGTTGATCTCCTTGCAGTCCAAGGGACTCTCAAGAGTCTTCTCCAACACCACAGTTCAGAAGCATCAATTCTTCAGTGCTCAGCTTTCTCTATAGTCCAACTCTCACATCCATACATGACTACTGCAAAAACTGAAGCTTTGACTAGACGGATCTTTGTTGGCAAAGTAATGTCTCTGCTTTTTAATATGCTGTCTAGGTTGGTCATAGCTTTCCTTTCAAAGATCAAGTGTCTTTTAATTTCATGGCCGCAGTCACCATCTGAAGTAATTCTGGAGCCCAAGAAAATAAAGTCTGTCACTGTGTGGCTCAGCTAGTAAAGACTCTGCCTGCAATGCAGGAGACCTAGGTTTGACCCCTGGGTTGGGAAGATTCCCCTGGAGGAGGGCATGTCAATCCACTCCAGTATTCTTACCCGGAGAATCCCCATGGAGAGAGGTGTCTAGCAGGTTACAGTCCATGGGGTCACAAAGAGTTGGTCATGACTGAGCCACTAAGCACACACACACACACACACACACACACACACACACACACACGAAGTGAAGTGTTGGTCTTACTCTGCAACCTCATGGACTGTAGCCTACCAGGCTCCTCTGTCCATGAAATTCTCCAGACAAGAATACTGGAGTGAGTTGCCATTTCCTTCTCCAGTGCTCCTGTAGGGGAAATTAGAATTGGATACCTCCAGTCTAAGTGAGCCCCCCGGGGGTGTTCATTATCAGAGTGTCCCTTTCCTTTATAAAGCACTTCTGATGGGCAGATTGTTTGTGAGCCATTCAGGGGCCATTGCTCTTCTGATTTTAACATATCTAATGTGCACCCCAAAGATCTTTCTTTCAGGATAGAGGAAATATTTCCTATTTTTGTAAGTTCTATAACAACAAAACACAAAATACACAAACAAATTCTAACAGAAACGGCACAGATTCCAACATCGATGCATACGGACGAACCAATTCCCCGATAGGGTAAACAAAGTAACTAATTCCAACTGGGCTACCGACTCCCACAGGAGCTGGCTCCCAGATGTAAGTCTATGTCTAAAGCCTGTATTCCAGGGAACAGAAACAAAACAAAACCAAACAAAACCCAGGTCCTCACTTCATCATGAATTACCACATATCACCATTAGATGGCAGCAGTGGAAAAAACAACCGTGTAGTCCAGGCTGTGTTTTGTTTGTTTTTTTAGGCAGAGCAGGGCCGCACTAGGGAAAGGAAGGCGGTTTACACCGTGGAAGAAGAGCAAGTACTGTGAAAGAGCCTTTCAATAGCTTAAATGTTCATTTCCCTCCATTGTTCCCTACCTGATGGCCACTTGGAGAAACTGCCTCTGGGTATTCAGCAAGTGGGAGTGAAGAACAATAGAACAATATCCCCTGAAGAACTGGAGGCTGTCTGTGCTCCTCCTTGCTGTATCGCAAGGCGGTTAAAGTGATGTGCTGAGCTTGCTCACTCAGTCGTGTCCAACTCTTTCGAGCCCCTGGACTGTAGCCTGCCAGGCTCCTTTGTGCATGGGATTCTCCAGGCAAGAGTACTGGTGTGGGTTGCCATTTCCTCCTCCAGGGTGTCTTCTCCATCCAGGGAAGGAGAACCTGCGTCTCCTGCATTGGCAGGCAGATTCTTTACCACTGCATCCCTTGGGAAGCCCATAATTCAAGTGATATCAAAGGGATGAAAACATACTGCAGTAACTATGGTCTTGCAGGTCATCGAGACTCTGATTTAAAATGAGGCAAGTATTTTAGGCAAATCAAGGATACATTTGGTGAAAGTTTCACCTGAGTAACATTTGCCAGGTATAAACTGAGCAGGACTTACATGCGCTCCTTTTGTATGGAGCCAAGGGTGACGGCCAAGAGAAGAGAGACATTTTCAAAAGTATAACTGAAACTAATAAAAATCAGGTCCCTTTGAAGAAGTAAAACAGCCAGTGTAAAAAAAGAAAAACGGATATATCTAAAACAGCAAAATTGGTAACTGCTCCCTCACTGAGCCGAGTCTTAGTCAGCGCTCGGCTCTAATCACAGTCTTCCGAGGAGAAAGGAGCGCGCAGACCGAGCCTCTGCAGGAGCGAGGGCGCGGACCGCGGCCTCGGGGGCCTTGGCGCGAGCTCCCCGGGCGCTGGCGCCGCGTGCTTGAATGATCGCCTCACCGGTCCTCCCCCGGACGCCGTCTCATCATCCCCCTTCCACAGTGGAGGAAGCCAGGCTCGCAGGCCCGGGGCCCCTCGGCCCCTAAGCGGGGAGGTGGAGAAACGCCAGGCCGAGGCCAGGACGCCCTCCTCCGCCAGGGCAGCGCGTGGCCGCCGGAGGGCTCTGGCCCAGCCCGGGCACCTGCCCCTCTCCTCGCGAAGGTCGGCCCGTGGGTTCCGCGGCGGGGAGACTCGGAGGAGCGGACGCGGGGAGACGCGGATCCCGCCCGCCGCCAGACCCGCGAGTCTGCAGCTCCGTCCGCGGTCGTGGGCAGCTCGCGGCTGCGTTTACCGTGGAGGGAGCCCTTTCTGTGCTACAGCCTTGCCGCTTGCGAAAAACTGCCTGCCGTTTGCTTGTTTGTTTGTTTGGGGGGTGCATAGTTGTTTGACAGTGTTTGTTAGTTTCTGCCGTTCAGCGACGTGGATCAGCTGTAGGTACACATATACCTTCTCTCTTGGCCCTCCCTCTCACCCACCCCGCGTCTCACCCATCTAAGTCACCGCGGAGCACCAAGCTGAACCAGGAGAAAAATATCATATATTGACACATATATGTGGAATCTACCATTTGTTTTGTTTTGAGCATCACATGCCTACTTCCATCATAAAATTCCTCAAAGGTGTTCACTTAACGGTTTTGTCAGATATTGATGACTGCAATGGAGTCATCAGAACAGAGGGAATTTTTTTATCCAGCTTTATTGAGATTTCATTGACATATAACATTGTGTAAATTTAAGGTGTATGCCTGATGACTTGACATTTATATGAACTGCCCCCCGCTTGGCGACCACAAGCCTGTTCTCTATGTCTGTGCGTCTATACGTTTTGTAGAGCCATTTATTTGTGCAAGAGACCTTATACTTCTTTTTGTCCTTAGAATGTATCTCCCTAGGGATATGCAGTCTAAGTGTGTGTTTCAAGATCACTTTCGATAGTTCTTGACGCTGTTATGCCCGAGAATTGATATGAAGGCACTGGTTCATTTTTCAGTTTATTTTAAAGTTTTAGGACTTGTGCCGGTGTGCTTTTCTCTTTGTTTTTGATTAAGTCAAACATTTACATGATTCCAAGGTCAAAAAATATATTGTTTCATAAAGACATCTATATCCCTTTCATATCCTCTATTTCCCTGTTTCCTCCATCCCATTTTTAAATTAATATTTGGTTTTTCCAGCTACAGAAATTATACATAAGTGTGCATTTACTATGTCTTCTCCTTTCTTATCTAAATTACAACATTGTACAAACTCCATGATGCATTTTGTTTTCGTTATTTAAAAATATGCCCCAGCCCACTGTACATTGGAGTGTAGAGGGCTTCCTGGTCCCCTTTCATGGATACATAATGTGGCATTCCATGGCTGCTCCAAGCTTTATTTGCCTCCCTTTGATAGACATCTGGGTCATGTCTAGCCTCTTGCTAGCTAGCTCTCTACGTTTTTCTTATTTTGCCCTTCCAAGAATCCAGTTGCTTTGCCTTCTGTGTGTGCTCAATCTGTCAGTTTGTGTTCAACTCTTTGTGACTCCATGAACTGTATCCCACCAGGTTCCTCTGTCTATGGGATTTCCCAGATGAGAATCCTCCTCCAGGGGATTTTCCCAACCCAGGGATCAAACCTGCATCTCTGGTGTCTCCTGCATTGGCAGGTGGATTCTTTACCACTGTGTCACCTGAGAAGTCCCATGTTTTGACTTAGTCTTATTTTACAGAAGAGCAAACGATTGCTTAAGCAGTTAAGGATTTGACCAAAGTCTCAAGAGTTAAGTGGGGAGGAGTGGACCAAGGATTCTCCTGCTTCATAATTTCTTCTCTTTACTCAAATTTATATAATTCATACTGTGGTGTAAACAGCTATTAACACTTTTATTTTAGAGTTGAGGCAGGTGGAGAGGGGAACACATGCTTTGCAGTAGATTGTGGAGGAAAATTTAGCCTTAAGTTCAAGGCTGGAATGTCAGGTCTCAGCCAGCCCGTGAGAGGAGTATCTGAGCTAACAGCTGGCCTTTCTGGCATTGTCCCCAGTCAAAGGAATGCCAGACATTCACAAGCAGGTGGGTCTATTTTTGGCAGAAGGACCTTCTCAGTGTGCCTGCTGAAATCACATCATGTCCCCTTCTATCACAGTGCACTTTGCTCTCCTGGTAAATCCACTCAAGACTCCCTTTAAAGGATACAAAACAATCCCTTCTCGACTCTTCTCTCACCCGGGACTGCTCCGTTTGTCTTCTTTCTTACTCTGCAGACCAGTATGTGTGGCAGGGGGAGGGTGCAGAAAGCTACGTGTACTAAACCACACAGAGCAAGCACAGCTCTGATAAGTAAAAATCATTTTACAGTCTTCTTACGGGAGAAATTAAGCTGATATTTACAGGAAGCCTTAAGACTTTGACCAGAACCCTTCCCTAATTTTCCCTTTTCCCATCACTCTTTTTTTAGGGTCAATGTCAGTTCTGAAGGAACATGAGTCCCTGTCACTATGTGATTTTAAAATGAGCATCTCGAGGTAGCACCTCATCTCAGAGTATGTTTAGTCCAATCTCCTCCACACATTCCCCTCCAAAGTAATCGTGTTTAGAGTAAAGCACAGACCCCACTGTAAGATGGGAGGCTCAGCAGCTTTTCAACTTAAAGACACAAATCGTATTCACCGCGCAGTCCTGACCAAGGCGAAACAGACGGCCACGGCATTTTACAGAGACTTTAAAAGGGGCTAAACAAAGGGGCTGTCAGGTCTTCCTGAGTGGTCAGAACATGCGTCCCCGGCGTCGTCTTGTCGGTAAAGGCTGCACTTCTGAGACCAAACACATGGGACGAGCCTCACGCCGCCGCGCCGCGGGCCCAGTGGCCGGGCCGACCCCATGTGGATCTGATCTCCTTGCGGGTCTCACCAGCCTTCCGAGCCAGTCTGGCTCAGGACCCTCCCAGCTCAACTGGGTGGGCCTACTCAAGTAAAAATAGCGCCCCGGAACTCTGACTTCTGTCTTGTCAAGACCCAGACTTTGACACATGACTCAGTGCCTGAAAGTTCACCCACTCAGTGCACGTGAAGTGACTTTCTGCAGTGTGCCAGGGACAGGGAAGAGAGTTGTGGGCAAGACACACACTGCCTGCTGTCTGAGGAAACGGGGAGAAGCAGGGGTGCAGAAGCACAAACCCATGTGAGTGTCACACAGATCTACACGAGCAGATGGTTTGCACAAATCTGTTTGCTCTATGTGGCCCTGAGCAAATTTCTAAGCTCTTTGTGCCCGTGTGTGCGTGCATGCTTGGTGTGTACGTCGCTCAGTCGTGTCCGACTCTTTGAGACTGCCATGGACTGAAGCCCGCCAGGCTCCTCTGTCCATAGGATTCTCCAGCAAGAACACTGGGTTGGGTTGCCCTGCCCTCCTCCAGGAGATCTTCCTGACCCAAGGATTGAACTCGCGTCTCCTGCGTCTCCTGAATTTGCAGATGGATTCTTTACCACTGAACCACCTGGGAAGCCCTTGCCTGTGTGTATTTATGAGTAAAGGAGGATGATACACACGGTTGTTATGAAGAGTGAAACACCTAGTATCGGGCACATGGTAGGTGCTCCATATATATTAGAATTAATTACTACAAGAACTTAAAGTTAATGGTTGGGAGAATGGCATTGAAACGTGTATATTATCATATGTGAAACGAATCACCAGTCCAGGTTCAATGCATGATACAGGGTGCTTGGGGCTGGTGCACCGGGATGACCCAGAGGGATAGGATGGGGAGGGAGGTGGGAGGGGGATTCAGGATAGGGAACACATGTACACCCGTGGCATGTTAATCATGTCAACTTATGGCAAAACCAATACAATATTGTAAAGTAAAAAATAAATAAATAAATAAAGTTAATGGAAGGCCCGGTCTTCTCCCTAATCTTCCTAATGTATATCTTTCTCATCCAGGGTTTCATTTAATGAACCCAACAAGCCTGTAACATAGATGCTACCTGCCTTTGGAGAAGCTGAGGCCACAGAGATGAATAGAATTCTCCAACTCTTATGCGTCACATGAGCAGAGGTGGAACCCAAACTAACCTACATCAGTTCAACCCTAAAAATTCCTTATGCTTTTAACCCATACCTGGTGCTACCTCCCCTTTAAGAGTCAAAACCAGGATTAAGTACACAGAGGAGAGAGAGATGAACCCCATGAGGAGGCATCTAGAGTACATTGAGAAAGGAAACAGAGCACACACCGTCTTGCTAACCCTCCCACGGCTCCCCACTGCCTTGCTCAAACCTCCTACCAAAGCCAGAAACCCTCTCTTCCCTTCAGCTCCCGTATCTAAGTCACCAACAAGTCCTGTATGTTATAGTCACAAATTTTATCCCCAAATGCCCTTTTCCTCTATCTGTCCACTGCTACCACCCTAACCCAAGGTACCACCATCTCATGTCTGTTTAGGTTTCCTTTCTGACCCTTGTACCCCTTCCGGCCGACCTAAAACCCATTCTCTGAAAGGCAGCAAGAATAAGCTTAAAATCCAAAGCATACGTTGGCACTCTCCCACTTTAGTCTTTCAATAATTATCTTTTGTATTTAGAATTGGGCTCTAGAGGTGGCACTAGAGGTAAAGAACCCTCCTGCCAATGCAGGAGACACAGAGACATGGGTTTGATCCCTGCGTCAGGAAGATCCCCTGGAGGAGGGTGTGGCAGCCCACTCGAGTGTTCTTGCCCAGAGAATCCCATGGATGGAGGAGCTGGTAGACTACAGTCCATAGGACAGCGAAGAACTGGACATGACTGAATCGACGTAGCAGATTTAATCAAGTCTAGACCCTCCCATGACGTGAAGTGTAACTGCCTGGTGCCTCCTTCGCTTCCCACCTCTCCAGTCATTTTGCAGAAGGCGTAAGCACCACCTTTATGCCATCTCATGGCTTGGCACGTACTGTTTGCTCTGCCCAGGCTGCCACGGTCTTTTCTTCTGCACTTGTTCCCTCTTATTGTTCTGATCTCAAATATCATCTCCTTAGAGAGATCTTCCCTAAACCCTCCATCTAAAATAGGACCTCGTCTGCCCCTCCCACCCCCACCATCATTTTCTATTACTACACACTATCTAATTCCTTTAAGACATGAATCACATGCTACGATTTTTAACTACATTTTATCTATTGACTGGATTCTCCATTGCAATGTAAAGCTCCAAGGGGATGGGGATTTGGTTCATGTTGCTCCATAGCCTGGGCTACAAGAGAACATTCACTCGTCAGTTGATGGGCATCTAGGTTGCTTCCATGTCCTGGCTATTGTAAACAATGCAGCGATGAACATTGGGGTACACGTGGCTCTTTCAATTCTGGTTTCCTCGGTGTATATGCCCAGCAGTGGGATTGCTGGGTCATATGGCAGGTCTATTTGCAGCTACAATGGAATATTACTCAGCATTAAAAAAAAATTCATTTGAAGCAATTCTACTCAGATGGACGAAACTGGAGCCCATTATCCAGAGTGAAGTAAGCCAGAAGCAAAAACAACAATATAGTATATTAACGCATATATATGGAATTTAGAAAGACAGTAATGAGAACCCAACATGGGAGACAACAAAAGGAACGCAGATGTATAGAACAGACTCGTGGACTTTGTGGATGAGTGTAAGGGTGGGATGATATGGGAGAAGGGCATTGAAGCATGTTAATTT
>ML661888.1:11544277-11647162 GCA_007570785.1 Antilocapra americana | reverse complement strand
CCCCCCTAACTTCCACCTCATAGTTAACTTGGGGGCAAATTGGAAACCAGAAAGGAGGCTTAGCACAAACAATTTCATTATAATGAAAATTCCAATGAACTCCTAATGCTACCTTAGGTTTGCTTTGGCTGTATTTGCAGCCAAAACCCTGTCGATCAACCAACTGTTCATCCTATACTATACCAAAAGAGCGGTTTGTCTGATTTGGGGGTTTTTCTGTGTCATTGAGTTGATGAATTGCTTTGGCATCAGGTAGCTGGCTTTTATCTTGGGAAATAATCATCTTCTACCAGGAGAGCTATTCAGCTGTGTGGTAGTACTTTATCACCAGCTGCGCATAAGTGGTGCTGTTTGCAATTTGATAAACATGCACAGAGGCTCAGAGGTCCCCAAACACAAGTCTGATATGTAAACATAATCAAATTGCACTATTAACCAGGGAACTGAGTTGTGATTGCTCATCCTTCTCTGTCTTTTTCAACTTCTTGGAAAATATCCTCATACCTCATTCTGCACAGGCAAGGGGAGGGACATTTTTCAATCTTAGGTGGCACTAGAATAAGTGTTAAATATTTTCCACCTGCTCTAAACTGAATTGTGATTGGAGAAAAACCACATCAAAACAATTTCATAAGAAACTGGAGCTCTTCCAAAGGCTTTTAAGCTCGTTTCAAAATACTGAGCACTACCTAAGGAATGCGTAGAATAGCTTATTCTTTCAGCTTTTCTCTGCCAAAGACTTTGGAATCATAGAACTTGAGATTAAGAGGAAACAGAAGTGCCAAACATACACACATACACACACACACTCACTCACACACACTCATCCCCTTTCTAGACAACAAAATTATTTAAAGCCTTGCCAACAATTATGCCTTTTCTCATTTGAAGTATTATTAAACTGAAGCAGAAAAAAGAAGTAACTTGCTATATGTCCTATATTTGGTAAGTGACAAACTGGAACCCAATCCCAGCTCTAGGGTCCAACTAACACACTGCACTGTTTGTTTCTATGATGTCGCTGCCAGCCTATGCTGGACTTCCTTTTTTGGTCATGAACTCAGTGCACCCAATCCTCGGACGTCGCTATTTGAGTTGCCTGCTCTGTGTCAAAGTTGCCTTTCTATAACTCCTAACTACTGAACCCAGATGTGGCCTGGGACCATACAGAATAAGTATAATCTCTCTTCCAAGTGACAGGCTTTTGAATATTTGAAGCTGGCAATCATGTCACCTGGAGCTCTCTTTCTTGTGGGTAAATATTCCCAGATCCTTCAGCCATCCTTCATATAACATGGTTCAGTCTCTTAATTGCTTTCTATTTTAGACATGTTCAACTGTCACCAAGAAGAGCAGAAATCTCACCATCCTCAATTTACTAATGCAGCAAAAATAAAATTAAGATTTCTCCATCTTGCACCAATCCTGTGTTTTGAAACCTCCACTTCATTGGCACACATCTTTGCTTCAGATTTACCCAACCCTCACACAGAGTGCCAAAGCTCCAAGAATGCTCTTCTAAAAATACAAAAAACCCAATATGAAGTTAATCGGAGTACCCAACGGGACTCCATGTAACAACTCCTCCATCAGTTCAGTTCAGTCGCTCAGTCGTGTCTGACTGTTTGCGACCCCATGGACTGCAGCATGCCAGGCCTCCCTGTCCATCACCAACTCCTGGAGCTTGCTCAAACTCATATCCATCAAGTTGGTGATGCCATTCAACCATCTTATCCTCTGTCTTCCCCTTCTCCTCCTGCCTCAGTCTTTCCCAGAATCAAGGTCTTTTCAAATGAGTCAGTTCTTCGCATCAGATGACCAAAGTATTGGAATTTCAGCTTCAGCATCAGTCCTTCCAATGAACACCCAGGACTGATCTCCTTTAGGATGGACTGGCTGGATCTCCTTGCAGTCCAAGGGACTCTCAAGAGTCTTCTCCAACACCACAGTTCAAAAGCATCAATTCTTTAGTGCTCAGCTTTCTTTATAGTCCAACTCTCACATCCATACATGACCACTGGAAAAACCATAGCCTTGACTAGACGGACCTTTGTTGACAAAGTAATGTCTCTGCTTTTTAATGTGCTGTCTAGGTTGGCCATAACTTTCCTTCCAAGGAGTAAGCACCTTGTAATGTCATGGCTGCAATCGCCATCTGCAGGGATTTTGGAGCCCCCCAAAATAAAATCTGACACTTTTTCCACTGTTACCCCATCTATTTCCCATGAAGTGATGGGACCAGATGCCATGATCTTAGTTTTCTGAATGTTGAGCTTTAAGCCAACTTCTTCACTGTCCTCTTTCACTTTCATCAAGAGGCTCTTTTGTTCTTATTCACTTTTTGCCATAAGGGTGGTGTCATCTGCATATCTGAGGATATTGATATTTCTCCTAGCAATCTTGATTCAAGCTTGTGCTTCCTCTAGCCCAGCGTTTCTCATGATGTTCTCTGCATATAACTTAAATAAGCAGGGTGACTATATACAGCCTTGACGTACCCCTTTTCCTATTTGGAACCAGTCTGATGTTCCATGTCCAGTTCTAACTGTTGCTTCCTGACCTGCATACAGGCACGTCAGGTGGTCTGGTATCCCCATCTCATTCAAAATTTTCCACAGTTTATTGTGATTCACACAGTCAAAGGCTGTGGCATAGTCAATAAAGCAGAAATAGATGTTTTTCTGGAACTCTCTTGCTTTTGTGATGATCCATTGAATGTTGGCAACTTGATCTCTGGTTCCTCTGCCTTTTCTAAAACCAGTTTGAACATCTGGAAGTTCACAGTTCACATATTGCTGAAGCCTGGCTTGGAGAATTTTGAGCATCACTTAACTAGTGTGTGAGATGAGTGTAATTGTGTGATAGTCTGAGCATTCTTAGGCATTGCCTTTCTTTGGGATTGGAATGAAAACTGACATTTTCCAGTCCTCTGGCCATTGCTGAGTTTTCCAAATTTGCTGGCATATTGAGTGCAGCGCTTTCATAGCATCATCTTTCAGGATTTGAAATAGCTCAACTGGAATTCCATCACCTCCACTAGCTTTGTTCATAGTAATACTTCCTAAGGCTGACTGGATTTCACATTCCAGTATTTCTGGCTCCAGGTGAGTGATCACACCATCATGATTATCTGGGTTGTGAATATCTTTTTTGTACGGTTCTTCTGTGTATTGCTGCCACCTTTTCTTAATATCTTCTGCTTCTGTTAGGTCCATACCATTTCTGTCCTTCATTGAGCCCATCTTTGCATGAAATGTTCCCTTGGTATCTCTAATTTTCTTGAAGAGATCTCTAGTCTTTCCTAGTCTATTGTTTTCCTCTATTTCTTTGCACTGATTATTGAGGAAGGCTTTTTTATCTCTCTTTGCTATTCTTTGGAATTCTGCATTCAAATGGGAATATCTTTCCTTTTTTCCTCTGCTTTTCACAGCTATTTGTAAGGCCTCCTCAGACAGCCATTTTGCTTTTTTGCATTTCTTTTTTTTGGGTATGGTCTTAATCCCTGTCTCCTGTACAATGTCATGAACCTCCACCCATAGTTCATCAGGCACTCTGTCTATCAGATCTAGTCTTTTAAATCTACTTCTCACTTCCACTGTATAATCATAAGGGATTTGATTAAGGTCATACCTGAATGGTCTAGTGGTTTTCCCTACTTTCTTCAATTTAAGTCTGAATTTGACAATAAAGAGTTCATGATCCGAGCCACAGTCAGCTCCCAATCTTGTTTTTGCTGACTGTATAGAGCGTCTCCATTTTTGGCTGCAAAGAATATAATCAGCCTGATTTTGGTGTTGACCATCTGGTGATGTCCACGTGTAGAGTTTTCTCTTGTGTTGTTGAAAGAGAGTGTTTTCTATGACCAGTGTGTTCTCTTGGCAAAACTCTGCTAGACTTTGCCCTGCTTCATTCTCTACTCCAAGGCCAAATTTGCCTGTTACTCCAGGTATTTTTTGACCTCCTATTTTTGCATTCCAGTCCCCTATATTGAAAAGGGCATCTTTTTGGGGTGTTAGTTCTAAAAGACCTTGTAGGTCTTCATAGAACTGTTCAACTTCAGCTTCTTCATGTTACTTGCTTACATTTTCTGTCCATTTTACCCTGTTTTTTGGCTATAGCTTTATTTACAGCTTATGTTTTTTTCTCCTTCCATTTCAGAACTCAGTTTTTCTAGAACTTCTGATATAACTTTCAGTTTCTCACTTTTGATCTGACTTCATTCAGTCTTTAAAGTCACTGAAAATGTTGGTGTATTTCTTGTGACACATGCTTTGACATGCTCCATCACTGATAGTCTGAATACTCCAAGGCAGTGTTCTTGGTAAAGAGGCACTTAGCTTCTTGGTCTGAGTTGATATGGGGATTTTTGACTGGCTGAGGCATTGTGGAGCTTTCCTGCTGGAGTTCACTGCCTCTGTTTCAGGCTCTGGTTGTTATGTTTTGGATTCCACACTTGATTACATCACCCTTTCTTTGCTCTCGGTTCTTGCATAACCTTTAGCTGCTCATTACTGGTAGAGAAGATGCTGGATTCTGCCTCTTCCTCCATGCAGTCCATCATTCCAAAATGTAACTCATGGCAAGGAGTAGATACATCCTCTCTAAGCATAGCAAAATCAGACAAAATGGGTCTATTTTATTCTAATAGGAAGAAAGGACTTCCCAAGTGGCTCAGTGGTAAAGAATCCTGCCAATGCAGGAGACCCAGGTTCAATCCCTGGATTGGGAAGACACCCTGGGGAAGGAAATGGCAACCTATGCCACTATTCTTGCCTGGAAAATTCCATGGACAGGGGAGCCTAGTGGGCTACAGTCCATGGGGTTGCAAAAAAGTTAGATGCAACTTATGACTAAAATAACAACAACAAGAAGAAAACTAATCTCTCAAGGATGATAAAAGCTGATTTGGTGAATGAATCTTTTCACTTGCCCAGTAATCTGAATATCCACTCTGTGATATTGTTGGGGACTAGGGTTTTCTACCCCCTGGCCTCACTGTCCTTGTGATGTGACTCTTGTTCTCAGGATGGCAGCAGATCTGGCACCTTCCGCTGTCATGCCTGCTTCCCAGTCAGGAAGAAGGTAGGAGGCCCACTCATCTTCTGCCTAATGGAAGCCCTTCCCTTCAGATTAAGCTGGCATTTCGTTGGTCAGAACTGTGTTGGATCACAGTTCTAGTCGCTAGCTAGATTGCAGCTAGGAAAACTGAACGCTTAACTTTTTGTCTCTGTGTTAGAGCAAAGCAAAGGAGAATCAGTGTTGAGTGAACCAATTCTTGATTAAGGCAAGGATAGGAGACAGAAGACATGAGTTATTCAGTGAGTTATTCATTTATGTTATTTTTATTACCACAATAGGATGAGAAACTAAGGTTCAGGAAGTTGCAACAATTACCAAAAATCTAGTGATGAGGAGTCAAGCCTCAGTCATTCCAACCCCAGTGGTTTGTTTTAAAGGACTCTCCTTACTTTAGACAAAAATCTAGACGTTCCTTTCGGGCTCCTTAGGCCAGGGTGATGTTCTGTGTTACAATGTGAAGAAGTAGCAGTTATATCTGTGGTTGGCAAGATGCCTCTTCCATGGCTCTAGGACACAATGGGATTGACCATTGACTATTATTGACCAATAATTAGTTGATTACTCAAGGTAGAAGCTTTCAAATCCTGCTAGGTATCACAGCTCCTGATCTATTAGTAGAATAGGCAGAAATATATCTATTTTGTGGTCAAAGATGAGGTTGCCAACTTGATTTAAGTACCAGTGATTTTCTTCAATGGGCTTACCTGGTGGCTCAGTGGTGAAGTGTCTGTCTGCCAATGCAGGAGACCTGGATTCGATCCCTCGGTCAGGAATCCAGCTCTTGTAATGGTTTAAATAGATGATCTAATATACCTTCTAAGTCATTTTCTTTTAAGCTGTAAGCAGAAGGATGTTTACATAATTTCCTCAAAAAGTAAAAAGCAAAAAGGTATTCTTGAGGCTTCTGCTAAAAGCTGATTGACAAGGCATATCAGCTATGATTGCTAAAAGATTAGTGATAGGCAGGGTTAGAAGGGTTTGAGAGGGCTTCTTGATTCTGTAAACTGTGAATAAGCTGGTGCCCAAAGAGTATGTGGAAAAGAATTTTAGATTAAATATAAACCACAAGTGAGATTTCTGTAGTGGTCCAGAGGTTCAGAATCCACCTGCCCACGCAGGGGCACAGGTTCAGTTCTCATCTGGGGAGTAAGATCCCACATGCCATAGGGCAACTAAGCCCTGGTCACAGCTGCTGAAGCCCATGCCACAGAGCCTGTGCTTCATAAGAGAAAGCCCACATGCAGCAAATAATATCCAGCACAGCCAAAATTTCTAAAAAGTAAAATAAGTAAATCACAAGGCCAAGTGTTCTCATGTTGTTTGGGGGACAAGGCCTTCTGCTTACTCCAAGGCCTGGTTATTTAGATGGAAGATATATCTTCACTGTGTGTTGCCTAATGGTGAGGACTGGGCTTCTTAAAATATAGAGAGGTATCATTTCAAGATAACATTTACCTTCAGAAGGCTCTGCATCACCACACAAAGGTGAGCCATGAACACAAGCATAGTACTCACATCCTTGAAAACAGAAACTAAACTATGGTCCACAGAATAAGGTGTGCCTCTGTAATGCTCATTATGTAAGTGACAGAATCAGAGGATCAGCTTTGGAAACTGGTCCATGATAAATGACTCACTCACTCATTCCACAAACCTTCACTGATCACCTACTGAGTTAATTGCTGTGGCCTTATTTGGAACAATCTGATCACAGGCAAAGGGAGACAGTGGTTGCTTTAGTGTGTGTCCAGTTAAACCAGGCACCATCTCACTTATTAACAGCTACTTTGTAAACAAACCTGTCTCATCACCATTTTCAAGAGCAAGGGGGAAATGAGCCCACAACAACTAAGAGCATGAAAAACTAATTCTTACTAGGACTTTAGAAGGTTTTGAGGTCTTAACAGGCTAGATTTTTTTGTTAAATAATCAAACAATTAAGAGATTTCTGAGAACCACACAGGGCTTATCCCAAAGTAAGCAAAAAGCTATTAGTCACCTGCTGGGTAAGTCAATTGTTTATTCAATATGGTCCTTAAAGTAACCAAACGCATACAAATTGAACTTTTGGAGATAATCATGGTCGTGGGGCATGAGCTGATGACCAACTCCACTTAGCACTTTCCTAAACTGAGCTATTGAAATAAGCACCAAATTCATGACTTCGTGTACCCCACCCCTCATCAAAATAGCAAATTTTCTATTATATTTAATCTCCTGAACTATAATGTTCTCTAAAGGCTAGGGATGTCCCTTATTCATCTCTGTACACTCAGCAGCTAACACAAATTTTGGCATATTCAATTCATTATTTTATATATGAATATATAAGTTCATTTTCTCTCTCAAAGGTAAAATTCACAATTTATTGGGGAATGACTTCTGTCATAAGTATAAAAATAATTAGACTTAAATCACTAATTAAAAGAAAACAGGGGGATGGATAATTTTATTTGAAACTGTTACATTCTTCTTTAAGCAAAAACAGCAACAAAACTTCTCCATGTATTTACATGAGAAGGAGAAGCCATGTCTCATTCTCAGTTCATGCTGCCAAATCAGAATACTTTTACTACAGAGCACCATTACTACAGAGCACCGTTTACTGAGTAGCTTATTCTCAGTTCATGCTGCCAAAGCAGAGTGCCATTACTGAGTGGCTTAAATGGCAAATGTTTGCTTCTCACAGTTCAGGAAGCTGGAAAAACCAAGATCAAGGTACCAGCAGATACAGTGTCAGGTGAAGACACTCTTCTTGATTTGCAGACAGATATCTTCTCATTTTACCCTCACATGGCAGAAAACTGAGAGTAGATGCAAGCTCTTTCATGTCTCTTCTTATGAGGGCACTAATCCCACTCACGAGGGCTCCATTCTCATGACCTAATTACCTTCGAAAGTTCCCATTTCCTAATACCATCACTTTGGGGGTTCAGATTTCAACATGTGAATTTTTTGGACACAAACTTTCAGCTCATAACAAAGTTTTCTAAGGTGAAGTTTTAAGTGGTGTCTTTGTTCCCAAGAACCGTAGGCTTAATTTGCAACTCACACAATGCATGGGAACAAGTCCACACAACCTTGTTCCATCATTTCACTGCTTACTTCTCAGATAGATTTTTCTGCAGGTTCACAGCAAGCCATGCATCTCAGTAGCTAATAATTTGGTATTTCAAACAAATGTTCAATAGCTACTTATTTGGGTAGGAAGAGACAGATTTTTCTCTAAATAAAATTTATACTGAAATAGATTCACTTACTAATTCAAATTCACTTACCAAAGCAGTGAAATAATTTGGCACAACCTTTTTTTCCCTCTGTAGTTCTTGTTTCTCTTACATTTTCTTGTGATATTTCAGAAACAAGTCACCTTCTTGGGAAGCATATTAATGCATGCAAAATTTAGATAATAAAACGAGTTCTAGGACACAGCACTATATCATGCATTCTTCATCTTTAGAATTCCAGCAGGCTTTCAGCTATGCCTCGACATGTGCGTCCCAACAGCCAACACAGACAGGTGGTGATCACAGGCAGACCTCTCTCTTTAGGGCTTGAGGATGCTCTCTGCTTCAGCAGGAGCAAGGCTAATTAAGCCTCTCAAGTTACATGTGGTAGAAACTAAAGACACCATCATTCTGAATTATTTTAGGGATACTTTACCCTCCCTGACCCTCAGCCTCTGACTGGACACTAGGGTGCTGCACTTGAGGCTATATAGTCAAGAGAATTGAAAACACTGAAGTAGCTAGAAAGAGTAGGAAACTTTATCAACCTAATAAATCACATCTATGAAAAATCTTCATCAACCATACTTAATGTTAAAACTTTATGCCTCAAATCAGTAACAAGAAAAGTAATCAATATTTTACTGGAAATTTGAGCTGGGACAATGGTTCAGGGATGGAGAGAGGAAGGAAGAAAGCAAAGAAGGAGAGAGGGAAGAAGGAAATAAAGGGATATACAAATAGAAAAAGAAGTAGTAAAACTATCTCTAGAGAACATTATACTATACAGAGAAAAACCTAAAGAATTCACAAAGAAACTATTAAGACTAGTAAACTTGCTCAGAAAAGCTTCAGGACATAATATCAACATACAAAAATCAATCTTATTTCTACACAGTTGAAAGTGAAAAACTCAAAACTGAATTAAAAAAAAAAAACTATAGGGACTTTCCTGATGGTCCAGTAGTTAAGAATCTATGCTAACGCAGGGGACATGGATTCAGTCCCTTGTCTGAGAAGATTCCTCAGGCCATGGAGCAACTGCGCGCACGCATCACCACCACTAAGCCCTCGTCCTCTAGGGCCTGTGTGCCACAGCTACTGGGGCCCACACCCCCAAAGCCTGTGCCCCACGACAAAAGGGGCCACTGCAGTGAGAAGCCCCCACACTGCAACAAAGAGTGGCCCCCTGCTCTCTGCAGCTCGAGGAAGCCCCCCCACAGCAGTGAAGACTCAGCACAGCTATAAATAAATAAATAAATAATTTTTTTCAAAAAGAACTCTTACAACTCAACAATAAAAAGACAATTAACCTAATTAAAACTTGGACAAAGAAACTGATTGGACATTTCTTCAAAGTAGTTCTGCAATTGGCCAAGAAGCATGTGGAAAGAAGCTCAATATCATTATCATTAGGAAAATACAAATAAAAACAGTAATAATATGCACTTCACACCCACTAGAATTTAAAAACGAAAATAGGGAACAAAAAGTATTGGTGAGAAATTGTAACTCTCATATATTTTCGAAGGGTTGTAAAATATTGAAGTCACTGTGAAAAACAGTTTGGCAGTTCCTTGTAAAGTAAAACAGTATTACTATATAATACAGCAATCCCATTCCTAGGTATATACTCAAAAGAATTGAAAGCATACAGTCAAACAAAAACTTGTGTATGAATTTTCATAGCATTATCTTTCATAACAGCCAAAAAAGTGAATCAGCCAAATGTTAATTAACTGATGTATAAGCAAAATGTGGTATATCCAGTCAGTGGAATATTATTCATCCATATAAAGAATGAAGTACTAATATATGCTACAACAAAGAACCTTGAAAATATTATGCCAAGTGAAGGAAACCAGAAATAAATGTCTACCTACTAGATGATTCCATTTATTTGAAACGTCCAGAATAGGCAAATCCATGGAGACTGAAAGCAGGTTAGCGGCTGCCAGGAGCTGAGGGTCAGAGGGAATGGAGAGTTATTGCTGAGTGGATATAGCGTTTCTGTGTGGTTGATGAAAAATGTTCTGAAATTGATAGTGGTAACAGTTGTACAACACTGTGAAAGTACCAAAGGTCACTGGATTGTAAAAGTTGTAAATTTTATGTTATGTGAATTTTAACTCTATTATTTTTTTGCAAGTTGACAAATACCACAAATGTGACAAAATCTCAAAAATAATACAATATACCTCTATTATACTCTTTTCCTATATTTTTGTCTGTATACTTTTTATATCATTATCTCTTCACATGACAATAATTTTATACTATTATTTTCTATGGAGAGACGCAATTCAAATGCAATTTAAATAAAATTACATTGCTTTGAGCTGCATAATTATTTAATCAAATTATCCTTATACTATGCATGAATACAGTAATTTACAGATATATGTAGTGCCTATAACTAACGATACTGTGTTGGGTACTTAAAATAAGATGGTACAGAAAAACTCAAATTTTTTGGCCAACCAATAAAAAGACGTTGAATAGCTCACAGACTTGATTGAAGAGTAGATAACCAGGTTTGCATCTAGAAAGCAAAGCACAATGCCCAAATTTATGTCACAGAACTTTCCTAGAGAGGAAATCCCTGTTGCTTTTAGTAAGCTCTGCCCACTGTCATGTGTGGACACACTGACCCTTGACGTCAGAATACCCTGCAATTCCACTCCCTCTGCTGTTTGGGGTTAGTTTTGCTTTTACCACTGCTACCCCCCAAAATCTTCCTTGTGGTCCCCATTCCTTCCAGCAACTCCAAGTCTGCAGAGTATCCATATGATGAGAGAAGAGTGAATTTGTGTCCACCCACCTTGTAGCTGTATTCGAGGCCGGGGAAATGATCATCCAGCAGCTTTTTGAGTCTCCTGAATGAAAATTTCTTCACACACAGGACAGACTTCTCAAGTTGGCAGACCAAAAGGATGACAATATCCGTCAGACATATCAAGTCAATTGATCTATGAGAATACACACGAATGGCTTGGCAAGTAGCTGGCTATAATTACAGAGCACCTGCTGCTTGCCGTTCAGAAGGCTAAGGACTGCGCTGGGTCCAAGGAAGTCAGGGTCCCTGAGCTCTGAGAAATGACAGTACAACCCTAAAGTGGCCCCAGATTTGGGACCTTCCCACAAGGTCTTCCCACGAGGTCAATCTGTTTAGCACTGTCCTTTGTCCAGGGAGGGCAAACTCTGCCTTTTGGTTTCAGAAGACCTCATTACTGTTATTGGAAAACATTTTGGTCAGAGATAAACAATGTTTTCACTTTCCTGTTTGGACAGCTATTTAGAGAAGGAAGGAGAGAGGGAGCAAGTGTTTCTGGAGACGTGATGGATGACGAAAGGCATCCCTCCGTGCCGCGCTGGCCCGGAAAGGGGCTGCAGTCACACACGTAAAGCTCCTCACTGCTGACGGGAGTTGGGTCTGGCATCCGGAGGAGGACGTGCCCTTGGAGCTGTGCTTCCCTCTGTGGACAAATTGACATCGAGGGAACCTTTGTCATAAATAATGCCTGCCACTCAAGAGAACATTTAGCCCATTGCTGTAGAGGGAAGACAAAAGAGACAGCAAAGTTTCACAAACTCTGGGAACTCTCTTTAGGAAGACAAACAAAGGCACATCAGGCCCCAGCACCGCAGCGACAGATAACAGAACTAAAGAGGGGGCTCTGAGCTGCTGGGATTGAGGATGTCTGTCCTGTGTACATATATGTCAAATGTCCAGGTACAAAATGAAAAATTCAGTTCCTGTTCCCAAAAGCTATAGTCTACTGCTTGGTGTTTTGTATTTTTTAAATAGACAAAAAGTAAAATAAAACATGAATTCAGAGTCACAATCCATTCTACCAAGAATTCTATCCCGGGAAGACTGTTGAAAGGTATTTTGGTAAAGGGCTCATGTTATGTGAATTAACAAATAAGTGAATGAATGCAGGATTGCTGTTGTTCAGTTGCTAATTCATGTCTGGCACTTTGCAGCCCCATGGACCACAGCACGTCAGGCCTCCCTGTCCTTCACTGTCTCCTGGAGCTTGTTCAAACTCATGTCCATCGAGTTCGATGCCATCCAACCATCTCAGCCCCTGCCGCCCCTTTTCTTCTTGCTCTCAATCTTTCCAAATGGAGGATAAGTAAATGCCAATACAAGGCTTAACTACCAGCTTCCTTGAACCTCTTTGCCTACCACTCACCTCCAGGAATCTTTCAAAGAGTTAATTTTAAAATCTTCCAGAAGAAGTCGACAACCAGTGGTCTAATGCTCTTCAAACACAACACTTCAGTTTTGACAGTGACTCTCATGAGACTGATAAGCACTATAGAGTGTCACAAAACTACATCTAAAGGGGTCCAGCTTATCGGAGCCTTCAGTTTGACGGTCTGTGCCTCTCGGCATCCCTTGGCACATACCTCCCCCCTCCCCACGCTCCTTGCGTCTGACCACATCGGACTTCTTTCCACCCACTGAACAGAGTGAGCGCCCGCCTGTCTACCTTGGCTGGGCTCCAGCCCCGCGCCTCTCAGCCCCTCGCCGTGAGGAGACTGTCTGGCCCTCGGGAGTGTCACTACTGCAGGCGAGACCCCTGTGACCACTCCATCAGCAGTAGGCCTGCCCCTCAGCCCAGTCCTTTGTCTTCATAGCACTTCTGATCGCTCATACTGAAGGGCTCAGGACGTGACACCCTAACACAGGCGGTTTCTGCACATGAAGTATTTTGAGGTGAAGGTGATCAGATCCTGCAGATTCTGGAGAGCTCTTTATCTCCTCCTTATATGCCTAAAACAAAGCATAAATTTCCTCTTTGGTAAAGGAAATTTGCACTTTTAACAAATTTTCCATTAGTAAACCCATCTGTATTAGGAGAAAAGCTACACCCAGAGACAACTTTCTTGTTTTTACCCCAGAGACTCTTAACTGCAAAACAAGGCAGCCTTTAAATTACCAGATGTTTCCTTTGCTCCCCTAATTCACTCCCCCAACCAAGCATCAAAACCCTATCACTTTCCATAATTCCAGACAGTACACAAGTCTCAGCTCGATCCCTCTTGACTCTCATATTTTTATGAAACTCTTGTATATGTATGGAATTAAAATTAATTTTTTTCTTCTGTTAATGTGTCTTATGCCAATTTAATTCTTAGACCAGTTACAGAACCTAGAAGCATAGAGGAAATTTTTTTCTCCTTTATGGCATCCTTATTTGTATATGTTCTTTCTTTTTCTTTTCTCTCACTATAATTCAAGCACCATGAAGATTGATGTCAAGTCTACCTAACTCCTTATCTCTTATCCTTAGGGCTAGCAGAGTAGTTATCATGTGGTATGAGATAAACAAATGCTGAATAAACAAATGTATTCCCCATTCCTCTCATTACGAGTTTAGGAAAATGAGAAAATCAAAGAAAACAAGCTCATATTACGAGATACATTCAAAACAAAAATTTTCAGCATAAGCCTTGTAGGCAGCAAATATTCAACCTCAGTATTACTTCTTTTACATTTATAATCAAACATTAAATGGAACTAGCTCATTCAATAAAAAATATCTTGAAAGGCCATAAGGGAACTAGCATTTATTTAGCTCTCCCTATTATAGGATCTATGTCATTTCTTGCAGTTCTTCCAATAACTCAGGGATAGATATAATTAGGAAAACAAATCATAGCACTTGATCATCTTTCCTCGTGTGCAGATATGAGACCTGAAAGTGATGACATGAAGTAGCATGCACAGATCGCATACTTGAGGGAACCGGGATTGACACGGATTGCAGTGGTCAGAAGGAGCTTCGCAGAAGACGCGGGGCTCACACTGAGTCTTGAAGAAGGTCGAGAAGAAATGGGTGCGCAGTCCATGAAGACAGCAGAGCTGGAACAAAGTATAAGCAAACAGTACAGGAGTCAGCCCTGCAGGAGGGCACAGCAACCCGCTCGTGTTCTTGCCTGGAGAATCCCCTGGATAGAGGAGCCTCGCAGCCTGCAGTCCACGGGGCTGCACAAAGGCAAACACGACTGAAGCAACTCAGCACGCAGCACTCACAGGAGTCAGCACAAAGCACTGAGAAAAGACAAACAGTGGAGAAATCAGAATGGCTGATGGGTCATGACAGGGAGAAGTTAGAAAGATGAATTTTGTCTGCATTCTGGAATTCTTTAATTCAGGGCTGAGGAGACTGGATTTTATGCTCCACACAAGAACAAACCACAAGAAGTCTGGTTATGATGAAAATTGCATTAAAAACATGTCATTTGTTTGTGAACAGGTGAACTAAAAACACAGCAAGTCTTCCCACCCAACATGTCCCACAGTTGGCTACTTAAAAATCTTGACCTTCTTCTCCATTTGACAGAAGTGTGCTTTCCTTTTCATCTCAGGTCCTAGTCCTCGCTGTTGTGAATGCAAATAAATCTGTTTACATTATTTTAAAAAAGAGAAGCTGGGAAAAGTTGGGAGATAAACAAGTACCAGGAATGCAATATACAACGTGGTGATTATAGCTGCTGTATGGTACATTTGAAAGTTGTTGAGAAAATAAACCCTTAAATTTCTTATCACAAAGATGTTTTGTTTTGCTTTTTTTTTTTGTAACTGTATGAGAGATGGACATTAACTAAACTTTTTGTGGGGATCAGTTTGCAGTGTATGTATAAGTCATCATAAGGTACACCTTACACTTAGATCTGTATGCCAGTTATATCTCAGTAAAATGGATAAAAATACTAAGTCTTCCAACCCAGAAAAGAGAAGCTGGCAAAGGAGAGGCTTCTTTAAAACCTAAGTCATGTCCAACTTTTGCAACCCCATAGACTGTAGCCCTTCAGGCTCCTCTATCCATGGGATTTCCCAGGTGTCTCCTGCATTGCAGGCAAATTCTTTACTGCTGAGCCACCAGGAATTCTTTACTGTTGACTTCCTTGGTGGCTCAGATGGTAAAGCATCTGACTACAATGCGGGAGACCCAGGTTCGATCCCTGGGTTGGGAAGATCCTCTGGAGAAGGAAATGGCAACCCACTCCAGTACTCTTGCCTGGAAAATCCCATGGACAGAGGAGCCTGGTGGGCTGCAGCCCATGGGGTCTCAAGAGTCGGACACGACTGAGTGACTTCACTTCACTTCACCAGGGAAGCCAAATAATGTTCATATCTAGGTATTTGGCATAAGTGAAACAAAAATGTTTAACTGTATCAATCAGGGTCCATTCAGAAAAACTGCAGGTATGTTAAACAGGAAGAATTTAATACAGAGAATTGGCTACACATGGATGATATAAGAACTGAGATGTAAAAGAGGGGACAGTGAGGCAAACCAGGAATGCATAACATCAAGAAGCTGTCACCACCCCCAAGGCTGATGCAAAAATAGGAAGAAGGGTCCTACTGGAGTCAAGGTCTGGGGGTCTCTTAGAAGCTGGAGACAAAGACAGCCTGCCAGGACGTAGAGGCTGCCCGTCAGAACCTGGAGCCATGCAGCAACCCCAGCCGTACTGGAGACGCTGCCGACGGAGGGGGGACGCAGAGCACCAGAGCCTCTCCTCCCTCCGGGCACTCAGTAGTGTTCTCTTTGGTGGAAACTAGATGGAAGGCAACTGCGAAGTATTTTGGAACATACGGTTTCCTGCACGTCAAAGTTGAAGGATGCAGGGGAATCTTTCAGCGAGTTGAAACTGGGACTCTAGAACTAGTAAGCTATTGATGTAAAGGTTAAAGTAGAAAAAGTGTCCAGTCATATGCTTCAATCATACTATGAACAGAAAAGAAAGAAATTAGGAGAAAAGGTTTACAAAGAAGAGCATCGTTTTGCAGACGATAGAATTGAAGACCAGAAATGTGAAGTTATCTGGCTAATGTGCTGCAGCTTTTCATTGAATGAATTCTAGGTTGAAATTGAAGTTTTTCTTTCAGGTAGTTTGGGGCTTTTCTGGTAGCTCAGCTGGCAAAGAATCCGCCTGCAGTGCAGGAGACCCCAGTTTGATTCCTCCGTCTGGAAGATCCACTGGCGAAGGGATAGGCTACCCACTCCAGTATTCCTGGGCTTCCCTGGTGGCGCAGTTGGTAAAGAGTCCGTCCACGATGTGTGAGACCTGGGTTCTGTCCCTGGGTTGGGAAGATCCCCTGGAGAAGGGATAGGCTACCCACTCCAGCATTCCGGCCTGGAGAATTCCATGGGCTGTATAGTCCACGAGGTGGCAGAGAGTCGGACACGGCTGAGCGACTTTCACTTCAGGTAGTACACACAACCCTTCAAATTTTGTATACATTCCTCACATTGTAAGATTAAAAAAAAAACTGAAGGAGCAAATAGACAATCTTCAACTGAAAAGAGAATTTATCAGACTTGTCATTCATTCAGAAAAGGTTTTTAACTTTTCATTTTATATTGGAGCAAGTTGATTAACAACACTGTGACAATTTCAAACAGCAAAGTGATTCTGTTATACATTTACATGTATACACTCTTTTTCAAATTCTTGTCCCATTTAGGTTGGCACAAATACTGAACTGAGTTCCCTGAGTCATTGCGGGGTTCTTTAATTTTTAAATTCATTTATTCTTTTTTTTATAACGGAGATTTTATTGATCGTTTTGAGGATCACTACACAGACATTTCAATTCATTTATCCTTAATCGGCGGAGAATCGCTCCGCATTACTGCGGTGATTCCTGCCGCACATCAGCACGAGTCAGCCTCAGGTGCACACGCCCCCTTCGCGAGCACCTCCCCGCCACTCCCCACCCCGTCCCGTCTACGCGGTCGCAGAGAGCCGGGTCTGAGCCCCGTGCGACGCGCGGCAAACTTCTGCGGGCTGTCTCACTCTACACGGGGCGGTGCACAGGTGTCAACGCTGCCCTCTCAGTTCATCCCGTGCACGCCTTCCCGCACTGTGTTCACGAGTCTGTTCTCTGTGTCTGCATCTCCACTGCTGCCCTGTAGATAGGTTCACGAGACCCATCTTTCTATAATCCATTAAATGTGCTAATATATGATGTCTGATTTTCTCTTTTTGACTTCACTCTGTATAATAGGCTCTAGGTTCATTCACCTTATTAGAACTGAGTCAAATTTTTATGCAACAAGTCTTAATAGAAATGCTACTTTATCCATGTTTTGAATGCAGAATTCTGTCATATGCGGAGAAAATGGTGGCTTCTGTGAACACCAAGGTTCAGACTGTGCACTAAATGCTTGCCAAAATAATTACCACGTTACTGACATGCATCGTGAGGGATATCTTTCCAACTTGGCTTCAGATATTTCTTCAAAAAAAGTCTATTTCCTGCTGAGTCTTTATGTAATTATACACAACATGATTAGATGGAAAAAAAGATTCCCTAAATACCATGTACAACTAGAATGAGGTTCTAATCAATTCACTGATTTTAAATTGTTTCAAAATATTGCCTGTATACTAAAACGACCATCCTTAACTTTTCTTATTTTAGTAGAATTAAATTCTATTTTTCTTGACCAATATGTTTCTGCTCAAGATACAATATTAAGATCCTTAAAATCCTAATCAGAAAATACAAATTAAAGTGAGATATTACCTTTTGCCTATCAAGTTGGTAATGATTAAGAATGAAAGTATCTAGTTTAGCAAACATGTGGGAAAGGCAGAAATCTTATATTTTTCCAGAGAAAGTCTAATCACTACACTTTTTTTTTTGGTGTAGAATTTGTATTTTGTATCTTTCTCACAGAAGGTTTACAATAGCTTTACGAACTGATGGCACTTGAGTCTATCTTGAGTTTGCACATCAGCGTCATTCACTTTTTTAAAAAAATTTATTTATTTATTTGTTTGGCAAAACTAATAAAAAAATATCACAAGGACCTAAAAAAATTTATTTATTTATTTTAATTGGAGTCCAAATACCTTATAATACTGTAGTGGTTTTTGCCATACATTGACATGAATCAGCCATGGGTGTACATCCTGAACCCCCCTCCCACCTCCCTCCCCACCCCATCTCTCTGGGTTGTCCCAGTGCACCAGCTTTGAGTGCCCTGTCTCATGCATCGAACTTGGACTGGTGATCTCTTTCACATATGGTAATATACATGTTTCAATGCTATTCTCTCAAATCATCCCACCCTACGCCTTCTCCCACAGAGTCCAAAAGTCTGTTCTTTATATCTGTGTCTCTTTTGCTATCTCGCATATAGGGTCATCGTTACCATCTTTCTTTTTTTTAAACTGTAACAAATTCAATAAAGACTTTTTACTTTACAATATTGTGTTGGTTTTGCCATACATTGACATGAATCCACCGTGGGTATACATGTGTTCCTCTTCCAGAACCCCCCTCCCACCTCCCTCCTGATTCCCTCCCTCTGGGTCATCCTGGTGCACTTTTTGATTGGGTCGTTTATTTTTCTGGAATGGAGCTGCAGGAGTTGCTTGTATATTTTTGAGATTAATTGTTTATCTGTTGCTTTGTTTGCTATTATTTTCTCCCATTCTGAAGGCTGCCTTTTCACCTTGCTTATAGTTTTCTTTGTTGTGCAGAAGCTTTTAATTTTAATTAGGTCCCATTTGTTTATTCGTGCTTTTATTTCCAATATTCTGGGAGGTGGGTCATAGAGGATCCTGCTTTGGTTTATGTCGGAGAGTGTTTTGCCTATGTTTTCCTCTAGGAGTTTTATAGTTTCTGGGCTTATGTTTAGATCTTTAATCCATTTTGAGTTTATTTTTGTGTATGGTGTTAGAAAGTGTTCTAGTTTCATTCTTTTACAAGTGGCTGTCCAGTTTTCCCAGCACCATTTGTTAAAGAGATTGTCTTTTCTCCATTGTATATTCTTGCCTCCTTTGTCAAAGATAAGGTGTCCATAGATGCGTGGATTTATCTCTGGGCTTTCTAGTTTGTTCCATTGATCTATATTTCTGTCTTTGTGCCAGTACCATACTGTCTTAATGACTGTGGATTTGTAGTATAGCCTAAAGTCAGGTAGGTTGATTCCTCCAGTTCCATTCTTCTTTCCCAAGCTTGCTTTGGCTATTTGAAGTTTTTTGTATTTCCATACAGATTGTGAAATTATTTGTTCTAGTTCTCTGAAAAAGACCTCTGGTAGCTTGATAGGAATTGCATTGAATCTATAGATTGCTTTGGGTAGTATACTCATTTTCACTATATTGATTCTTCTGATCCATGAACACAGTATATTTCTCCATCTATTTGTGTCCTCTTTGATTTCTTTCATCAGTGTTTTATAGTTTTCTATATATAGGTCTTTTGTTTCTTTAGGTAGATATATTCCTAAGTATTTTATTCTCTTCATTTTGATGGTGAATGGAATTGTTTCCTTAATTTCTCTTTCTGTTTTCTCCTTGTTAGTGTATAGGAATGCAAGGGATTTCTATGTGTTGATTTTATATCCTGCAACTTTACTATATTCATTTATTAGTTCTATTAATTTTCTGGTGGTGTCTTTAGGGTTTTCTATGTAGAAGATCATGTCATCTGCAAACAGTGAGAGTTTTACTTCTTCTTTTCCAATCAGGATTCCTTTTATTTCATTTTGTGCTCTGATTGCTGTGCCCAAAACTATGTTTAATAGTAGTGGTGAGAGTGGGCACCCTTGTCTTGTTCCTGACTTTAGGGGAAATGCTTTCAATTTTTCACCATTGAGGATAAAGTTTGCTGTGGGTTTGTCATATATAGCTTTTATTATGTTGAGGTATGTTCCTTCTATTCCTGCTTTTTGGAGGGTTTTTTTTTTTTATCATAAATGGATGTTGAATTTTGTCAAAGGCTTTCTCTGCATCTATTGAAATAATCATGTGGTTTTAATTTTTCAACTTGTTAATATGGTGTATTACATTGATTGATTTGCGGATATTGAAGAATCCTTGTATCCCTGGGATAAAGCCTACTTGGTCATGATGTATGATCTTTTTAATATGTTGTTGGATTCTGTTTGCCAGAATTCTGTTAAGAATTTTGATGACCTATGTTCATCAGTGATGTTGACCTGTAGTTTTCTTTTTTTGTGGCATCTTTGTCAGGTTTTGGTATTAGAGTGATGGTGGCCTCATAGAATGAGTTTGGAAGTTTACCTTCCTCTGCAATTTTCTGGAAGAGTTTGAGTAGGAAGATGTTAGCTCGTCTCTAAATTTTTGGTAGAATTTACCATCTCTCTAAATTCCACACATATGCGTTAATATGCTGTATCGGTGCTTTTCTTTTTGACTCACTTCACTCTGTACAATAGGCTCCAGTTTCACCCACCTCATTAGAACTATTCACATGCGCTCTTTTTAATGGCTGAGTAACACTTGAGGGCAAGTGCAAGCACTAGAATCTTTTTGCAGGGCAGTTTGGCCATCTGTATTCAGAGCCGTGGATCCCCCTTCTGGATCAGCTAGTAAAGAACCTGCCTGCCCAAGGTGGTTACCCATCGCTTTGTCTCACTGTATTACCTGACAGAAATGTAAGTGGTACTGTGCGGTACCAACTACCTATTAAAGAATGAGATCTGGAAAGAAAAAAAGAAGAAGAATCCGCCTGCAGTGCGGGAGACCTGGGTTTGATCCCCGGGTTGGGAAGGCCCCCTGGAGAAGGGAAAGGCTACGCACTCCAGTATTCTGGCCTGGAGAGGTCCATGGACTGAATAGTCCATGGGGTCCCAAAGAGCTGGGCATGACTGGGCAACTTTCACTTCACTGTTTAGAGCCATTAAGAAATATTTATTCCTTGTAACTTCCCTGGTGGCCCAGTGGTTAAGACTTCACCTTCCAGTTCAGGGGGTATGAGTACAATCCCTGGTCAGTAGGATATCTGATTTTCTCTTTCTGACTTCACTCTGTATAATAGGCTCTAGGTTCATTCACTTTATTAGACTGAAACTAGGATTTTATATCCCACATTTTTATATAGATCCCACATGGCTGTGGCCAAAAAATAAAACATAAAACAGAGACAATACTGTAACAAATTCAATAAATACTTTAAAAAATAGTCCACATTAAAAAAATCTTGAAGAATTTCTCCATCTCTTCTTTTTTTCTTCTTTGATGTTCTTCCTCAAGCCCTTATCAAGTATAGTAGAAAAGTTTTTTGTATACATATATAAATAATATTTGCCTAATTTTTTAGTTAGGCAAGCCTAATGAAAACATTTATGACATTTTGAAAAAAAATTATGAAGAAATATTTATGCCCTTTAATCCAGTAATTCCAGTTCTAGTAATTTGCCCTAACAAAAATGTCAAGCAAATGCAAGAATGTTTATCACAATATTACGTATGGTGGGGGAAAAAGGGGTACAACTAAATAAAAAAAAACAGTGTAGTTAAATAAATCAGTGATACATATATGATACAATATTTTCTGATCTCAATGACCAAAAATAAAACACTGGCAAATAAACTTAGGTATATTGGTCTGATAAAATACTTAGGGTGCCATTTTATAAAAGGTAGAAAGATACTCCAATAGTGTGATCTGATTCTCACAAGCTTTGTAAAATACAAGCCGCTATATACACACACTGATAGAGAAGGCAAGGACTATAGAAGCACAGGCACCAGAAATATTTCTGGAGCTTGGCCTTTCTTACAGATGACTCCACTTCAAAATGTCACCATCAAGTTTCAATTACAAGTATTTGACCAGCTTCCCGGGTGGCTCAGCCGGTTTAAGAATCTACCTGTCATGCAGGAGATGTGAGTTGGAACTCTGGGTTGGGAAGATCCCCTGGAGGAGGGAAAGGCTACCCACTGTAGTGTTCTTACCAGAGGCACCTGTGGACTACAGTCCACGAGGTGGCAAAGAGTCAGACATGATTGAGCAACTTTCACTTTCATGTATATATATATATACATACATATATATATTTTATATATCTCTATGTAAAATTGACATACATAAAAGGTATATTTAATTTATTTTTATGTTTTATTGTATAGGGCTTCCCTGGTGGCTTAGTGGTAAAGAGTCTGCCTGCCAATGCAGGACACGTGGGTTCTATCCCTGGGTTGGGAAGATTACATGAAGAAGAAAATGGCAACCCACTCCAGTGTTCTTGCCTAGGAAATCCCATGGACAGAAGAGCTGGCGGGCTACGGTCCATGGGATCTCAGAGTTGAAAAAAATGTTGCCTTCAAGATTGAATTACAAACATATATATATAATTGATATATGCAAAATAAAAGATATATTTTATTTATTATATATTCATATATTGTATATAAACATAATACTGTATAATTTTTGTACTGTCTATACATATGCATATACACACATATATAAAATATATACCCACAATCTCCCTATCAGAGGGCTTGGGAAGTAGCAGAATTTGAAGAATGCCAGTCACCTTCTTGCCTTTATAATGTTTTCCATGTGACGCACCACTCCACACTATTCCATGTCTAATATGATTTAGCTCCAAGAATGCAATCAGAGATGGAGAAGTACCTTGGGGAGGGAAATAAATCAGGCAGAAAACGAATACACTTCTAGAACTCTTTACAGGGTCTGCACGTGTCTGGTAAAGCCAAAGCTTGAGGCTACACCAGTTTTCAAATGATAGCAGGATGACAGGGCTTCATCATCCACTTATATTAAGGGCTACCTTACTGATGAACATAGACTGAGGATAACCTCTTTTTCAGAAAGGGGTCTCTTACTGCCTTTTAAAGGCATGAATCAGACCCTGGAAAGGCTCTGGTTCATTACTTTAAAATAACCATGTAAAGGAACTTATAGCCTCATGTCCGGGCCTAATGGATTCTGCCCCATAGAGAGGCATAATTTTGAACTCTCCTTCTAAATACCTGTTGAGTTTCCATGGGAACAAATGTCTGGAGGTCAACTCTATTCATCTTGAGGATGGGGAGCTATGTGAATGGGTGAGAGACAAAATCTGTCCCTTTTGGGAGCTGATTTGGTCTAATGATGGGCATATATTTAGCCATAACAGAAGAATGAAAGGGCTTGATGTGATTTGGGGTTTTTAAGGCCAGAGCTGTGAACACTTCACAGAGTGTGACATAAGGTTTAGCTCCTCCAAAGGGCCCCCTGGCAAGCTGTTCCCTGATCACCTTTAGTCTGCTTTCTCTTTTGTTCAAAGAAAGGGTAGCTAGTATCTCTTTAGGCTACTGAAAATAAAGGGAAGACGTGCTCTCAGACCCCATTGTGCAATCTGATTTAATGGCAATGAAAGCCAAATGGAACAGCATCTGACATACATTACATTACAACAATTGTCATCCAAATAAACACTTACAATGTATTATTAAACAAAAATTAAGCTCTTCCACAGTATGTGTACATAATATTTTAAAATAAATACATATTAACTAAAGTATAAGTTCTCATTCTTTTGCTTCCTGAGTAACTTGGATCAAATCACTTAATTTCTCTGTAGCTAAATATCTTCATCCTTAAAACAATGGGAAAAATATAATAATCACACAGGGCATTTTCATGAGAATGAAAGGTGAAAATTCACATAAAGCATTTAGCATAACCTTTAATATTCAGTAAATGCCAGTATAGGTGAGCTTTAAAATATGCATATAACTGCTATATATTATTATCTCACAAACATGGGAAAAAAATACATTAAGAATGTAGATCATATTTTAAAAAAGAATTATCTGGTGGATAAGAAAGGAAAGAGAAAGAGGCAACCAAAAAGTCAAAAGCTATACCAGAAAAACAATAGGTATGATATGACATTTATGAATTGTAAAATCATGTCTCTCTATATATTTTAAGGCAAATTTTCAATAAAAATGTCTTATTTTTAAGTTTGTCTTCTTTATATGTGCATATTTTAAAATATTTTCTGCAATGAAAATGTTGCCTAAAATAAGAAAAAATAATTTGAAACCACATTTATATTTCACCTCTGCAACTATAAAGAGCCCTGAAGTATCCATGTTGTATTCAGTGGTTCTGAAATTTTATTCTCTTAAAACCTATTCTAGCCATTGATTCCACCTTGTTGTAAGTGATTTCCTTTGATCTGAGGGTGCTAAAATGGTCCCATAATCTGGCCCTTACTTCTGCTTTAAACATTCAAGAGCTGAAATTCAAAATGAACCTCAGATGCATCTACGTGTCCAACCATAGTGAAAGAGGTACGGTGGGGGTGGCTTAGTCTCTAAGTCATGTCCAGCTCTTGAGACCCATGGACTGCAGCCGTGGGGTCTGTAGCCCACCAGTCCTCTGCCCATGAGATTCTTCAGCAAGAGTACAGGAGTGGGTTGCCATTTCCTTCTCCAGGGGCTCTTCCCAACCTAGGAATCAAACCCAAGTCTCCTAATTGCAGGCAGATTCTTTACCAACTGAGCTATGAGGGAAGACCTAAGAGATATGATATTATTAAAAACAATAGCCAAGAAAATTAACAAATAAAGAAGAGCTTTGTATTTAAGCAGTGTAAACTCAGAGTCAATGGTAGATATCCCCCAAAGCTAATTTATGTAATTAACTAAGAGAAATCACTCTGTTATAACCCTCATAATTGCACTCACCTCACACACTAGCAATGTTCAAAATTCTCCAGGCCAGGCTTCAACAGTATGTGAACCCTGAACTTCCAGACGTTCAAGCTGGATTCAGAAAAGGCAGAGGAACCAGAGATCAAATTGCCAACATCCGCTGGATCATAGAAAAGGCAAGCGAGTTCCAGAAAAACATCTACTTCTGCTTTATTGATTATGCCAAAGCCTTTGTGTGGATCACAACAAACCATGGAAAATTCTTAAAGAGATGGAAATACCAGACTACCTTCCCTGCCTCCTGAGAAATCTGTGTGCAGGTCAAGAAGCAACAGTTAGAACTGGACATGGAACAACAGACCGGTTCCAAATTGGGAAAGGAGTACATCAAGGCTGTATATTGCACCCCTGCTTATTTAACTTACATGCAGAGTACATCATGTGAAATGCTGGACTGGATGAAACATAAGCTGGAATCAAGATTGCGGGGAGAAATATCAATAACCTCAGATATGCAGATGACACCACCCTTAAGGCAGAAAGTGAAGAAGAACTAAAGAGCCTCTTGATGAAAGTGAAAGAGGGGAGTGAAAAAGTTGGCTTAAACTCAACATTCAGAAAACTAAGATCATGGCATCCAGTCCCATTGCTTCATGGCAATAGATGGGGAAACAGTGGAAACAGTGACAGACTTTATTTCAGACTTTGTTTTCTTGGGCTCCAAAATCACTGCAGATGGTGACTGCAGCCATGAAATTAAAAGACACTTGCTCCTTGGAAGAAAAGCTATGACCAACCTAGACAGCATATTAAAATGCAGAGACATTACTTTACCAACAAAGGTCCATCTAGCCAAAGCTATGGGTTTTGCAGTAGTCATGTATGGATGTGAGAGTTGGACCATAAAGAAATCTGAAGAATTGATGATTTTGATCTGTGGTGTTGGAGAAGACTCTTGAGAGTCCCTTGGACTGCAAGGAGATCCAATCAGTCACTCCTAAAGGAAATCAGTCCTGAATATTTGTTGGAAGGACTGAAGCTGAAGCTGAAGCTGAAGCACCAATACTTTGGCCACTTGATGGGAAGCACTGACTCATTTGAAAAGACCCTGATACCGGGAAAGACTGAAGGCAGGAGGAGAAGGGGACAGCAGAGGATAAGATGATTGGATGGCATCACCGACTCGATGGACATGAGTTTGAGCAAGCTCTGGGAGTTGGTGATGGACAGGGAGGCCTGGCATGCTACAGTCCATGGGGTCACAAAGAGTCGGACACGGCTGAGCAACTGAATTGAACTGAATCTAATTACTCCCTGTTTAAAATCAAAAGTGCTCAAACAACACTTTCCAAAACATAGTAAGCTTGCTTTAATACTGCATTATGTAATGACAGGGACAAGTAGAGGGAAGAGAAAAGTAGAGTACAATTTGAGTACATTGAACTCTTTAAATTATTACCCAAAGCAGAGAAGTCTTAGGGTCATGAAGGCATATCTAAAGATTGTGAATATAGGCAAGCAATCTGAGTATAGAAACTATTCGGAAGGAAAAAAGTTGAGGTCTTATCCTAAACTAACTGAAGGTCAAGATAGATGAGAACAAAATCAGGCTTTTGAACTAAAAAGGATTATTTAAATAACAGCTATATTCTAGGTACTGTACTAAGTCTACTACAAATGTTATCTCACTCAGTTCTCACAAACAACCCTTTCTATTTCATTATAAAAAAATTCAGAGACAAAAAGGTTAAATTAGTTCAACTCTATGAACTTTCTCATCGCTCCCATGGTAGATAAGTTGGAGAAGAGGAATAAAATTTCAGATTTTGCCAGAGAAAATCTATGGTTGGGTGTAAAGACAGAATTATAAAGTGGTATTTAGAAGTATCCAGCCATCCCTGAAGATCAGGAGACTTTTGAATGATTTTTTTTTAAGGAAGAGGTTTAGATGATAATGTCAGCATGATAAAGCTTAAACTCTTATGATATTTAAACATTTTGATTACATCAGTCAGAGAATGCACAATGTATGTATGCAGAGAAAGCATTTGAAAAAAGCCAGTGCCCATTAATAATTTTAAAAAATTAAAATAAATGCTCAGCTAACTAAGAGAAAAGGGAAACTTTCCTCAACTAGTAAAAACATGTCTACTGAAAAACCTACATAAAAAGCTTAGCCAAAAAAAAAAGAAAGTTTAAAAAAAATCTTCTCACTTCTGAATTCAACAAACATTAAATAGATTTAATAATATGACACCAAAAGTATGGAATATAAAAGAAAAATTATTCACAACAAGGACCTACCATATAGTACAGGGAACGATATTCAGTGTCTTGTGGAAAAGAATTTGAGAAAAAATTCAGTTATATGTTCATGACTGAATCACTTTGCTTTATACCTAAATCATCTGAATAAACTATAATTCAATGCCAATAAATAAATAAGCACTTCCAAAATAAATAAATATCCCACATGCAAAAAAAACTTGGCAAATTTCAGTTCATTGAAATTTAAACTTTTGCTCTTCAAAAGACTCTGTTAAGAATTTTAAAAGGCAATTACAGATTGGAACAGCATCCTTACAACACATGTATATCTGACAAAGTACTTTCATCCAGAATACATGAAGAATTCTTAAATACAATAATTGGAAAATAACCTGATTAAAAAATATGTATGTAAAAATTATACTTCATAAAACCAGGTATACAGATGCCAAATAAATTCATGGAAATATGCTTATCACTCATCATTATGCACTCGAAAATCACAATGAGATACCGACACATATCTATCAATCTAAAATCAAAAAGACTGGCAATACCAACTATTGACAAGTATATGGAATGTTCAGAGCTCTCTTACATCATTAGTGAAAATAAGCATGGGAAAACAGTGGGGATTTCTCTTAAAATTACAATCAGTTCAGTTCACTTCAGTCCCTCAATTGTGTCCAACTCTTTGTGACCCCATGGACTGTAGCATGTTGTTCCATGTCCAGTTCTAACTGTTGCTTCTTGACCTGCACACAGATTTCTCAGGAGGCAGGGAAGGTAGTCTGGTATTTCCATCTCTTTAAGAATTTTCCATGGTTTGTTGTGATCCACACAAAGGCTTTGGCATAATCAATAAAGCAGAAGTAGATGTTTTTCTGGAACTCACTTGCCTTTTCTGTGATCCAGCAGATGTTGGCAATTTGATCTCTGGTTCCTCTGCCTTTTCTGAATCCAGTTTGAATGTCTGGAAGTTCACGGTTCACATACTGTTGAAGCCTGGCCTGGAGAATTTTGAGCATTACTTTGCTAGCCTGTGAGATGAGTGCAATCATGCAGTAGTTTGAATACATCATGCAGCAGTTTGGAAATTATACAAAATCTAACATAGACACAGACATTCCAAGAGATATGGAACCATTAGTCTGCACTTATACTCAAAAGGAGATTTATTAACAATAGCCCCAAATTGGAAAGAATTTAAATTTCCATTAACATCTAATTAACTTACAAAGATTGTGGTATACATATATAAACAATGAAATGTTAATATCAATACGATTCAGCAATACAAAGAAATGACCTACTGATAAAAACAATAACATAAATAAATGTCAAGAACATTTTTGTTAATAAAAGCATTCAGATACCCAAAACTACACATTGTATGAAATAATTCAAGTAAAATTCTGGAAAAGCCAAAACTATAGTAAAAGAAAGATGACCAATCCTTGCCAAGAACCAGGAGTCAGGAAGCGAAAATTGACTTTAAAGGGACATAAAGGAATTATATTCAGCAGAATCCCTATCTGATGTATATAGTATCCAGGCCTTCTCTTTGAAGCATCTTTTATTCAAGACATAAATAATAGTTCCTACCATATACTAGGTTCTGTTCTAACCACAGGACATACAGCAGTGAACCAGAGTATGTCCTTTCTGTTAACAGCTCACATTTTAGAGACTGAAAATAAGTATGAAGTATATTGTATTCAGATGACAATAAATCCTGTTGACTCACGAACAATGCTGAAGTTAGGGGTGCTGAATCTCTGTGCACTTCAGAATCTGAATATGACTTTATAGTCGACCCTCTGTATCCAGCTCTGAATCCTAAGATCAACCAACTGCAGATCCTGCTGTATGGATTTGTTCAAAGAGCTCACAAGTGGACTCGAGCAGTTTAAAATCTGTTGTTCAAGGGTCAACTGTAAATGAGGAAACAAATCAGGCGGATAGGCCAGTGCTGGGCTGCCCACTCTACAGTAACCATCCATCACATGTGGCAGTTGAGTACTTAACATGTGGCTAGTCCGAGGCAAACTGTGATGGACTTCAAACACTTAGCACTAAAGAAAAGAGTGTAAAAATCTTAATAATTTTATGTGTTTAGTACATGTTGGTAGGGGAAAGTCTTTCATGTATAGATCAACATATTTACCATTTCCAGTGTTACTTATTCATCTGGTATTTGCCTTCCATATTAAAAAACAAACAAACAAAATTAATAAATACTTCTAAAAAATCTTTTTTATAGTGCAGGTCTGCACTCAGGTCTGAATTCTTTCATATTTTGGTCTCTGAAAAAATTTTTCTTTCTTTTTTATTTTTAAAAGTATCTGTACTGAATAACGGATTCTAGGTTGATAGCTTTTGTTTTAAGACTTATTCTTTACCATAGATTTTCAAACATACCATTCAATATGATGTTTTCTTTTCTTATCCTTGTTGGGAATCTGTTGAGTATCTTGAATATGTGTATCAATAGTTTTCATTATGTTTGCAAAACATTTGCTAGTGTTTCTTCAAATAATTGTCTGGGCTTTTTTCTCTACATTATATAAAATTCTGATTACACATATGTTGACATTTGATAATATCCCCTGGCCAGTAAGTTTCTGTTCATGTTGACTTTTTCCCTCTGTGCTTCAGTTTGCATACTTTCCATTGTTACACTTCCAGATTTGGTGATTTATTTTTTCCTTCTTAGCATCTAATAGTTACTAATCCATTCCAATGAATCTTTCCATTTCAGATATTGTTTCATTTCTAGAAATTCCACTTTTTAAAGTTCTTCATTCCTCTTCTAATTTGGCGTATATTTTCCCTTTAAATCCTTGAAGGTTATTAGCTATTTTAAGATTCTCATCTGCTGATTGTATTACCTTTGTCGTTTTTATTTTGTTTATAGTAATTGTTGCTTCTTCTTGTAGTAGGTTGTACTTTTCTGCTTCTTTACATGTCTAGCATTTTGCTTCTGTTAAATCCTGGACACTGTGCATTTTATAATGTTGAATGCTGGGCTTTCTTTTATTTTTTTTGGGGGGGCTTTCTTTTAATATACATTCCTTTAAAAGGCACTGGACTTCATTCACTTTAATTACTTATTATTCAGTCTGAGATTTGCAAAGTCTTCTTAAAAGCCTTTTAGGGCAACTTTTGTGTGTCTTTTACTCTAGAGCTAGTTTATCCTGTCTCACTAGGCATGATCCTCCAGCGTCCTCAGCGCTCCAACACCAACTCTGCTACCGCGACCAGACTCAGACATCTCCCAGCCCTGTGTGTGTGTTCTAGGAACCCTTCAGTTTACAGTTCCTTGGTTGCGTTTCTGCCCAGCCTCATGGAGGCTCACCCTTCACATCTGTAGGTTACTCTTCAACACGATACTCAAGGGGACCTTTATGTAGATTTTGGAATTTTTTCTCCAGGCAGCTTCCTCCTCCCTGATACTCTGACCCTTAAATCCCAGACACTGCACTCTTCCAAAATTCCACTCTCTCTCTCCTCCTGTGCTTCGCCAGAGCTTCTCCTCCCTTCTCTGCAACCTGGGAAGTGCCCGCAGCCGCACAGCCCAGTCGACACTCGTGAATCAGAGCCCTGCACTGCCTGTTGTCCAGTGTCCAGAGACAGTTGCCTCATACATTTTATGCAGTTTTCTCACTGTTTACCATGAAGGGGTATGTTCTATCACAGTTACTCCATCACAGACAGAAGCAGAAGTAAACCTGTATGAAATTTGACGTCAGAGCTCAGAGAACACTCACGTCCCTCTCCTCAGCTTTCTAGTTGCTGCAATTTTTCAGACTGTTACCAAACTCCAGTTCAAGTACCTGATGCACAGTGAGGTCAAACAACAACAAAAAAATATCAGGACTGGGAGCAGGAAAAGGTTTATTGTAGAGGTATTCAAGGAAGAGGGTGGCTCATGTTCCCCTAAAAACCCGAACTCCCTGAAGGGTTTCAGCACAGAATTTTTAAAAGCCAAGTGAGGGAGCAGGGTTGCAGGGCATGTGATCAGCTTAGGCCCAATTTTCTGATTAGTTGATGGTGAGGTAACAGGACTGCATCACAGGGGTTACTTAATATTCTCAATCTTTAGCCACCAGTAGGTTCAGGGGCTAAGTGCTCATGGTCATCAAGTAGTTAGTTTCTTATATCTGGTGAGGTTTTTAGCATCTGTAAAACAACTCAGGAAGTGTGCATCATGTAGTTATCTAGGTCCTCCAGAGAGGAGCTACTGCAGAGGGTATGGGGGTGGAGCCTGTCCTGGGAAGGCTCCATAAGGTCCTGCTCAGTTACAAGACCACAGCCACACTTAGGGAACTACTGATGGTTAGAGATGTGACTGGAAAAATTCACTGCCTAGACTGGATTTTAGTCTCTGGATATACTCAAGAAGAATGAAAATAAGAAAATCTACATTTATTGAGAGCCAGGTATTTTACATGTGAGATCTCAATAATAGCACCAACCATCTTAAGGGATAGGACAGTCTCATTTTAAAGAAGACACCAAAGAAACCTTTAGAAACTTCTCTCTCATAATTTTATTTGGTGAGCACAGAGAAAAATAATAATAAAGCTGATTAAAGTGTATCTGTCCTCAAGAAAACAGATGAGAATGTCTAAGCCCAGCCTGGATCTCTTTGCTCCTCATGGAGTCCCAGATGCTTCTGTGTGGAATTCCTAGAGCTCCACTGAGCACAGCATGAAAACTCACTCCAGGTCTAATGTCCTACGGTCCCCCAGTTACAGCATCTTGCCCAGATTAGGCAGTCAGTTAACATATATAGATCATAACTTTCTTTCTTCATCTCATAGTGGGATCCTTCCCAGCTAAGGATACTGCTCCCCTAGTTTCTCCCATAAATACTCATCCAGCCTGGCATAATGCAAAGGACATAGGCATTGGACAGACCTGGCTACAAATCCCAGAGCCAACTATTTCTAGATGTGTGAATGTGGGCATGTTACATAACAACCTCTAAAATTCACTCATCCCATTTATAACAGAAGAATAAAAACACAGTGCCTGGGTCAATCAAGGTAACAAGAGGATAACAATGGCACCATAAAATTAGTAATTGATGAGAATTTAATACATGGACTACTGGAAAGATGTGGGCAGGGTCTAAAGGAACCCGCAGCCTGGAGCAACAGTGGAACTAAGCCTAAAGGGGCAAGGGAGGTGCTGGGACCACAGTGTTGACGACGCAGCCTTGCAGCGACCCGGAGAAATAAGTACCCCGACCTCGTCCCTTTTCGTCCTCCATTACCTATCAAAGTCTCCCATGGACCAAACCCAACAGGAAGTTAAAAGATAAAGAAGAAGGGTAGAGAGTAAATCTTTTTCGGGGCGGGGCGGGGGGGCGGCGGTGCTCAGAGGATTAAATGAAGCAGCCAGGCTGTGCAGGAGGCGCGGCGTTCACGTGACAAGTCACTTCCTTCGCCCTTCCTGGCACTTACCCTCACTCCTCTCCAGCGTCATCTCTCGTCGTTCATTTCCTCTTCTGTGTCTCCCTAACCCCCAGTCCAGTTCTTCCCAGAGAACTGGCTCCAGCCCTGTCTGCCCAGCCTTCGCTAATCTCCAGCTGTTCTTGCCACACTTGACTTTCTTGAAGAATTGTTACTGCAGTTCTTCGCATTCACTCACCTGGAGGTTAGTGTGCCTCTCACTAAGCCCCCTTTCCTGGCTACCCCAAAAACACCCACAGTTGACATAAATGAGAAAATAGAATAAATAACATCCTTATTAAAATTTGCACTTTACTCAGTGGACACGAGACCTTGGCTAGTTTTAACTTGTTCAATCATCTGATTGTTAGGCCAGAAAAACTAGCACCAGCAAACAGAAGAAACCAAGGAAAGGGAAAGAAACCAAAGGAAAAGAGAAAGAAAGGATGCATAAACATGGCAGAAGTGATGATCAAGATTCAGACTAAGAGGAAAGAGAGAGACAGAAGAAAAAAACCCTCCCAATCTTTGATAAAAGGTAAAATTACATTCAATGTTGTCTGGTTAAAAATGAAGAAAATAATATATAATCCTAGCATATGATTTCTCATTATAAAAATGATGACAATCAAAATTGCATTGAAACTTGCAGAAACATTACCTCAATTACCTGGAAAATTCTCTCATGTGGCCTGCCTTATTCTGATGAGAGGAGATAATTAAAAAGTTAATATACTTTTTAATACACTGAGTCACTGTTAATATACTGGATCACTATTATTTCTTTTATTTGGTTCTGTCCTCTCTGCTCTTTGAGTATCGAATTTCAAAGATTTACATTTATGGATCCTTTCTGAGGTACTGTAGAAGCAGATATATGGTAGGTGTTCATGGCAGAAGAAGAAACAAATATAGAATCAAGCAATCTTGAGTTCAAAGCCTAGGACTAAATAATATCAATTAAATCAGAATATGATTGTCTGAAAGCCAAGTCGCTCAGTCGTGTCCGACTCTTTGCAACCCCATGGACTGTAGCCTACCAGGCTCCTCCGTCCATGGGATTCTCCAGGCAAGAGTACTGGAGTGGGTTGCCATTTCCTTCAAAGACTGGTCCAAACTGAAGAGCAGGATGAGGAAGAAAAGAAGATAAAGTTTATTGCAAAGTGTCCCTTTGAGACTTTCCGGGGGTGCAGAGGTGAGGAGCCCACCCGCTAATGCAGGGAGCCCCGTCTCAGTCCCTGGCCTGATCGGTCCCGCGGCCACAGGGCAGCTGCAGTCCATGAGCCGCAGCCGCAGAGCCTGCGCTCCAGAGCCCACGAGCCTCGACTCCTGGAGCCCTCGTGCCTGGGGCCAGTGCTCCACGGAGAGTGGCCCCTGCTCACCGCAGCTAGAGGAAGCTTGCACACAGCGGCGAAGACCTGGCACAGCCAAAGAAGTTAATTAATTAAAAAAATAAAACGTCCCTTTGCACCATGCATAAGTCACCCCCACCATACACTGACTCCTTTGAAAGCCGATTGTTGAGAGCCCCTAGCAGCTAGAAGGTTTTCTGGCACACGCACTCACTTATTAAGAACTGGGGCACTGGAGGTCCAAAGGCAAGAATGGTGGGTCACTGTTATCGAAAGTTCTTCAGAAAGCAATGAGAAAGACTTTGAATTACTTCCATCCTTTATCCCACCCAGACTCCTGAATATCTTCCCATCTCTGCAAGCCTTGGATGCAAGGCTAACTATGGAACCCTGTGTTCCACAACCCCTAGTCTTTAGGAGGCTTAGTTATTTATCAGCATCACCTAAGGGATTATATCTGATTGTTGTTGACCTGATTTATCCTTCTAATATGTGGTGAATGCTTTTTATCAGTCACTTCCAAGTTGTATGATCACATTCAAAATTCATAAGATAATATTATGCCCTAGGAGATAATATTATTCCCATTTTACTGATCAGAAAACTAAAGTTCAGATACGTAAGTAGAAATAAAATTAAAAATCACACAAGTAGAAAAAATGGAACAAAGATTCCAAACTATCTGCCTTTCATATGTTCTAGTGTTCATACCATGGGTACAACAGAACAAACTAACTTTTAGGATCGGGAGCCAGGCATGGACCTTGGTGTTTATACCAGAACTCTAAGATCTCTTCTGCTTATTCAAGTTCAGATGCCAAAAAAATGACTAAGACAATTGTGACCTAGGAAGAGCTTGCGAAAATATTTGCATCCAATCAGATCTCAAAGGTGGGAGCCTGATGCAACGGGAAGAGCACTGTGGAGCTCAGACACCTGGGTCTTAGATCTGACTGTGTCAGAACGTGTTAATGCTGGTACAGCTACTGCTTCTCTCTCTCTCTCTTTTTTTTTGATATGGATCATTTTTAAAGTATTTCGTTTGCTACAATATTGCTTCTGCTTTATATTTCAGCTTTTTGGCCACAAGGCATATGGGATCTTGGTTCCCCAACAGAGAGTCCACCTGCATTAGAAGGCAAACCCTTAATCGTTGGACCGCCAGGAAAGTCCCACGACTACCACTGACTATACTTGTTAAGAAGCTCACATGAGAGGATGATGAGCAGATCACCATAACCACATAATTAGCTACTTTATTTAGAAAAAGAATAAAATAAAAGGTGCTCTTTGACACACAAAAAAAGATTTGATGGAAGAATTTTAGACCATTGGTTACAGTGAGTTTTCATCTATTTTCAGTTTTCATTTATCCTGGCCTTTTTTTTTTCTCTATTACTCACTAACAAAAATCGATAAAATCTAGTTCAACATTTTGCATAAACATGTATGTTTGGTAAGATCACAGTATGTTAAAAACTAAATGATTCATTTAAAAAAAAAACTGGAAGGGAAACACACACAAATGCTAACATTGCCTATCACTAAGTGATGAGAATACAGATAACCTATTCCTTTTTATAAGAGCATTTTTTTAATAATGAGCACATATTATTTTCTTAGTGAAAAAATAATACCTGTTCATTTTAAGTCCTTTAAGTACTCATTCAAATATGTAACTTGAAGCAAACAGCAATGACGTAATTAAACAGGAAAATGGTATTTCCAAAAGACCTTATCTTTAAATAAATGATCATTTTTTATCCACTTACAGATAAATCAAAAATGAGAGGGAAAATTATACTGAAAACTGTAACTACAATTTTTATAGCCATGGCCGTAATTCTGCAGGCGATATAATTCGAGCGTGACACCAGTCCTTAGTGACGAAAGCAGAGACTCCTTCGTAGAATACGTCAGCCTTGTAGGATATCACAAACTGTTACACCCAGAACTGTGACCACAGAACAGAAGACTAAGCACAAGCTATGAGCTACTCAGTGGACACATCTGAATATCTGCTTTAGCCTGGGTTTTCTTCTGAGTGTTTGCTGAGCTGGGCAACATCAAGTTGGAAGAGCTCATGTTTGAAAGCACCGTGTATATTTTTCATTTTCTCGGAATATAGGAATGTATTCACAGTGCAATCATGGGGACCAAGTTCAAAGTGTACCCCCACCAGACACACAACACACACCATCGCTTTAATACTCATCATTAATTTATGACCATCTTGTCAAAGTCTATCTGAAGTTCTTCATCTACTCATCACTCCTTCACCAACTGCAAATATTTGTTTAGTTTCCAGCTTAAGTCATTTTTCTAGGGGAATAAAAAGAGTATTGGATTTAAACCCAGTTGTCAAATGTTCTGGACACTTATAGTGGCCTAAATAAACTCAAAAGATAGGTAGTCACAGGTGACTGTGAACATATTTCAGGGAGACTGCTTTATTTGTAGACAATTTACCTTTCTGCAAATTAGTGATGATGCATTGGTAATTTAGTGTTGCTTCATCATCACATCATGAGCCATAAAGCGGCTTGATAATCACTTGTCATTTTTTCTGTTTGACAATTGGTTTATTGTTTTCCCTCTAACCCTTGTCTTCTTCCTGAGACTATCTTCTCAACAACTGTTTTGAACAAAGCACTGTCATCTGTTGTAATAAAGAGAATTAAGGCTAATCCGTTGGCACTTTTATCTTTGCTCAGCCTCCTAAGGGAATGTGAGGCATGCAAGCCTCCTCTTTTAGAAGGTTCACTTTCCTTGTTATTGCTACAGTCCACTCCTGTCATTTCTAAGAGTGACAATCAATATTAAAAGACTTTTAAAAACTCATTTTATGATTTCCTTGTATAATACCCATAGGATTACTACTGGCTATATTTTATGATATAAAGATATTATAGATGCCTATATTTTTCTTTCATTCTACAAACATGTGAAATGGTGATAAGTTAAAACCCTAGAGGGTGAGGCTTGACCAGTGAAAGATGGGAAACAAGAAGGAACCTTGTCTAAATGAACTCCAATTGATACTATGTATAAATATGCATGGTCTATACGTGTGTGTATATATATATATATATATATATATATATATATATATATGCATAAATATACATGGACTATACAGTCCATGGAATTCTCCAGGCCAGAATACAGAAATGGGTAGCCTTTCCCTTCTCCAAGGGATTTTCCCAACCCAGGGATCGAACCCAGGTCTCCAGCACTGCAGGTGGATTCTTTACCAGCTGGGCCACAGAGGAGGGCCCTTTGTTTGAAGCAGATGACTGATGAGAGCACAGCGCAGGGAACTCTGTCTAATGCGCCGTGGTGACCTGGATGGGAAGGAAGTCCAGAGGGACTACATGTAGCCGATCTATTTGCTGTACAGTGGAGACTAACACAACGTTGTAAAGCAACTAAACTCCACTGAAGATAATTTTTAAAGTAAAAAATAAGTGTATTTGGCAAATATGAAGTGAGCACCTAATATATTTCAGGTATCACACCAGCTTAATGATAATTACATGAACCTTTGACATAGACCATACCATCTTGTTTCTTTTTACTGTAAATTTTTTCTCCTTTATTATAAAAGCTACTTAAACACTGAAATTAGCGGGAATAAAAGAGTTTGCATGCATGGTGCCTTTCAAAAACAGCCACTTCTCTTAATGATAGTAAGTCTTGGAAATCTTGCTGGAAGCTCCATGACTTGTTTAAAGTAAATCAGATCTCATCTTCCCATAATGATCATTTCAAGTGAGGAATAAATCTTAGAGATCAAGTGAATTACAAGGGCCAGAGCCATTTCTAAAAACAGTGAACCAGCACAGAGATGCAAATTTCCAATTTTTCATTTCCAAGGACAACATTCAAAAGTAAACTCAAAGTACTATTACCATAATTTCATATATAAAAATCATCTTAACACTGGTAAAAAGGAAATTATCATAAAATTCTAAATTTCTGCTATAAACCTAATATTTTTAAAAACTCATTAAATATTAGTTTTCTCAAAAGTTGGAAGAACTCAGGGTTCCTTTTGTCCCCCTTTAGTAGTTCACATTTTAGTTTATTCTTCACCCATTTATTCAAAAAAGCTATGCTGAGTGCCCAACACAGGTTTGTTCTAGACATTGAGAGTGAAATATTGAGATCTCTAAATACTGTCAAAGTATGATTTTCAAAAGTTGAAAACATGACTCAATGATCAATTTATGTCACTAATTTATTATAGAAGGATCAATTTATCTGACCAATTTAAGAGGGAATCAACAGGATCATAAAATAGTATCAAATAGCAACTGAGAATTTACAGGGATTAAAGAACACTGAAGTAAAATTGCTAGGTTAGGTAGAAAACAAACTGTTCTCTGCAGCTAAATTTTCTATTGGATAGAAATTTGCATTTCTACTAAACAAAAATCTGCTAAAACGTACCATGACAGAGTTAAGGCCCTGATCCATAAAAAATAGAATCTCAAATACAGGCATTTTCTCTTAGAATATTAAGTAGTCATTGAGGAGGTCTATTACTCCAAGTGCTTGGGTGACACTGAAGGGACACACAGTCCTCTTTGCCATATTTCTTAGTATCAGATAACGTTGACTACTAAAAGCAGATTATATGCCCTGATCCATTACAACTATCCTTTCCCAGCTTCTAGAAAAGAAAAAGATCAGAGAGATTACGTCCTCAGAATAAATCACACCTGGAACTTACATATGCCATTTAACTCTCACACAACTGAGCAAAGCCGTTATCATCAAGCAGATTTTAAAGAACAAGCGTGTGGATACCCAGGGGAAAGGCAAGATGGGGGCGAGCTGTGAGACTGAGGTTGACATGTTCGCACCCTGTCGACACTGCGCATAAGGTGGGTGAGTAACGGGGGTCGACTGTGCACACAGAACTCCGCTCAGTGCTCCGTGGTGGCCTAACGGGGAGGAAATCCACAGAAGAGGAGACATGTATGCGTGTACAGCTGATCCACTTTGCTGCACAATGGAAACGAACACAGCATGTGAAGCAGGTATACTTCAATAAAAATTAAGTTAAAAAATACAGCCGATCACCAGCAAGGACCAGCTATATAGCACAAGAAACTCTCCTCAGTATTCTGTAATAATCTAGACAAGTAAAGAGTCTGAAAAAGAATGGATGCATGTGTATATTAATCACTCAATATTCTGTAATAATCTAGATAAGTAAAGAATCTGAAAAAGAATGGATGCATGTATGTGCTAATCACTCAGTATTCTGTAATAATCTAAACAAGAGTCTGAAAAGAGAATGGATGCATGTATGTGCTAATCACTCAATATTCTGTAATAATCTAAACAAGAGTCTGAAAAAAGAATGGATGCATGTATGTGTTAGTCACTCAGTATTCTGTAATAATCTAAACAAGTAAAGAGTCTGAAAAAGAATGGATGCATGTATGTGTTAATCACTCAGTCCGTGTCTGACTCTGCAACTCATAGACTGTAGCCTGCCAAGCTCCTCTGTCCATGGGACTCTCCAGATAAGAATACTGGAGTGGACTGCTATTTCCTTCTCCAGGAACATGTGTATATGTTTAACTGAATCACTTTGCTGTACACCTAAGACTAATGTGACATTGAGATGAACTATAATCCAAAATTTTAAAGAAATCCAAAAAAAAAAAAAAAGAAGAAGCTAAAATTGAGGCTGGAAGCATTGAGCTCACATAGAAGGAGCCGTTATTCTAAACCCACTCTAACCTTCAAGCACTTTCCAATAGGCCACAAGGGCACTCAGGAAGTCCACAAATGTGCGGAGCCATTTGCTCACGGGTTAATTCCTAGTCATTTATTGATCACCTCCTCCACACTCAGCATCTCAGGCCTGACGCTGAAGCAGGGAACCAGCGGGCTCTTGATGAAGTCTCTGCCTCATCAGTTCAGGGGCTTCCTAGGTGGCGCTAGAGGTCAAGCACCCACTTGCCAACGCAGGAGACTTATGTGACATGGGTACGACCCCTGAGTCAGGAAGACCCCTTAGAGGAGGGCATGGCAGCCCACACTAGTATTCTTGCCTGGAAAATCCCAAGGACAGAGGAGCCTGGTGGGGTTGCAAAGAGTCGGACACGACTGGAGCAACTAAGCACGCACACACTCATCAGCTCACTTTCTAAGGGGCCCCAGGCTTTCATTTTAGCCAGCTGTCAGTCGAGCATCCCCCCTCCCCACCACACGCGTGCACACAGACACACGCACACACGCGCACACATGCACACACACGCACACATGCACACACACGCACACATACATAAATTAAGCGGCAGTCATCCCTTCTGGAAGCGCGTCCCTCTTTCTGCCACCCCAGCCCAGATGCCGCCCCTTTCATCCTGCCACTTCTGCCCTTTCTCCAGCTCATCTTTCCCTTCCAAAAGCCATCTCTTTCCCTGAGGTCAGAGCTGCCAGCTTTTCTTGTAAGTCAGACACTTTACACATTCTATGCAAAGGTTTCAGACGCCTCAAGGACCAGCAGCTGCCCGTCTGAAATCTGAGCCCAGAGCCCTTTCCAGCAGCAGCTCCAGGAATGGCCCTCCCCTCTGGGCCTGGGGTGGACAGAAAGTGAACTCGGGCTGGAGGGCACTTTCATGGAGGGCAGGCATCTGAGGAAGCCAGCCTTTACTACGAGGTGTCCCAACTGCCTGGCCAGTGGGAGCATAATGCAGGCTCCTCTCTTGGTGGTTACCCACAACAGATTAAGTCACTGGTAAAAACAGAACCCAAAGTCCCCAGTGTTAAAGGGCTTCAACAAGCCTTAGCAAGAATGCAAAGCAGAAAGAGCGTGTAGCTTTACAGTTCATGGAGACCGTTCTTAACTTCCAGGGAAACTGAGGTAAAACTCGCTTCCCACCTCTGAGCTACAGTGATGTGACTGTGAAGCATTTAAATAGCAGACTCGTGTGTGTCTGCAGTTGCATGCTTAGTCGTGTCTGACTCTTTGTGACCCCATGGACCGTAAGCCTGCCAGGCTCCTCTCGCCACAGGATTTCCCAGGCAAGAGTACTGGAAAAGAGTACTCCATTTCCTTCTCCAGGGGATCTTCCTGATACAGGGATCGAACTGAGGTCTTACAGTACCTGCATTGGTATGCGGATTCTTTACCACATGAGCCACTTGGGAAGCCAAAACAGCAAGCCACAGACTCCTAACCTTTTAGACCTGTAAAGACTCTACCAACAACAAGAAGAAAGAAAACAGTGGCTGTTGAGGTGATGGGCATGTTAATCAGCTTGATTGTATTGATATCTCACAACGTGTCCACTTACAAAACGTCAAGTTGTCCACCTTAAATATTTACAATTGTTGTCAGTTTTACTTTAATGAAACTGGAAATAATTCCTGTGTCTGCTCTTAGACGTAACTCCACCAGATCCATAACATTCAAATCAGAGCCATCCAGTCAGAGCCCAAGGGAAAGGAGCATCCTACCTTCCGTTCAGTCAAGCAGTCCACGGTTTAAGGCCACCCTGCTACCAAACACGTTTTTCCTGGGGCACAAGTGCAGTCCCCCAAACCAGAGCCTCACTGCTCCTCTCTTCCTGTCGTTCTGTCTCTGTAGAGGTGACATAGACGGTTGGTATCCACTGAAGCATGCATACTCAGTTGCTTCAGTCGTGTCCGACTCTTTGCGGCCCCATGGGCTGTAGTCCAGCAGGCCCCTCTGTCCATGGGATTCTCCAGGCGAGAATACTGGATCGGGTTGCCGTGTCCTCCTCCAGGGGATCTTTCCAACCCAGGAATCAAACCCGTGTTTCCTGTGCTCCTGCATTGCAGGCAAATTCTTTACTGCTGAGCTGAAGAGGAAGCCCCCACTGAAGTGTGACCCGTTGCCAATATGTACGCACAATCTGCTCTAAATATTCTCAACCCTCAAGTGTCTGAAATGACGTGACTGTTACAGGTGAACTGTGAAGCCAAACTAGAATCCTGTGTACTTGTCTCTGTAAGTTCTGGAAGCTCTAACCTGCGGGAAAAGGTATTTTCCACTTCCTCCAGAAGGACTAACAAACAGAGCCAGGCCACTCTTATTATTCCCAGACCAAAGGTCGGGGGCAAGTAGAGACCCACATACCATACAACAATGTATTTTAAAGGCACACATCAGGCTGACAGACCAGCAGTTAAAACCTGTCCTGTGGGACTTCCCTGGCCATCTAGTGGTTAAGACCCTGCGCTTCCACTGCAGGGGTTCAGGTTCAATCCCTGGTCAAGGAACTAAGATCCCACACGCTGTGCGGCACAGCCAATAAATAAACAAAATTTTTAAACCTATGTGTTCTATCCTCCTTCCTTGAAAAGTAAACCTTCATAATGACAAAATTGAAAAATATTTTAATACCATTAGTTTTAAATGATCAAAAGTAAGTATAATATCAAAGATAACTGAATTTAATTCAAGTGACAGAGTTCTGCTGGTACACTGCCCATGTTAAAATGAGTTCTAAAGACATGCCATTCATAAATTACTATATTTTTCACAAAAATATGTCTTGCCTTTATTTCAGCACACTAATTACATTGTTAAAGATTTTTTGTATAATTCGGGTAAATTGACAGCAAAGCCAAATTAGACAAAACATTCTTGAGTCATTGTAGTTCTTATTTTTTAAATTAAATTCAGTGTAGAGAAATTTCCCTCTTCTGAGGAAATAGCAATTAACATTGTCAATGAATTCTTGAAGCAAAACTTAGTTTCAGAAATTAACTATAATTTTACATATCATTTAAAACATTTTAATGTGATCACATATAATAAATTACTAACACAAAAGATAGCTCAGTTGGTAAAGAATCCTCCCACAATGCAGGAGACCTGGGTTTGATCTGCCCAGGGACTGGGAAGATGCCCTGGAGAAGGGAACAGCTACCCACTCCAGTATTCTGGCCTGGAGAATTCCATGAACTGTATAGTCCATGGGGTCGCAAAGAGTCGGACACGATTAAGCAATTCTCACTTCACTTTCAATACAAAGATGTCATAAAATATCTTAATTTTATCACATAAACCACAGTGCACTGTAAATTTAGCATTTCTGAATGAAACGTTCAAGTTCATAAAACCTATGTCTCATTTCTGTCTTCTGGTGAATCTCATATATTAATCTAAATTTAATTTTGTTGCTTTAAGAGCATTTAGTCATTATTCTTAGCATGTATCTGAGAATAGTTACGACATCAGATTTGATACGTGTTTCATCAAGATGTCCCTCCACTCACTAGATCCAGAGAACATAGTCCCTGAATTGTTCCCAATGTCATTTCTATGAGCATCATTGAGACCATTCTCCTAGTAACAAGTTTAGATGCTGCACCTTACATGGCACACTAAATACTTCTATACTTCAGCGAATATTCTTCTTTGCACAATTTTTTACCTTACTTACCATTTTGTGCCTTTATTTTAAGCCTTTTCTGACTGATTGTCTAATTACTTAAATAAGCTGAATACTTTGAGAATTTATTAAATTATATTAAATATTTGTATAAAAATAAAACTTTCACAATCCCAGCTTCTGTGTCAACCTAACTGCCAATGTAAAAAATCAGTGTCATGCTCCATGTTTATTACATCTAGACTGATGCTGTCAAATAGGATTTGCAGTGATGAAAATGTTCTGTATTTGAACTGTCCAATATGGCAACCATGCTCCATAAAAGGTTGTCGAACACTTCAATTGTGGTGAATGGGACAGAGAACCTGGATTTTTCATTTCGTTTAATTTCATTTTATTTAAATCTAAATAGCCACCATATTGGGTAGCGTAGATCTTGACCAATGTATAAACAAACTAAAAAACAATATGAATTTTTCACATTGCAAAATATTTCTTAGTTGGTTAATGAATGCCTTCTTGTCCTTTCCTGGAAATTCTATCTCCTTAAATCTATTGACTTTATGCTGTCTGAGAGAAACTATTTGTTAATTAGTTTGTCTTTCTCTTATTTATGAGTTCTGCCACTCAAATTATTTCCATGCCCTGATAGAGTATCCTTCTCCATGATCTTGTCCCACACAGGACAGGGAAGTGGAAAAGTTTGGTTTTTTTTTTTTTTTTTTTTTCGGTTAAAGCCTGAGCTGTGTGGGTGTTGCAGAAAAAAAAAAATTGCTTATTTTTGAAACTTGCCCCCATTGGGTGTATACTGTTGCTAAGAAATACACGAAATCTACATATGAACAAGTGGATCTGATTGGTAAAAAAAGACGCAGAAAACAGCAGTAACTATAGAGCATCTGGCTATCAAGTGCCACTGGACTCAGAGAGCAGCAGTCATTGGAGACATGATCTAAGTATACGGTGGTTTTCAAGGGGGTGTTGTCTTATTTTGTGAAATGAAGAAAGAAGCCCCGAGTTGTCTCAATGTGGCTTTAAGACAGGATGCTCAGTCGTTACATGGGGACATTTGACAGAAGCAAAGGGAAATCACCCTGAAAGGTTTAGAAATGGAGATTTTGGAGTTTTGGTTGCAACCAATGTTGCCGCACAGGGGTTAGACATCCCGGAGGCTGATCTGGCTGTTCAAAGTTCTCCACCAAAGGACGTGGAGCCCTACATTCATCATTCTGGGTGACCAAGTAGAGCCGGGAGGACCGGGGTTTGCATGTGCTTTTCGCAGCACAAAGAATACCAGTTAGCCCAAGTGGAGTAAAAAGCGAGAGTTACATTTAAACGAAGAGGTGTTCATTCTGCAGCAGAGATAATGAAAGCTTCTAGCAAAGATGCCGTCAGGCTCTTGGACTCTGTGCCTCCCACCGCGCTCGGTCACTCCAAGCCGTCAGCCGAGAAGCTGAGGGGGAGCAGGGCCCCGGAAGCCCCGGCGGCAGCCCTGGCCCACTTCCCCGGTGCCACATCGGTAGGCCGGTGCTCCTTGAGAAACTCAGAAGCAGGCTTCGCGACCATGACCTTGTGGTGCTCCATTGAAATGCCAGATATTAGTTATGCTGGCGAAAGGAATGGTCTTTCTCAAAGGAAAGCAGGGTGTTTGCTTTGATATCCCTGCTGCATCAGTAACAGAAATACAGGAAAAGTGGCATGATTCATGGCCCTGGCAGTGTTCTGTGACCACAGAGCAACCAGAGCTAGAAGGTCCGCCGGAAGGATATCACAGCTTCCGAGGACAGCGGGAAGGCAGCCGAGGCTTCAGGGGACAGCAGGAATCAGGAGGCGGCAACAAAAGTAACAGATTCCAAAACAAAGGCAGAAGTGGAGTTTTAATAAAGCATTTGGACAGTAATTTGAAGTAGAGGATTTATTTGGCAAAAACAGGACTATGTTCAGCAACGTGGAACTGAACCTTATTTTTTTTTAAATTTTCTTTACTTTATTGTGTTGGTTTTGCCATACATTGACATGAAACCACCATGGGTTCACATATGCTCCCCCTCCAGAAGCCCCCTCCCTCCTCCCTCCCGATTCCCTCCCCTGAACCTTATTTTTCATACAAAGTTAAAAACGCATTGCATTTCCTTCCTGACCACTTGCCCAGTCCCCATCTCTTCGAGAGAGAAAAGCTTCATCTAAATTATTTCATCTGATTGATGACTGTCATTTATAACTTTATTGCTACTTCTGTCTTGGGTATTCCTTTGGAAAAGGTATATGGATTCATTACACCTTTATTCTAATCCAATATTCTAAAGTATTGTCTGTAGATTATAAGATAAAGTCAAGCATGTATCTGCTGATACTTTTCAAGTTGACCTGTCTTTATACTTAGAAACGTCTCTTAATAGTAGGCTTCCCTGGTGGCTCAGATGGTTAAGACTCTCCTGCAATGCAGGATCCCCTGGATCGGGAAGATCCCCTGAAGGAGGAAATGGCAACCCACTCCAGTAATCTTGCTTGGAGCATTCTATGGACAGAGGAGCCTGGCAGGCTACAGTCCTTGGGGTTGCACAGAGTCAGACAGGACTGAGCGACTATCACTCGCACTCACTCGTGTGGGTGTAGTACATGAGACCTTCCAAAACAGTCTTAGGTCAAAGGCTCTTCTTGTCCAAATGTGGGCAAAAAGTAAAATATTGAGTTGAAAAAAGATGTGGGGAGAAGAGAAAAGAAAGTGGGGCATATAGATTGATTTCTCTACTCAGGATGCCCAAATGTGGAGAAACATGGTAGTGGGCATCATGGTAGTTAGCGAAATAAAGTTAGCACAACTTTCTTTCCACAGAAACATTCTGAGGGAGGAGATCAGAACTTTGCATAATCAACATTCAATAAGTAATGACTGATTAAATGAATCAATAAAGCCTATGTCCATCTCTGACACCCACTATGGCGATATGAGGAGGGACTTTGCAGTTAGCCACTCTTTGGGGTCCAGTAATTTAACACATGAAATTCTAGTCCTGAAAATATCATTGCAAAATATACCTCCTCCCTGGGATTCACTTTTATCTATAAATCAAGAAGTTTGCATATTGGAAAACAGACCTCATCTTCTTGATCTTCACAATGGCACTCTGTCCACTGTCTGGACTTCTAAAGGACTGTTGGACCTGTTACATGAGGTGACACTAAGAAGTGGCACATTCAGACAGCCCTCACTGCAGGAACACCACTTCAGGGATGCCGTAATTACTCGCTGAGGCTGCATTAACAAAGTACCCCAGCCTGAGCGGTTTAAACAAGAGGAGCTTTTGTCCCACGCCTCTAGAGACTGGTGGTCCAAGAGCAAGCCGTCAGGAGAACCATGCCCCCTCTGAAGGCGCTGAGGCAGGGCCGGCTGCGGCCTCTCGTAGCTCCTGACGGCCCCGTGGGTTGCGGCAGCGCGACTACAGTCTTCGCGCGGTGTTCTCCCTGTGTGCGTGTGTCTGTGTCCGTATTTCCCCTGTTTATAGGAGCACCGGTCACATCAGCTCAGAGCCCATTCTGCCACAGACGACCTCGCCTTGACTAAGTGCAACGGCGACAACTCTGTTACCAGGTAAGTCTCTGTGTGATGTTCCAGATGTTAGGACTCCAACATACAAATTTGGCAGAGACATAAATTAACCCACAGCACACATATTCCAGATTTATCTATTTTCAAATATATTGCTCTGCTGCATTTACATAGTACTTTTCCTGTCTTCTAAAAACTTTATACATCTTCCAGGTAGATTCTATATTACCTCATTTTATAGGTATGGAGTACGAGGAGCATAAAGAAGGTAACTGACATTCCTTAATTTACACAATTGTCAACACTCGTTTCCAAGTATCCTGATTTCTAGACCAGTGATATTACTCCAAAATGAGATTATATTTCCTCTTTTCCATACATGAGTTATTTTTCTAACACCACCTTTATTGCTATTGCTTTTATTCCTATCCAAACTGAATGCTTAAAAGCCACTTAATCTTGCCTGTTTTCTGTGCCTATAAAAATTCCAACTTGAGTCTTTGTTATTGTGTTTGATCTCAAGAACAAGACAAATTATTCCCAGAGACTGACACTGGGTTCTGAGTCTTCCTGCAGGCAAATGAAATGATTGAACCACAAGCCTTGGTTCCTTGAAGTAATAGGAGTATTCCTGAGCATCTAGCTGATGGATTCTCTATAATTCTCCAGAGACAAACCATACAGACAGTAGAAAAAGCTAAAAGATTTGAAGTGAGGCAAGATCTGTCTAAAGCCCCACCATGGCCACATAGTAGTTGTAAGTAATACCTCAGACTTCATAATACAATCTTAGTAGCATAATGGGATTCATCAAAATACATATAAAAGATCCAATAAATTATAAAGGGCTTCCCAGGGGCTCAGTGGTAAAAAAGAAAAAATCTCTTTCCAATGCAGCAGACACAGGAGACTCAGGTTTGATCCCTGGGTTGGGAAGATCCACTAGAGGAGGAAATGGCAACCTACTCCATATCCTTGCTGGGAAAATCCTAAGGACAGAGGAGCCTGGTGAGCTATAGTCCATGGGGTTGCAAAGAGTGGGACATGACTGAGCACACACACAAGCATGTCTTGCTTTGTGTTGCATGCAAGAGGCAAGCAGAGGCATAGTCTGTTTAGTGCAGGTACCCTTTAGGAATTTCACAAGCCAATAGCACACAGGGTTGTTTTTGTTGTTCAGCCACCCAATCATGTCCGATTCTGTGTGATCCCATGGACTACAGCATGCCAGGTCTCCCTGTCCCTCACCATCTCCTGAAGTTTGCCCAAGTTCACATCCATTGCACTGGGGATGCCATCCAGCCATCTCATCCATCCTCTGATGTCCTTTTCTCCTTCTGCCCTCAATCTTTCCCAGCATCAGGGACTTTTCTAGTGAATTATCTGTCCGCATCAGATGACCAAAATACTGGAGCGTCAGCTTCAGCATCAGTCCTTCCAGTGAATATTCAGGGCTGATTTCCTTTCAGATTGACTGGTTGGATCTCCTTGCAATCCAAGGGACTCAGGAGTTCTTCTCCACACCACAGCTCAAAAGCATCAATTTTTTGGCACTCCTCCTTCTTTATGGTCCAGCTCTCATGACTGTACATGACCAATGGGAAGACTATAGCCTTGACTATATGGACCTTTGTTGATGAGTAATATCTCTATTTTTTAATATGCTGTTTGTCAAAACAAACAGGTTTGTCAAAAGTTTCACATTCCCTCTTGTAATGGACCATGTTTTCTCAGAACTCTGCACTATGACCCGTCCGTATTGGGTGGCCCTGCAAGACATGGCTTGTAACTTCATTAAGTTACACAAGTCCCTTTGCCTTGACAAGGCTGTGACTCATGAAATGGTTATAAGAGATGGGTAGGAAGTTCCAGATACACAGGGAGTAGACGGTAATGTAAAGGAGATAAAGCAGAGAGAGACAGATCTGAAGATGCGACTCTGCTGGCCTTGAAGATGGAGGAAGGGGTCAGCATGAACCAGAGGTCTCCCAGAAACCAGAAACCAAAGACAAGGAAAACAATTCTCCCCTTGAGCTTCCAGAGAGAATACAGCTCTGCCAACATGTTGGATTTTGGCTCAGTGATACTGACCTTGGACTTCTGGCCCCAGGGCTCTAAGAGAATATGGCTACTGGTTTAAGCCGTGAAGTTCATAGTGATTCGTTACGGCAGCCATGGGAAACGAACACATCTGAGTTCAGGTTTTTCCACCTGTTGATGTGGGAGTGGAGGCAGGATAGACTGTTAGTTCTCAGTTCTCGCTACACAATAGCATCAGCAGGAGAGCTATCCTGATGTGGATCTGGCTTCAAAGATTCTAGTTGAATAGTCTGAGGTGGGCTGTGAGTATCCATACTTAGACAAGCTCTCCAAAGAGTTACAGGATGCAAAGAAGCTTAGGAGTCACTAGACTAAAAGATTCTTCCTGAATCTAACACGCTCCCATTCTGTTTTTGTACTTTACCACCATGAACTATTTGAATGCGAAATTAAGAGATCTCCAGAGAGGACAGGAGGGAAGACAGCCTCCAGGAGAAACCAAGAGAAAACTGAGCCATACAAAAGAGATCCAGAAGGATACCACAGCAAATTTCAACATGTCCCTTTGATGTTCAACAGCCTTTCCTTCCTGGGGAGGATGAAATCATCCCTAGCAGCAAAGAAACACTGAAGAAGTAGGTGACTTTCAGAAAAGCTACATCAAATCTCAAGTCAGTTTACTTCCGTGCTCCACCAGAATGAAAATCAAAAGACCAGTGGGAATTCAAAGGACTCTGAAGATACTGAATGATACATTTATCCCGTTAGGAAATATTTATTACAGTACTTTCTCAGATGCCATCCCCGGTTCAAGCATCCAACGAATACATACATGGTACATACTAGCACTGTTCTAGGTATCACGTGTGCGTGCTTGCACGCTCAGTTTTGTCCAACTCTTTGCAACCCCGTGGACTTTAGCCCACCAGGCTCCTCTGTCCATGGAATTCTTCAGGCAAGAATACTGGTGTGGATTGCCATTTCCTCCTCCAGGGGATTTCCCCCACCCAGGGATTGAACCTGTGTCTCTCACATCTCCAACACTGGCAGGTGGATTCTTTACCACTGCTCCACTATGTATTGAGATCCAGAGAATAATTAGAAAGATGCTATCCTTGATGAGATGGTAGGGGGGGAAATGTTATGATAAAAAATAAATCAGGAATGGGGAACGGGAAATGGGATCAGAAGTAGTGCACGTATTTGGACAGGGAAAGGCTCACAGAAGATACATTTGAGCAAAGCTCTGAAGTGGGTGAGGTAAGAGCCTTGGGCATTCACTTAGAGATTCCCCAGCAAAGGAAGTAGCAAGAACTCTTGCTCTTTGAATAAATCTAGAGAATCTTCACTCCTCAGAAGCTTGAATACTTGATTCAAGAATCACATTTAGTCTCTTCTGCTTTGCCCTATTTCAAAATTATTTGGAAATGGAAAATAGAGGGGCCTCCCTGGTGGTCCAGTGGTTAAGAATTCGCCTTCCAATGCAGAAGACCCAGGTTATGGTCAGGGAACTAAGATCCAACGTGCCATGGGGCAATGAAGCCCTAGAGCTGCAGTTAGAGAAAGCCCATGCACAGCGACTAGAGAGAAGCCCCTGAGCACTGCAACTGGGGGAAGCTGAGAGCCATGATGAAGACCCGGTGTGGCCAAAAGTTAAAAAATAATAATTAAAAAATACAAAACAGGAGAAACTGTTTAAGTAAAGCTCAAGTACAGGGGACACTGCATTGAAGAATTGGTTCAACGAATAAGACCTTTTTATGTTATTTTTGGGCTTCCCAGGTGGCACTAGTGGTAAAGAACCCATCTGTTCATGCAGGAGATGTAAAAAGATGTGGATTCGATCACTGAGTTGGGAAGATTCCCTGGAGGAGAGCATAGCAACCCACTGCAGAATTCTTGTCTGGAGAATCCCCATGGACAGCGGAGCCTCCTGGAGGGCTACAGTCCATAGGATCACAAAGAGTTGGATATAACTGAAGCAACTAGCATGCATGCATGCTATTTTTAGCAATAAAGAGAGCAAAAGGAACTTTTTCAGGCAAATATCCCAACAGCAAAAGTTGAGCCACCATAGGGCTTCAGTCTCCGGAGGGCAAATTCCTTGACAAGTAGCTCAAGGGATGAACAATGACAGAGGCGGCGGAACACCCTAAGCTCCATGCTGCTTTTCAGCACTGGGATGCAGTTTCCCTTGATCATTTTTGGGCCAGTCCCCCTTCCAATTAGGGACCACAGCTGCTAAGAATAAAGCGGTGTCTGTTCTACTGGCAGAAGGCACAATGGCCCACTCATGTCATCAATGAAGTCATTGTTCAGGAAATATTGTCATTGAGATATCTTTAAATGCTAATGAATTAATTTCTGTTTCAATGCTGATTGCCACTCAGTTCCTTTTGTTTTTAAAGACAGGAGGGCTTTTTTTTTTTTTTAAATTATGTGGATCCAAAACATTTCTCATGAATACATAAATTTAGAATTTCAGGACCCTTTAATGTCATTTATGTGGCCAACTCACTTACAGAGGAGAATGTAGCCCAGAAAAGCTGAGCAGCTTAGTTGGAGCCCTGCTGCTACTTCTCGGCAGACTTGGAATTAGGAACCAGTCCTCGCTCTCCACCCAGCATTCTTTTCACGGTAGCGGCCTCTGCCATCAGAAATATTTTCATTAGAGGGGTCTGTAATTTACCATTAAATCTTCTTGCCAAATAAGTATATTCTCCCAGCATTTTTTTTCTTAGAACTCAAATATGAAATCCAGTCAAACTTCTCAAGGCCTTCTCATTGAATCAGTGCTCTCTTTTTCACTCCAGGGAAAAAAGTCCTTGTACACTGGACAGTCTCAGGGAATTGAAGGAATGTGTATTCTTTCAGATACAGGCATGCTTCCTGATGCAGCCTGTTCTGTGGCTTGTGCGGACATTAGCTACCAAGAGTCTTTCTCCTTCAGGTGAGCTGTTTAATGGTTTGTTGCTGGTAAATCATTGGATCACTCTTTCCAGAAGCTCAGGGTACTTCAACCGTCTCGATTCAATGCCCCGAAGACTAGATACTCAATGAGATTCACTGGGAAAAAGGGGGATCCTGCCAGCATTCTGGAACATACAAATGTGACTCAGTTCCCACTTTTATTAAACAAGCTGTACTTTATCTGTGTGCATGTCTCCTCAGTCATTAAGTCGTGTCTGACTCATTCTGACCCTAGTGACTGAGACCCACTAAGCTCCATGGGGTTTCTCAGGCGAGAATACTGAAGTGGGTTGCCATTTCCTTCTCCAGGGAATCTTCCCAACCCAGAGATGAAACCCATGTCTCCTGCATTGGCCGGCAGGTTCTTTACCACTGAGCCACCAGGGAAGCTCATTCGCTATCTACATACCCATTCTTTTGCTGTCTTTGGAAGAAAACATGACCCTGGTTTAGATATGCCGCTTGAAAGCAATAAAAATAGTAGTGAACCTGGAGGTCAGAGAATTTTTGCTGCAAGTACTTCATTCAATCATTTATTTAACAAAAATGTTCTTAAGACCTATGAAAAGCCAAGGCCTATTCTAGATGTTGTTAAAAAGAAAAATTATTCATGACATTTATTAAAGATGAAAGACAGATTTCATCCAAAGTGAGACTATTGAGATTGGCTGGGGAACCACTGTAATAGGGTCTTGTAGTGGAGAAGAGAGAGTGATCTCAACTTTGAACACAGCCTGGGCCAGAAGGAATTTATAGCCAAGAAGCAGGATGGGGGTCAGTAGATAGAAAATTACTAAGAGAAAATATCTGGGGCAAGGGAAGATTCTTGCTTAGCCCACCAAACAAGAGTCTTATTGAAGGTAGTACAGGATGATCAAGCTTCACCTGAGGGATGGTGGAAGGTGAGGAACCCAATTAGATATTAAGAGTGATCAGATATTGAGGCTGGGAAATTCTAACTGAACTGATATTGCAGGATTCTTGCTAAAAGTGGAAAATGCAGAAACAAATATGGAAACTCAAGAGTTGAAGCCTAGTTGAGAAATAGTTCAAGATAGCTTGGAATTTAAAGAAGAGACTCTTTGTTATAGGTAATAAGGGATGATGCTGACCTAAGGCAGTTCTCTTGATTTTCCTTGATTTGCAATGTCATGAACCTTGGAAAATCCATTTTATGTATCTTGGCCTTCAGTTTTCTCATCTTTAAAATGGGAAGTTTGGGGACTTCCCTAGCTGTCCAGTAGTTAAGACTCCATACTTCCAGTGCAGGGGGTATGGGTCCAAAGCCTGGTTGGGGAACTAAGATCCCATATGCTTCGGATTGCATAGTCAGAAGCAGAATAAATAAATAAATAGGAGTGGAAATATGAGAATAAAAAAATGGGAAGTTTTTATACTTGCCTTAATATTTTCAAACATGAACTATTCTCACAAATAACAAATACTTTATAAACTATGAATCAAATTTAAAATGCAAACAGATTTTAAATACTGTCCTTCCAGGGGATGCTAGTAATAACAATAATGTGCCAAGTCCTAGGATCCTTTATCCATTCCCACATCCTGCCAGGCAGGCAGCATCATTTCCTTACCATCAGCAGTAACTGAGGCACAGGGAAGTTAAGTTCCCAAGGACAGGAGGTAAAGGATCTGGGATTTACACTATGTGACTCAGCTCTGAAGTGTAAAGGCCATGCATATGTGGTTTCTGCACAACAGACCTAGAAAAAGCCATAGATGGCTGTAAAACTCTCGGAGCAAACAAACCAGACTGGTTTATAAAGTTTCATGCACTTACAGTGACCTACATCTCTTGCCCCCAGCAGTAGAGAATGTCTCCCAGAGCCAAATGTCTTATCTCTAGATACGAATTCCAGAACCATCAAAAGCAGTAACTGAAATCCTATCTCTGGGTCAATCAGTCTACAAATTTGACAGTTTAATCAAGAGATATGTGGTCCACCACTGTCAAAAAAAATTTTTTTTTTTGTATCTAGGCCCAGGCAATTTTAGTATGATAAACTCAGATAAAGTTTACCTGGAGCTTATAAAAATTTCAGGAATTGACCTTTGCAGGCCTAGACATTTCTTTTCTTTTTTAACCACAAGTGGGGGGGGGGGGGAAATAGCAAAATCAAAACAAATATAACTGAAAAAACAAACCTGAAATACTGACAACAAAAATCAAAAATTTCCAATTTAGTAACTGTTCTTTAGAAATTTAAACACGTAGGAAGAATTATCTAAAAGCAAAATTTTCTGTGGAGTTGCTCTCATCTTAAGGTGGTGTCACCATTGGTTCTATCTACAAAAGCAGATTGTAACTGTTAGGAAGTCAAAGTAGAAAAAAGGGAGTTCAAAATGGTGGTTAAAAATTGGCAGCTAAAAGGCAAACAAAGAAAGGAAAAAGCCTGAGAAAGAGAGAACTAAGGAAAAATCTGAGGACCGGAGTGAGAACCTCCAGTGGGAAAAAAAACCACCACCTTCCTGATGGATGGCCTGTACAAGCCCCTACTTTGAATAGGGTAAAACCAATCAGGCTTCGGGGAAAGGAGACAAAAAGTATAAACAGGAGGAGCTAAGACACATTGAGGCCACTTCTTCAGGGTCCGCCTGCCCTCACCTCTCAGGGGTGTATGATCTGCTGTCTGCTTAATAAAAGCTTGAGCTGTAACATGGGTCCATTGTTTCAAATCTTTGCTGCGATGAGACCAAACCAAGAGAAAGAAATGCATGCACCTGAAAAAATCAATTTCACAAGCAGCTTTGACTTAAGTCAAGGAAATAGTTCCATCACTGCCTGGCAAATTTGCAGCCACATTCCTGTCCCACATAATAATCCAAATCCTAATTTGTGGCAAACTTGAAATGTTAGTTGCATCTGTTTTAGGTAGACTGTGTTAGGGGAGGAAAACCAGCTCATCATCAGATGTGTTCATCTGCCAACTGGCTTCCCCCGAGTGCCTGAAATCGAAGTTCTGGCACCGGGCTTCCGGGGGACTGAAACACCCGTTGAGTTAAGCGGAAGCGGAAGCAGAAGTCCCTCAGTCATATCCTGGTCTTTGGGACCCCGTGGACTAAAGCCCTCGAGGTGTCTCTGTCCGTGGGATTCTCCAGGGAAGAACACTGGAGTGGGCTGCCATTTCCTTCTCCAAGGAACATACTAAATACAAAGAAAAAAAAAGCAAGCAAAGACTAAAGCTGCGGCCAAGGCCGCAGAGCAATAGTTGAATTCAATTCCAAATAATCATCCAGAGCCAATATTAATGTCACTCTTTCTAAACTCTAAAAGTGGCTTTTAATTAATTCATTAAAACAATTTAATTACACCATTTTAAAATTCTTATTCTTCAGCTTTTTGTTTCTCTATATTTTGTGTGGTCCATCTGCCAACCATAGAGAGAGTGCTCACTTGAGCACAAATCTTCACTTGGCCCACACATATGTCTCATGTGTGTCGTATTTATGCCTGAGGTTGGATATAAATGTGTTCATAACCATGCTGTGAAATGAATAAAGACATCTGTGCTGCTTTTCACATGCAGCCAACCCCTTCCATGTCCCATCTCTCTTTCTGCTTAGTTTTAAAAACATCCTGCAAAGTAACTAAAGAAGGTGCACCACTCCCATTTTATAGATTAAGGAAATGAAGACCCCAAGAGGTCAGGCGAGCAGCGAGCAGCCTCGTAAGGGCCACAGACTCAACGCTGTGCTGAAAGTACGTGGGCCCTGGGGCGGGGCAGACCAATCACCAGTGCTTGCCATCTGCTTTCCTTCCCTTCTCCCTCCCTCCATCCCTTTCTCCTTTATTCTAGAGGCCAGTAACTACTGGACTCTGAAGTCTGCAAGGCAAACATTTTATTTAGTCACCGACTGGCAAATTCATGGCCATATTCTCATCCCAGTCATCTGAAAGGGATAACCCAAATCGGACCCAAAACTTGAAATTTTAGCTCCATCATGTCTTCCAAAACCTGACCTTTCCTTCCATCATACCTGTCATAGATATTGTTGTTGGCTAATTGGATAAATATGTATATTGCTTAACAGTCCACATAATTTGCACAGCTGTGTCCATTGTGATGAACATTCCTTTGTCTCCAACTATCCTTGGAAACAATGACTTAGGGCAACAAAGTTTGGGGTAATGAAAAACTGAGCAGACTTCCATATCTGAGAATGACTCACTGCAAGCTTGAGGAGGAGAGAGAAGCTTTACTCCCTTGTCGCCAGCAAGACCACATTTCTTCAAACACCCTCACAATGCAGCTACTATTTTTTGTTTTCAGCAATAATGCAAGGTCATTACTGTTGTTCTTAATCACATGACCTCAGCTTCTGACCCCTCATCCTTCATTTATGAAGTGAAGAAACATACCAATTGCTTCATTGTAAAGTCATGAATGAGATGCCCTGAAGGCAATCAGCAACTTATGATTAATTTCATTAGCAGAAATCAGTGAGCTATGAAAAGGGAACTGAAGAGGGAAAGAAGAAAGAGAAAGGAGAAGCAGTTTTAGTGGGAACTGCAAAAACTCCTTGGAAGTCAGTTACTGATTTCCACATTTAGTTCCTCCTTGAAGGGAGAGAAGTCTTTCCCGGAGTATGTGTAAAGGCTTTACCACACACACACACACACAAAGGAGGGGTAGGGTAAGACAGGTCTTACAGTCGGTAAGACTAAATAAAATCTGAAATTTTCTATATCTGCAGCATTTAATATGTGAATGGTAAGACACCATGAGTACAGAATATGTTGGTTTTACCAGATTTATGTGATTATGAAAACATTTTCTCGCAGTCTGTGTCACAGAATGTTCTATTCTGGGGAGCACACTTTGCCCAGTTATGTCTGTTAGAGACAGAAGAAGAGAGGTAGGAGCCCCAGATACGATGCAGCTGAATCTTTCACACTCCCGTGGTGACTCCCAGTTTGGCAAGTACTTAACTGACCTTAAGTAATCCCAACACAGGACTCTTTATCTCACTGTGTGCCTGTTAGTCACTCCGTTGTGTCCAACTCTTTGTGACCTCATGGACTGTAGCCCACCAGTCTCCTCCATCCCTGGGATTCTCTAGGCAAGAACACTGGAGTGGGTAGCCGTTCTCTTCTCCAGCAGATCCTCCTGACCTGGGGATCGAGCCTGGGTCTCCCGCATTGCAGACGGTCTGTTCACCCCCTGAGCCTCCAGACAAGCCTGCTGCCCCCCTGACTTTTACCTAATTCCATAAACTCTCGATGAAAACACTTGCGGCCCTTGTAAACGCAAGAGAGTTCTTTCTCCACCTCCCTCCAATTTCTCCTGTTCTTTTCATCCCATGTTCTCTCCTTTTTCTCTAAAGACTGGATGCAAGGCTGAGAGAAAGCCACCTCCCTCCCTTAGACCCTCAGTTCCACCGTGTTCTTGGTACTTGGAAATGCTAGAGAAAAAAGCAACAATCAGGACAGTGTATGTATAAAGGTAAACTCCAATTAGATGAACATTCTAGCTTCACTGCTGCTTCTGAGCAAGAGAAGGAAACCAAAACAATTTAAAAAATCTGTTGCTGTATACTGTAGACATCGATGGTGACTGGATAAAACGTGTAAAAATAAGTATCTGGTAACATCTGTGTTATTTTTGCTAACATGGTGTCTATAGGAGACAATTGGAAGCTATTTTGAACGTGGCTTCTCTCAACTCTTGGTCTACATGGTGCGGAAAGAATGAATTTGATCCAGGGGCTGATACATGGCCAGACAACTCCCTCCATTGGTCAAAGGAATCAACTGAAGGATGGGCACATGACGTCAGGGGTCAATCAGTGTTGACCCGTGGGACTTCAGCTGAAACTCTCAGAAAAGAGGAGTTCTTTGTTCTCTGTGATCGTTAGCTGTGAGAATGATGTAAGCCTAGAAATTTTGGTGACCACGTTAATGAGCACATTAGCTTCAGGAGAATCAATCCAAAACTGGGGAAGGCAGGGCCAAGACAGAAAACAAGGCGATTTCCTGGTTACATTATTTTAGCTACTACATCCAGCCTTCCTGAAGCTACAAACACTTCTGAAGTTCCTGTTTTATGAGTCAACAAATTCTTTTTTGCCTAGAAAAGTTTTATTTGCGACTGTAACTAAATGTTTTTGATTAAAGCACTTAAGAATTTTTAACCTCTATAAAGAAACTGAAAAATAAACCCTTTTGCTCATTTTGCCAAAGATGATTAGAAAAATTTCAAAAACCAAATGCTTGCCTTCTTTAGAATCTTAATATACAAGACATTTTAAAAAATTTAATAAAATTGTTAACTTGGAAAAATAATGTGACTATCATTTTTAGAATGGTCTGTTTTCTCTTATTTTAAAAATGTATTGGCCTAAAAATAGTTATCGTAATTTACTTTTAAAAATCTCTGTCGTGTATATGCAGGCACCCCTTTTTGCCAGTCATGTATATCTCAGTATTCCCTCTTTTTGGTCAATTGCCTCATGATTTTGTCCGTGTCATCACTTTTTTTCACACTGAATCAATTTGGGGGTTTGATCCTCTCAAGTTTTTGCTTTTTACTTTACTTACTTCTGCTTTAATTTTTTTTCCCCTCTACTTGTTTTATCTTTAAACTGCTGGGTTTTTTCCAAGGGATATAAATTTCTGCATAATACTGCTTTAGATTTTTGATGTGTAAAAAGTTCATGTATTGCAGTTCTAAGTATTTTCCGAACTACAAAATGACTACTATGTAATCAATGAGTAAAAAGGAAGTTTAAATTTTTTTTTTTGCTCGTTTTCCTTTCCAATCACATCTGGTAATTGTTGAGTTTATTTTTGTTGGAGTCTTCTAATTGCGTTGTGGCTATAGAAGAGAGTCAATGTATTACTACTGCAACTTTGGTTTGCACTGAGACATGCTTTAGAGGTAGATGCATAATTGATTCTGGCAAGTGATCAATATGTATTCACAGTGTAATTAGCAAATGCAAAGTTGCTAATCATTAAGTCTGGAGTTCAATGTAAATCCATTAGATAAAGCTCTTTAGTTGATTTTTTGAATGTTTCTAGGTTTCTCCTGGTTTTTATTTTGGCGTGACCCATACATTCACTCATCCCCTTACTCAACAAAGGTCTGAGTGACTACTGCCTGTCAGGCTGCTTCTTCACACCCTGAGGTACCATGGAAGCAACAATGAAAACAAGAGCTCCTGTCATCAGAAAGCTTCTTATGGGGGAGAATCTCATTGTTTCAGAGGGAGGGAAGGGGGTGGGAAAGAAAGAAAGGAACTAGAGGGATACAGTATCCCGAAGTTTCCATTCACCCAACCACTGACACAGAATCAGCAGATTCAGAGAGCTAATTGTGCTGCCATTTTTACAAGACTCTTGAGCATTGGACTGCTTCCCTGTGGCTCAGACGCAAAGATTAGCCTACAATAAGGAAGACCAGGGTTCAATTCCTGGGTTGGGAAGATCCCCTGGAGAAGGGAATGGCTACCCACTCTGTTATTCCTGCCTGGACAATTCACCATACAGAGCAGCCTGGCGGGCTATAGCCCATGGGGTCGGAAAGAGTCAGACACGATTGAGTGACTTTCACTTTTTTTCATTCTCTTTATAAGAAAGTAGTAAAATTAACAATTCCGCTTTCACTTTTCTTTGAGCATAGGCAGATTTTGGTGTTCTGGATGTCCCCAAACCAGTCCCTCTCAGATGCTGAGGATGGCTGCAGAGAATTCCAGATGGTGGTAGGTACAATGGAAAAAATAAGGAAAGAAGGTCAAGAGTGCAAGGGTGGGAAAGGGAAGCAGGCTAGGCTATGTGTAGGGGTCACAAGAAAGCACTCACTGCAAAAGCCACACTTGGGCAAAGACTCAAGGAAGTGAGGGTGTAGAAGTGAAAGCCTGTGACAATGGTAGTTGTTAGCCATCATGTCTGGGTCTTTTGACCCGTGGACTGTGTCCCGCCGGGCTCCTCTGTCCATCGGATTCTCCAGGCAAGAACACTGGAGTGGGTTGCCATGCCCTCCTCCAGGGGGTCATGCCAACCCAGGGATGGAACCCAGGTCTCCCCCATGGCAGGCAGATTCTTTACCAAGATTCTTCCCTTGAGCCACCAGGGAAGCCCAAGAATACTGGAGTGGGTTGCCATTCCCTTCTCCAGGGGATCTACCCAACCTACGGATCAAACCCGGGTCTCTCTCATTGCAGGCAGATTCTTTACCATCTGGGCCACCAGGGAAGCCACTTTCAGAAAGGCTCTACAGTCGGAACATTCTTGATAGAATCAAAGAGCACAGGGACCCAGGAAGCAACCACAGAATAACTAAGGGAGAGAGGAGGGCAGGATGAGCTCAGGAAGGAAGAACGCTGGGATTAGAGTGAGGAGAGAAACCTAGTGGGGCCTTGTAGCTATTAATATTTTCAGGGCTTTTGCATTGTTTTAATTGGAATATAATTGCTTTACAATGTTGTGTTAGGCTCTGTGATACAACAAAATGAATTAGGTAATTCAGACTTAAATTGAAGACAGTAGGGAAAACCACTAGACATTCAGGTATGACCTATATCAAATCCCTTATGATTATACAGTGGAAGTGACAAATAGATTCAAGGGATTCGATCTGATAGACAGAGCGCCTGAAGAGCTATGGACAGAGGTTCGTGACATTGTACAGGAGGCAGGGATCAAGACCATCTCCAAGAAAAAGAAATGCAAAAACTCAAAATGGCTGTCTGAAGAGGGCTTACAAATAGATGAGAAAGAAGAGAACCTAAAAGCAAAGGAGATATGGAAATACATACCCATCTGAATGCAGAGTTCAAAGAATAACAAGGAGAGATACGAGAGCCTTCCTCCATGATCAATGCAGAGAAATTAGAGGAAAACAATAGAATGGGAAAGACTAGAGATCACTTCAAGAAAATTAGAGATACCAAGGGAACATTTCATGCAAAGATGGACACAATAAAGGACAGAAACAGTGTGAAACTAACAGAAGCAGAAGATATTAAGAAGATATGGCAAAATACACAGCAGAAATGTACAGAAAAGATCTTAATGACACAGATAACCACAACGGTGTGATCACTCACCTAGAGCCAGACATCCTGGTGTCCAAAGTCAAGTGGGCCTTAAGAAGCAGCACCACAAACAAAACTAGTGGAGGTGATGAAATTCCAGCTGAGTTATTTTAAGTCCTAAAAAATGATCCTATTAAAGTGCTGCACTCAGTGTGCCAGAAAATTTGGAAAACTCAGCAGTGGCCACAGGACTGGAAAAGGTCAGTTTCCATTCTGATCCCAAAGAAAGGCAATGCCAAAGAATGCTCAAACTCCTGCACTATTGCATTCATCTCACACACTAGCAAAGTAATGCTCAAAATTCTCCAAGCCAGGCTTCAACGGGACATGAACCATGAACTTCCAGATGTTTGAGCTTGGATTTATAAAAGGCAGAAGAATCAGAGATCAAATTGCAAACATCAGTTGGATCATAGAAAAAGCAAGAGAGTTCCAGAAAACCATCTACTTCTGCTTTATTGACTATGCCAAAGCCTTTGACTGTGTGGATCACAACAAACTGTGGAAAATTCTTCAAGAGATGGGAATACTAGACCATCTGATCTGCTTCCTGAGAAATCTGTATGCAGGACAAGAAGCAACAGTTAGACCTGGACATGGAATAGATGACTGGTTCCAAAATGGGAAAGGAGTACATCAAGGCTGTGTATTGTCACCCTGCTTATTTAACTTCTATGCAGAATACATCATGTGAAATGCCGGGCAGGATGAAGCACAAGCTGGAATCAAGATTGCTGGGAGAAATATCAATAACCTCAGATATGCAGATGATACCACCCTTATGGCAGAAAGCAAAAAAGAACTAAAGAGCCTCTTAATGAAAGTGAAAGAGGAGGGTGAAAAAGCTGGCTTAAAAATCAACATTCAAAAAACTAAGATCATGGCATCTGATCCCATCCACTTCATGGCAAATAAACAGGGAAACAATGGAAACAGTGAGAGACTTTATTTTTTTTCGCTCCAAAATCACTGCAGATGGTGACCGCAGCCATGAAATTAAAAGACACTTGCTCCTTGGAAGAAAAGCTATGACCAACCTAGACAGTATATTGAAAAGCAAAGACATTACTTTGCTGACAGAGGTCTGTCTAGTCAAAGCTATGGTTTTTGCAGTAGTCATGTATGGATGTGAGAGCTGGACTCTAAAGAAAGCTGAGTGCCAAAGAATTTATGCTTTTGAACAGTGGTGTTGGAGAAGACTCTTGAGAGTCCCTTGGACTGCAAGGAGATCCAACCAGTCCATCCTAAAGGAGATCAGTCCTGGGTGTTCATTGGAAGGACTGATGTTGAAGCTGAAACTCCAATACTTTGGCCACTCGATTCGAAGAGCTGACTCATTGGAAAAGACCCTGATGCTGGGAAAGATTGAGGGCAGGAGGAGAAGGGGATGACAGAGGATGAGATGGCTGAGTGGCATCACCAACTCTACGGACATGAGTGTGAGCAAGCTCTGGGAGTTGGTGATGGACAGGAGGCCTGGTGTGCTGCAGTTCATGGGGTCGCAGAGCCGGGCATGACTGAGCGACTGAGCTGACAGACGCTTATATCCCCTCCCTCCTGGACCTCCCTCCCACTGCCCTTCCAGACCCACCCCCTAGGCCACCACAAAGATGTGAGCTCCCTGTGCTGCACAGTAGCTTCCCACTGGCTCTCTTACATACGATTGTGTACATATGTCCACCCCAATCTCCCAGCTGCAGCACCCTGCCCTCCCCACAGTGCCCACATGTCTCTCCCCTACAGTGCCCACATGCCTTTCTGTGTCTGTGTCTCTGTTCTTGCCCTGCAGCCAGGTTCATCCGCACATAAGTGAGATGGAAAGTTACTGGAGATGTGTGAAGTGATCAATATGGATAATATCATGAACAGGTTATTCAGGTATATGTTGGGGAAAGCGGGCAGGGGGTAGAGTGAACAGCACTAGCGGGCAAAGGGCAGACTCAGGGAGAACAGTTAAAAGGTAATTGAAATGAATGTGTAAAACACTACTGTAGCCCAGGCCAGGATAGTATCAGTGAAGGTAGTAAGATGAATGTATTCAAATACAGCTTGAAGGTATAGCTGGCAAGGTTTGCTACTAGATTAGTTAACTTGGAGTATGAAAAGGAGAAAACAGTAAAAATTGACTCCTAGAAAAGCTAATCTCTTCCTTCTTTCTGTAACACTAAAGGGGTTTTGAGAACTTTTACTCTTATCATGCCTCTCCTTTTTATATGTATTAGTTTTCCAGTATTTTACTCCCAGCTTGCTTTACACCCTCCAAATGAATCACTATTATCTTTATTGTTTCATATACAGCCATTGCCATTTAGATTTCCCCACAGTATTATCTGCTGTTTTCTTTAAACACACCTACCTTCTTGGATCACACTCCTTTGTTCTATAGTCAGCTTCCTTTTATCTAAAGTTTACTATGTCCCCTATCAATTTATTACTTCTCATCTTGAAATTCACCCTTCAATATTTGCTCCGCAATGGAGGGAGAAATGCCTTTCAACCTTTCTTCTGTACAGTGAGTTGGGCTTCTGGATCAAGGGCATGGATGGGTGCTGAGTAAGGAGGTGCTCTCCCACGACTGCCGGGCACACGGTCAGGAGGGGCACAGGTGCTACGATACCCAGCGGCGCTCGGCCTCAGCCACACACCCAGAGCACACGTGGTGCTTTGGTCTGGTCTGGTGATCACCTCTCACGGTCTCAACAGGGACTCTGCGAGCTCTGCCCACACTGGCCCCAGCTCCCTCTGCAGCCCTCCATCTCCCGGGGGATTTGCCTCCGATGACGCTGTGGCCTGTACGCCAGGCTTCCCAGGTGCTCTGGCGCCCTGGCGCGTGCTGCTCGTCTCTACTCTGAGACGTGTGCCCCCCCGCCAACGCTCCCGCCCGCCCCGCAGGCTCGTTTGCCTGGCCACTGCCACCCTAGAGAGTTTAGAGGACACTTTCTATTTTCATTCTAGCTGCTTTTAAAATCACCTCCTGTCTGGGCTCTTCTGCAGCTTGTGATGTGTTTAGCCCCTCCCCACTTCTGCTGAACCAAGCAGGCCCCTGTGGGGCCTTCCTGGAGACAGACCCCTGTGTCTCCCCCTTCTTGTTTGTAGCCTCTTTCCCTGAGTTCCAAAGAGCAAATTTAGTCAGAGAAGTGAGAAAATGCAGAAACAAAAGAAAACAGTCAAACAAAACCAAATGACAACAGTTAGCCATCAAACAAAGTCAAGGACTTTAAGTTCCTCCTCAAGGGCTATAGATAATATCCTGAGTCATATCCTTCAGTTGCAGATACTAAAACCCTCATCACTGAAAGAAGTTAACTCCCTGCTGATCACCAGCACACAGACCCCAGACTGGTTGAAACCAGAAAGTTGATGGTTGAGATTCTTGAAACATCACTTTGTTACCTTACCATCAACCAATCAGAGAAACGGGCATGAGCTGATCATCCACCGTGAGGCTCTCTCCCTCACATTGTCTAAAAAACACCTCTTGGGCTGATTCATATTGATGAATCTCCCAATTAAAATAAATAAGTAAATTAAAAACAAAACACAATTTCCCTGAAAGCCATTAAGGAGTTTGTGTTTTTTGGACACAAGCTTGGCACTCTGCAATAAATGCTATATTTTCCTTTACCACAACCCAGGGTTAATAGATTAGATTTGCTGCATTTTGGGCAAGAGGACCCCAGTTTGGTTCAGCAACACTATTTTGCTCTTCTTGCACTTCCAGATATGAGAATCCAGGTCTTTTATCAATTCTCAAACCGTTTTTGCATTAACTAATCATCATGGAATTTCCAAACATACAGACAGTAAAAAGAATAGTCTCGTATCCAAATGAGGATATGTCAGTGGTTACATTTATCAGAAGAGACTTTGCTCCCCATCAGAATCCAGGGTGGCAGATAAGGGTCCTTGTCCCCCTACTGTGACAACGGTTCATTTGTGCCTGATCTACCCCTCCACTAAAACGGTGGTCCTTGAAGGCTCAGGCTTAATGCAGTTATCTCAGCTATGAACTTTTGTCTCACGTTGGCCCATTTCGTCCTGCCCCAGTGTGTGCAACTAACACCATAGGTTATGAACACGGACAGCCACCAACTTTAGTACTCCCACTGTTCCGTATCAACTCCTTTTACAGTTCCATTGGCACCTCGTGTCTGCCTTACTCATTGATAACTCAAAGGATGAACTCAAAAGGGTATTGTCTGTATTTTAACAGGCATTTTGAAATGTTTTTGTTAGGAAAGTTTCAGGCTGTCTATTCCACCATGTTCCAAGGCATAAACATACAACAATTATTTTAAAATATGTTTCCCGCAGTAAAATGTAGGTTGTCCTCATTCTGACACAAACAACTGCAAAATTTTTTTTTAAAAGTTGTGTTGCAACAGGCATTACAACCAGCAAAGGAGAAATGTAGTTTTCCTTGATCATTCTTTGCTTTTCAAAGTGCTTCTGTTGAACTAAAAGTCTAAGAGCATAGAATATATTTTTATTTGAGTCTTCTGAGTCATATTAATTAGGCAATGTTTTCAGAGTGCTTTTTGAAATGAAATCATTATTCATCAGCAAACCCAAGTCTTTGTTAACATAATGATGGCTTCTTTTAAAGATGCTAATTGGCCCACCTGCCATGAAAGAATAATTTCACCTTTGCATTAATGACTGGAAACATATGTAGATATCCTATTTATGAACTCATAAATAAATGCTTCATAGGCAAATATATATATATATATATATTGATAAAATAGTAATTAAAAGTCACCACAATGAAAGTGAACTTTTTGGCAGCGCTATGCACCTCCTGAAAATAGAAAGTTGCTTGTGTGGGAACCACAGGAGGAAACCCATTATTCTCATTGTTTCCATATTATTGTTTCTATTTACAAGAAAAATATTTCCATATTTCTCAGCAGACTATAGCTTATTGAAGTGGTCCATTCCCAACACCTGCCCTATGAATACTGTTTTATGCTAGTTCTATTCTATTTCTACAGAGAGGAAAGAATTGTTAAATGATTTTTTCAGCACATAAATGAAAATAACAGTAATGAGTGACTAAGCAGTAACAAGAAGGTTTCTCTCAGGTTCTTTTGTAACTTGCAAAGAGAATATTATGTTCACTAAAATGGTATCCAAAAGTTCCTTGGCATTTTTTTTCAAAATTATACTTTTATACACATTGCATTTCTTTGGATATCAAATGTTTGATATGGCATTTGAACTGAGTTAATTTTTTCCCAAGGGCTAAGATGATTTTTTTTTAACAAATCTTCCCTACAGAATCAAAACTATTTGGAAGGCAACATTAATAGCCTTCTCTTCTGAGAAATGTGAGAGGGCTATAAAAATCTAGCATAGAGAGCCAAGTACACTACAGCTCCTATAAACCTTAAATCTAAAAATAAACCTTTTCATGACACTTGTTTGGAAAAAAAAAAGGGGTTGTTCTAATAGAATATTCTAGAAATAAATTTAATCCAAATGTCTCTTTTCAAAAAAGTTAGCTTTAAAGTCTTTGTTCTGTAATAAAACAGCCTAGTATATGAGCACTTTGCTAGTTGTAAAATAGGCATTTGAGGGTGTTGGGTTAACTCTTTTGTGGACCCAGAGGCCTGAGTACCCATTTATTAAATGGAGCCCCAGAGTCAGAAAAGCTAAGAAAGTGATGAAAAAATACCTAAATTGTCAGCAATCAGATTCTATCCCAGGATAATCCAACTGGTTCATATATAAAATAAATCTAAATGAAATTTTAAAAATCATGATATATAATATTAAGAATCTGGTTTCTAAAGAGAAGTCTTGGATGTTCATTTCAAAGGACACGCGGGTTTGATGGCTGGTTCAGGACAGGTCCCAGTGAGCCACAACTCCTGAGCCCGCGCACCCGGAGACCTGCTCTGCAGCTGGAGAAGCCGCCACAGCGAGGGGACGGCGTTGCGGGAAGAGCAGCTCCTGCTTGCTGCCACTACCAGAATGCTCGCCTGCAGCAACGGAGACCCAGAGCAGCCAACAATAAATAAAGAGGCCAGATTTTAAAAATTGATCAGGTTGGTTTATGAGTTTTCATACTATAATAAGCTCCATGGTGCCTAAGTAGGGAATTTTAAATAACTGGGCAAAGAAAATCTCTACCATCAAGGGAGTCATTTAAATGCATGTTAGGGGGCTGCAGATGGGTCCGTAATTTAATTTGTGGATGTTTACCTTTACATATTATACTAAGCATTGGGTACATAAGAGGCAAATATAATACAATGGTCCCAACTCCAGACAGGAGACAGACAGGTAGAACTGCTCTTGTGATGGAGGGGAAAAAACGAGTGATCAGTTCTACTTGAGAAGCTCAGGGAAGATTTCTAAAGGAGGTATTTGCAGTGAGACTGAAGGCTGAGTAGGAGTAGCGTAGGTGAACAAGCGGAAGAAGGGACATCCCAGCAGAGCTATGAAATAGGATTCCAGAACTGGAGAGCTGCATAAGTTCAGTCTGATTGGAGCATCGAACAGACTCAGGGGAACAGTAGGAATTGGGGTTCTAGCAATGCATACACACATCTATTTACACTTTAATATTCCAACCTTTTTAAAAAGGTGTCCAAGGATCGGATTATAAGAAGGATGTACTATGTATCTTGATGGCTGAGAATAACACGCGTTTACCATCTCACAGTTTATGGGGGTCAGGAGCCCAGCCCAAGCTTGACTGGGTCCTCTGCTCAAGGTCTGGCAAGGACGCGGGTAAGACAGCCATTGCTATGCGTGCCCCCGGAGTCTCATCGCATTCAGGCTACCGGTAGAACGGATTCTCCTGTGTCGTGTGAGGAGGGCTGGCAGCTGGCTGGCATGGCCCACAAGACCACAAGTGGCTTCTCAGTCAGAGGAGAGTCCCGCTCACCAGTCTGCTGACAGCATCGTCAAAGGGACGATGCCCCAGCACCCTTATCACATGCAGCTGATTGTAAGGAACCCTTGTGTCCTTCCTGCCCTCACGAGCAGGGAATCAAGCGTGTGGCTCTCTGAGGGGTCACCGTAGGCTGTGCCCACCTCGGAGGGCTTGATGGAATCTTCAGATGGAATCAGAGAGAAATGGAACATTTAAACTGTTTTGGTTACCAAAATTCCTAACTTTTCTATAACTCACGTTTGAAAATTAGAGGTACATTGCTTTGGAAAATGATCGGCCCTAAGATATAACAGCATGACACAGAGAAACATAGCAAACATTCTCAAGATAAAATAATAGGAAATAAAGCCTTGATGAGCTAACAGTGCTCAAAATAGCTTATAAAAATTCAGACACTACAAATAATATTAATTCCATGTTTGATGAAATATCAAACCAAATATCTAAAGGAAAGCAAAAATGGGCGCTTAGAGTCAGTCATCACAACCCCTCCTTCCACGGTCCACAGTGAAGTAACAGGCGCTGAGAGCCATCCAGAGCTTCGTGGAAACTGTTTGGCCTCTGGGAAGGATCGTGACTGAGTGAGGTGTGAAATAAGACAAGAGAAATGGCAGTTCCAGATGTAGCGAGTGACTCCATGAAGTGGCTTATTTATTAATATTTAAACCAGAGAGAAGAGAAACGTGAAAACTCCACTTATTTTTTCAACAAGTATTGACACCTCCTACATGCCAGGCATTGTGACTGGCACGGCAGACATGATAGCAATCAAGGCAGACTCCGTTCACGTCCTCAAGGAGTTCTTGCAACTTTGTGATGTACAGCTATAAAGGGGCTCCTGCAGTCTTGCCCTGCCCGGCAGGGTACCCACAGACCACATTGAATGCTTACAAGGGTTGAGATCATTATGATCCATACTGTATATTACCATGGGTTGTCCCGGGTGGCTCCGTGGGTAAAGGATCCGTCTGCAGTGCAGGAGACACAGGTTCCACCTCCAGGCTGGGAAGATTCTCTGGAGGAGGGCTGGCAACCCACTCCAGTATTCTCGCCTGGGAAATCCTATGGACAGAGGAGCCTGGTGGGCTACAGTCCATGGGGTCACAAACAGTCAGACATGACTGAAGCAGCTGAGCACGCAGGCACACGTGTATCACTATAATGGTAAGATAAGCACTGTATTTCACAAATTTACTAAATATATATATATATATATATATAAGCTCTCATATTAGTAATTCTTTCAGTTCCATGTTAAAATAATATTTTGTGCATTGAGCTAAATAAATATTTACATAAATAAAATACATCATTAAAGTTAGTTTCATCTGTTTCTTTTCATGTGGCTCATATTTGTGGCTTCCATTATATTTACATTTATTTATTTTTAATGAATCAGTTTTATTTATTTTTGGATGCTCTTTGTTGGGTCTTTGTTGCAGCCCCCGAGCTCTTTGCTGCTGTGAGAGGAGCTTTTTCTCCAGCTGTGGTGTGCTGGCTTCTCAATGCCATGGGCTCCTTTGTTGCAGGGCGTTTAGGGCAGGGGCTCAGGAGCTGAGGCACGAGGGCTTGGCTACCCTGCTGCGTATGCAGTCGTAGTGCCCAGACCAGCGACCGAATCTATGACCTCTGCATCAGAAGGCAGATTCTTAACCACTGGACCGGAGTGCCTGCTTTGTATTTTTATTGGACAGTGCTCTAGACGAGGGACTTCTCATTTCTGTCTTTTGTGCCTAACATGGTGCCTGTCACAGAGTTAATGCCACACTCATCAGGAAGCAATAAAAGCAGACAGAAAGGACCACCTGGGACTGTGTAACAAAGTAAATGAGAGCTTTTATCAAGATTTCTCTTTAAACACTGATATTCTTGGAACTAGACAGTAGTGATCTACCACTAATGAATCCGCCTGACAGTGCAGGAGGCTCAAGAGACCAGTTGATCTCTGGGTCAGGAAGATCCCCTGGAGTAGGAAATGTCAACCCACTCCAGTACTCTTGCCTGGAAAAGTCCACGGACAGAGGAGCCTGGGGGGCTATAATCTGTGGGATCTCAGAGTCAGACACAACTGAGCGACTGAGCATGCACACACACATACACACACATACACATTTGTCTCTTCTCAGTTTTCAGATGGGGAAAGTCAAATAAAAGTATTTTCTTTAACTAGTATTTTTGTTCATGAATTATTTTGAAATCTTTGTTACCTGTTGTTGCTTTTGTGCTATAAAATAAATAAGCTGTGTAATTGGTGGGAAAAACTGAAAAATAACCTCCATCCAGCAAATACTGAGAGCTTCCCAGAAAAACAGTTTTCCAGATTCCTCTGCAATTTATTTCCAAACCTCTTCCATTTCAAGTCCACTTTGCTTTTGTCTTCTGACCTTTAGTATCATGTCTTGTTTGGGATTCTCTTCTGCCCTTTGGACAGGAGTCAATATTTGTCTTTGCAAGCTTTGTTGTTTGATGCTACTAAAGATATTGGTTCTGTTATTTTCTGTCCTTGAGCAAGAGGTATCATAGTTCAGTTTTAGCCTCTGAGCCTTGCCACCTAATTATAAACTGTACCCACAGAAACAACGTGTTTGACTGAAGAGACATTATTGCCTTGGGCGTGCTGAACCATTCCTAAGGAAAAGAGCATCAGCTCCCTTAGTCCACTGGGTACCGCAGATGACATGGCAAGTATGACAAATTTCTGGAGCACAGTGAGATAATATAGAGTTCCATTTCTCGGGAATCACTTGCTTGGTTTTCATATGAGGAGCAGCCACAAGCTAAAGGGAAACATTTTCCTCCACTACTTCATGTTTCCAGAAAGGCAGTCCCATTCTAATTACACTCTTGGCCTTCTTCTCTTCCCTTTTACTCACCCTTCTCAGCAAAGAAATGATTATTTAGGATATTATTTGAGAAACTTGGGAGAAGAGACAGGACAACTCGATCCCGTAAGAACTATTGAGTCAGGGACTTCCCTGGTGTTACAGTGGCTAAGATTTCCTGCTTCTAATGCAGAGGACATGGGTTCAATCCTTGGTCAGGGAACTAACATCCCACATGCCACCTGGCCTGGCCAAAAAATAAAATTAAATAAGAATAAATGTCCTGTTCAAAATTTTGTTTAAAAAAACAAACAAACAAACAAAGCCCCCACAATTGGGTCAGCCCTACTTCTGTGATGGGTGGGGAGGCTGTCTTGGCTCAGTGACCCTGTGGTTGAATGAGTAGGCCTGTGTGACCCTAGAGTTCGGTATTAGGAAGCAACTTCCTCCAGCCTGGAGGCTGGAGCCCTTACACTCCGGCACTTTCCGTCGCAGTGACAGCCGTTGGGAAGACAGACACCAGGCGGCCATGGTCCCTCCACTCAGGACGCGGGGCTCATCGGAGAGACCAAGCGTGCAAGTAGGTGATTACAGTACCAGGTGGTGAGTAGCGGCCGGGAAAGACACCAGGTTCTGAGAAAGACAGCTGGTCCAACCAGAAGAGTAAGGAAAGCTCAGGGGGCAACCTGCAGGGCTTCCCTCAGGGCCCAGGGGCCAGGACGCCTCACTCTCAGGGCAGGGGGCCTGAGTCCAAGCCCTGGCCAGGCAACTAAAGCCCACACGCCGTGACTAAGAGTTTGCACGCCACAACCAAAGAGATGCCACGTGCTGCAACTGGGATGCGGCACAGCCAAATCAATAAGCAAATATTCAGAAACAAGAAGCAGTCTGAGCTTCACTGAAAACTACACTTCAGCCATCGAAGCAGTACATAACAGCAAAACCCCTACCATTTGTTGCCAGTGTGCCATATTCCAGGCACATGCTCTAGTGAATTATCTCATTAATCCTCATAACAATCCATAAAGCAGACTACTATTCCCATCTGAGCAGTGAGGGCACTGAGATTCAAAAAGTAGCTTTTTGCAGCTCATACATCTTGTTGGTGATGAGGCATGCTTTTTTTCTTTGGTACTTTAAATCAGGATTCAGCAAACTTTTTTCTGTAAAGGGAATGGTAGGAAACATTTTAGACTTTGCAACTACTCTTAACTCCACTGTTACAGAGTGAAAACAGCCAGAGAGCCTGCATAAATCAGTGGGCATGGCTGTGTTTCAATTAAACTGTATTTACGGACATGGAAATTTGAACTGTATACATTTTTCTGTGTCACTAAATATTCTTCTTCTTCTGAATTTTTCCAAGTATTTAAAAATATAAAGCCCATTCTTAGCCATATAAATACAGGCCACATTCAAACCAGTGTTGGGCCAAAATCAGCCTATGGACCATCCATTGCTGTTCCCTGCTTTAAATGATTTCTTACCCAAAATTCTCTCTGATTATTTCTTGCGGTTTTTCTCCTCCTTGATGTTGGCAGGGACTTTTGTTGTTTTAGACTGTCGCTATTAAAGTGCGAGTTACTGGATTTTCTTTGATGTTTTCTGAAGTAGAAAGCAACCTCTCACCTTCCCCGCGTGCCACTTACTGAGAGTAAGAATGTTGTAGCTGCCGCCGGCGCCAGTTAGACCCCATCACAGTCTCTGCCCCGGTGTGGCTCTGAAACACTTGGCAGGATCTTCCTTCTTGTTCTTCCAGCTCATTTTGTTTTCCCCTCACTAGTCCCAGGCACGTTCCTCTGAGATGATAAGCTCATCCTTTTTAAAGTCCGGCGGGGAGACTGATACTAAGTGAAGTGAAGTCTTCATGGAGCTGTTGAGCGACCCCTAAATCATTCCTTCTCACTTTCCAAAGGAGAGAATTTAAAGGCTTTAGTAGACATGACAGTGTGGATGCCTTCTCGTAGGAAAGGCCCAAATAAAGTAAAACTGTTGAAGTTCAAATCTGACGCTTGTAATAATGGCGAAGGAGTAGCACTTACTTTCTGAGCATTCTGTTCTCTGTAAAGTCTGCTCTGCACCCCTTACCAACCTGCTCCTTCAGCCCAGTGTCCTCAAAACGTCCCTTGTTCAGTGACTCAAAGGCATAGGCAGAATGAACTTTCGTATTTTGATACCATAACGATGAGACTCCATCCTTAACACTCAGAAATAGATTGCTTTTTTTGCAGAACTGCTAGTAACTTATTCTAAAATCCGCTCTCTCTTTCTGCCTTACTAATAGAACCCAAAATTGTCCCCCAGGCAAATGACTGTCTCGAAAAAAAGATGAATTTTCCTAGCTTTCTTCGAGCCAGCTGTGAATAAAAGACTACGTTCTGGACAATCATGTACAAGGAGAACTGGTATTCAGCAGATTTCAAGACGCGTACTCAGGAGTCCAGTGTCCACCCCTCCTCTCCCCCTCGACGTCTATTTCTCCTTGAAATAGAGATGCTGTGGCTGGTACTCCAGTACCAGCGACCACGTCTATGAAGGGGTGGTGGGTGGAGAGCTGGGGGGAGGGTCGGTCCCTAATTTCATTTGTCCAACAAATTATCCCCGGACTGCCTCTGGATTTTTCATACATGGGAAAAGGGTAAATATTTATCTTACTTGAGCAACCACATTATTCTGTTACCATCATATACAGCTCCCCCTCCCCAAATCTAACTGATACTGTTGTCAAGTTAGCCAAACTCATATGGGCAGAAATATCGAATCTCTGATTTTTTAAGGCAATTCAACTCATGTACGCCAAGTATCCAGAGGCTGGTAATGGTGATCAGGGGCACCTCCGAGACTGTACAGTGACTTCCTGGTTCCTCTTGTCAGGCCTAGATCAGTTCTCAGCTCAGCCTTGAATTCTGCAGCCTTCCAGCTTACCTCAAGATACAGACTAGGACGGAGGTCACAGCAGAAACTCAAGACTCACCCATTTCTGCCCAACCTGTCACCTACTGTGCGTCCTAGAGTAGGTTGACCTCGTTATGCCTCAGTTCCTCCCCACTAAACTGGTGATCTGCATGGTGACTACTTCGTTATTCTAAGGCTTGAATGAGCCACTCTATGTAAACAGTGTCTGGAACAAATAAGAGCTACCTGAGTGTATGCTATTATTATTAATATTATTATAATATTATTATCATTAGCATTTTCCATGCTTTGGACTTTATATTGACAGCACTTGATCTCCCTAGTATAGAGTTACTGTCTATTTTATCCTTTATACATTTGTTTAGAAATGTTGTTTAATTGAGAAAGAAACAAACATTCATTAAAAACAGTCAGATCATATATAAGTCAGTAAATCAAATTCAAAATGCTTCTTCACACATTGGTCTCCCTGTCATTACCAGGCAGTCATCGGCCATCACGCATGCATCTTTTCAGGTATGCTCCATGCATGAAGAAGCATGCATGGACAAACAGAGACATAGGCAGACATAGGGATGCATAGAATCTGCTGCTGTTTCATACAAGGAAGCTCATACTATACCTATTATTCTATTATTTGATTTTTTGATTTAATATTGTTATTTTTATTGAGATATAATTCACATATAACATTGTATTCACTTAGGGTATGCAACATAATGATCTGTGAAATGTGTATTATCACAGTTTAGCCAATATTTATCACTACATATAGTTACAGATTTATTTTCTTATGATGATAACTTCCAAGATCTACTCTCTTGGCAACTTTCAAACATACAACACACTATACGGTATATTCCCAGGATTTATTTATCTTATAACTGGAGTGTGTATCCTTTGACTTAATATTATTTTGACAGCCTTAAAAATGTTTGCATGGTATTCCCCATTCATGGCTTTCTAAACTGTCTCCAGTTTTTTACTATTACAAAATACACAGTACCTTTATACATTTGTGTGAGTATATCTGTCAAAAAAAATCCCCAAAACAAAAGAGCTGGGTCAGAGTCCCTGTGTATCATAGAAAGTGCTGACAAGCTCTCCAAGAAGTTTGCTTCAAATTATAAACCATGGATAGAGGAAGTGAGTTCTATCTTCCTACACCTTCTTTAATATGGACTATTATCAAATGTCTTCTCAAATCTTTGCCAACCTGAGAGGTAAAAAGACAATGATCTATTGTTTTAATTTTTATTGTGAGTGGAATTGAGAAGATTTGGGAAATTTATAATATATCTGTTTTATTTTTTTATGTGAGATCTTTTGTTTATGTCCTTCCAGTATTTGAATCTTGCCATTACCTCAAGGGGCTTCCCTGGTGGCTCAGTCGGTAAAGAATCTGCCTGCAATGCAGGAGGGCTGGGTTCAGTCCCGGGGTTGGAAAGATCCCCTGGAGAAGGAAAGGGCAACCCATTCCAGTATTCTAGCCTGGAAAATTCCACAGACAGAGGAGCCGGGCAAGCCATAGTCCACGGGGCTGAAAGAGTCGGACATGACTTAGCAACAAAACCACCATTTCCTCAAAGACTCTAGCTCTCCATGCCCTGGGCCCCCACACACAGGGACTCCTGTTGGAACAAGTCTCCATCTGATTTCTGACGTCAGCCTTTCATTCGGTTGCATCTTGCTCTGAGTGTCCTGGTTCCAAGTGCCCTTGTCAGTAGATGGGAAGGGGGCTCTGGTGGCAGATTTGGACACACTCATCCCAAAGAGTTAAGGGACAGAATGAAAACGATTGCCCTTCTTTCCCTAAGTTCTGTCTCCTCTGTGAGTCAGAGGAACGGGCTCTGTTAATATAATCCTGAGCCTCTGCAAGCTGGTGTGACCCTCAGGCAGAGTCCAGCGTCTCCAGCAGCATCTTGTTTCCCAGTGAGAAGCCCTGACTCTTGAGGGCAGACTTCGCAAAAAGCCCAGCAAGCTCTACCACCCTACAGTCATCCTATGCCAGAGGTGAAACCCTTTGGGAAGGGGTGAGAGGGCCAGGGTCCTCCAGGCAAACGGGTCCCCACAGCCTCGGGAACCTCTAGAGCTCACAAGGGTGGATGACTGATAATTTTCCCCGGGCTCCTGACAGCATCTCCCAGCAATAACTGAAGCTTCAGAATACAAAGGAAATAACAGAGAAATTGGCGTCTATCCTGTGAAGCTCTAGCTTTGCAAAGTACATCTGTGGGCTGTAATTTTGGTAGGTAAACAATTCGAAGAATCTGTGTGTAAGAACCTATGCAAAGCCTGGTTTTGCATGCATGCAAGGCATGCACAAGACCTTCCAGAGGCCTCTTACATGCTCCTTCACTGCCCCCTAAGCAACGGCATGGTTCAACCCACTCTGTCTTATTCAGGGAAGCCCCTTTCACTCTTTCACACTTTCCAAATTGCAAAATTTGGCTTTCAATCCACTTCAGGGAGTACCTGAACTCAGGAAGCCAAAGCACTTGGCAAAAGCCACAAATTCTCCTTAAGAACGAAGAGGCAGAGTTGTAAATCCAGCTCGGAGAACAGGGCCGTGCTAAGCCACAGCTCTCCAGCCAGGCAAGCCATCTGACCTCTGAGGGAGACTGTGTATCACGGTTCTCACTGATCACCCACCCATTGCTCATGCTTTTCCAATCCACCTGTGACCTCCTTACTGCCGCTGGGTCTGCACCAAACTGGCTCTCCATGCTCAAGTTCCAACTCAACACTCACTTCCCCGGCCTTGACCTTCTCTTCTGGTGTTCATCTTTTACATTTTCCTGGACAATGAGGTGTTCAGTCCTCATCAAGATGGGCTTCTGTGTGTTCGGGAAGTCAGAATGGCATGGGACTTTGACATCTGGCAGGAGTACAGCTGAGCACCAGCTCTGACGTCTGCCAGCTGTGACCTTGGGCAAGTTACGCAATAGCTTCCTCCGCTGTCGGGTGGGTAATCACAGTTGCCTTGGAAGGTTGTCCCGATGATTAACTCAGATAATGTATGTAAAGTGCTTAGCTCTGGGCTTGATTCGTGCCATGAGATCTATTATTCCTAGCTTGATCTCTCTTTTCAGGTAGTTTCACATGATGCTTTTCTTTCAAATCCAAATCACCCACCTCTTGAGATCGGAAATCAAGTCCTATGAAATTTTTTCAATTCCATGAAGTGTCTAACACAGGTTATTTATGGATTAGTCAATAGCTGTTTCTGAAATTATTGGAATATTGACATAACATTGTGGTGAAAGGTGAGAGAGTCATGTGAACCAGGTTTAAAAGTTGATGGCCTCAACAGATTGTTGATCCAGTACGGTATTGAGTATGATTCTCCAGAGACTCAAGAAAAATGCTGAAATTTGACTCAGAAAACCTGAGTTATAATAGCCTTGAAAGTGAATGTGAAGTTGTGAAGATGAGTCTGACTCTTTTGCCACCCCATGGCTCCCCTGTCCATGGATTCTCCAGGCAAGAATACTGGAGTGGGTTGCCATTCCCTTCTCCAGGGGATCTTCCCAACTGAGGGATCAAACCCGGGTTTCCTGCATTGCAGGCAGATTCTTTACCTTCTGAGCCACCAGGAAAGCCCCTAAAGAACCTTGGAAACCTTGATAAAGTCACACAAGCTTGTGTTCTTGTCAATAAATAATGCTTAGCAATATCTGACCTGCCTGCCTTTCTGGGACATTTTGAGGACCAATTGCCACCATCTGTATGAAAACATTTTCAAACCATAATGCAGTCTAAAAATGAAAGATCTGACAATGGTTGGGTCCATTAGACTTCTTACGATGACCTAGGGAGGGAAGAAGGAGGCACACTGTTTCTCTGGGAAACCGCCCCATGGCTGAACAGCATTAGGATCTGTAGCCTTGGCAACTGCACACAATGCAATCCTCTCTTGGAGGGCCGAGCATCAGGCTGTACTTCCCGAGACTGCTCAGAACCAGAGCTGCTAGCTCCTTCCACTGCACTCCTGTGCCCCAGCTAAGCCTTCAGTGGCTAGAGTGAATTTCTGAAATATTAGGAGTCTTTATGGGGAGCAAAGTGCAGGCACTCACCCAGAAATGTTCTCTGAATTGCCTGTTGCCAGAAAAGGTAAAGTGCAGAGAATCCTGGGATGGCCTATAGATTCAAATGAACCCCAAATTTATCTCTATTCAGGTTCCATTGTTAGCACTTTTTGGATCAAGCTGGATATTTTTTTTTTTCATTTGTTTTTGCTGCAAGCTTGTGGAAACGTTTGACTCGCCAATTAGTAGGAGTTGGGAAAGAGGTAGAAGATTACAATCCGAGAGCTGCTCTGTGCCTTTTTCGCAAGAACCTAACAGAAAAACATTGAGTCTGGTGTTGAAGCATTATAGTAGAAAACAGAAGAAGCAGAACACATCCTGTTTCTGTCGTGAGTCTGGACAGTGGTGTAGGCTGAAGGTTCGTGTGAGCAGAAGGAAGGCCAGCTGGCTCGCTGCCCCAGGGCCACCTTGTGGCATTACGTTCACCGTATGAACGGGGGTGGGAACTTCTCAGGGCTCAGCGCTTTCATTCTATGCTATAAGAGCATGAGATTGTATCAGATTATGTACTGAAGACAGATCAACCATATGCAGACTTCCCAGAGACTGAGATAAAAATCCAGACCTCCAATTCAGTTATTTACAGTGGGAGATACGAAGTCATGACCCGAAGGCCAGCTCCACCTGTATGAACCTCTGTTTTGCTTGTCATTTATTTTATTTCTGGGGCTAAATACTATTTTATGCAAATCTGAGTCAAAATTTTTTTCCACTTTTATCGTGATACCATTGACATGTAACACGAGGCAAGTTTAGGATGTACAACATGATGATTGGGTAAACATCTCGTGAAATGTCCACCACAATTAGGCTAGTTAAGCACATCCGTCACTTCAGTTAGCTCTTTCTTCATCATAAGGGCCTTAAAGACCTCCTCTCTCAGCATCTTTCAGGCATACAGCGCGCATGTGTGCTCAGCCTTGCCTGACTCTTTGTGACCCCAAGGACGACAGCCCACCAGGCTCCTCTTCACGGGGTTCTCTGGCAGAAATATCGGAGCGGGTTGCCATGCCCTCCTCCAGGGCCCCTTCCCACCCAGGACTCAAACCCGAGCCTCTTATGTCTGCTACTTCAGTGCGTTTTTTGCCACCAGCCCCGCCTGGGAAGCCCATGTCCATGCGGCTGCACCAGCTTCTGCTGCCACCCAGCGTGCAGGGCTCCCTTCACCCACATCCTCGTGGCACCTGTCGCCCCTTGACTTTAATGATAGCCCTTTCCATAGGCTGAGCCACATTGCAAATCATCCAGAAGTATCTCTCTCGATTGTCTTGGGCGGTCAGAGGACTCGGTCCCTGCGCTTTCCCCACGTGACCACAGTCGCCGCCTGTGGCTGCGCGGGGCTGGCCCTTTCCGGAAGCGCGTGCTCTCCCTGCGAATGCACCCCTCCCCTCTGATTATTACCCAACCCTGGAATCATTTACCATGCTATTTGTGGAGAAAGAGCTAATCTATACTTATGTCTCTATCAAAATTTGGAAAACTTAATAGAAAACTAGAAAAAATAGAAAAGCAGAGTACTTTAAGAAAACTGAAAAAGGACATATTTTCTTTTGAGGGTGAAAAATAAACATTTTAATTTTATATGTATATATAAAATCATCAAAATCCTAAGCTTCTTTGTTTCCCAAAGCAAAATCACAATAACCTTAGTCATGAAAAACTTACAGAACTCACTGATTATAATGGATGTTTTGTGACGGCATCTAAGTTCATTCTAAACAGATTTTATTGGGAAAAACAAAATTCTCTCTTGAAAACAAACAAACAAAAAAAAAAACCAAGAGAGAAAGAAGTCTCCAAACAGCCCGAAGCAAAATTTGCAGTTGCTTGACTTTCTGGAAAGAAAATAAATGGCAATAAAGTATTTTTGCATCCATGAAAAATTTAAGACTCCCTTGCTCTGATTGTGACCTGAAGCTGCTTTTTCTTGGGGGCATTGGTGCTGGTGACACTAACAGAGATAGCCCTGGTGTTTTCACCTCAGAAAGCCTGTGAGACAGAGCTCAAAACAGCAGTGGGAGGGCTGCCAAAGACTCAGTCTTTGGAAGAGAGGTTGATCCTCTTCTGGGTTTCCCTTTCGAAATGAGTGTGAAGGCCCTCACTCAGACGCCCTTGGATGTAAAATCTGAATTTCAATCAACTGAAGCTTAAAACATGGTAAAAGTGGCAGAGTGACTCAAAGGTAAAGGACATTTGGTGGAGTTTGTCAAACCTAAGTCTGAATTTCAGCTCTTTCCCCCCAAATTTATGTAACCTTGAGTGGGCTTCTGTCTTTCTTTGTATTCCACGTACTCCTTTATGAAACTTAGATGATTTCCTCTTCACAGAATTGTTGTGACTATTGCATGAACAAAGGTAAATTGGCCCATAGTAGGTACACTCAAGTGTTGATTCTGATTCTTTCTGGTGTAATATAAGTACATTAGCGACCATGGACTGCAGTGTTTACTGATGGCTAGGCCAGTGTCCCTTCACCTAAATCCCAGGTCTCCCCTGCTTTTAAAGTCGCTCTAGTCCTTTTCTTATATTTGAATACACTAGAGCAGGGGTTATTCTTTTTTTTTTTTAAGTCTTTATTGAATTTGTTACAGTTTTGCTTCTGATTTATGTTTGGTTTTTTAGGTTCGAGGCGTGTGGGATCTCAGCTCCCTGACCAGGCATCAGACCTGCAGCCCGGCACTGGAGGTGGTGTTTGGACCACTGTCGGCCAGGAGTCCCAAGGATGGGGCGGGGGGTGGGGAGTGTGTCCTTTTTCTGTAAAGAGCTGGGTTAGAATATTTTTATATTTCTGATCATCTCTATTGTCAAAGGGTTCAAAGGTCAGAGGGCTCTATAATCTGTCAGATTATTCAACCCTGCCCGCCACTGCAGTATGAAAACAGTCACAGATAATTTAAAAACAAATGTCTATGTTCCAATAAAACTTTATTTACAAAAACAAAAGCTGGACCACAGTTTGCTGCTTCAGAATCTCCTTGATAAAGTATATATTTCCAGACCCTACCCAAGATAAGAATCATCAGAATCTTTTGGAGTAGGGCTTTAAGTTTCTGCACTATTCCTCCCAACTCTGTTTTTTTTATAAAAAATATGAAGCCTATCAATAATTTGAGAGAATCGTACAAAGATTCCCCATTTATCTCTCACTGGATTCACTTACTATTAATTTTGCCATATTTGCATCATAGATCTCCTCCTCTTTCTCTTCTTTGTCTGTCTCTATATTTTAAAGTTGGTTGATACTCTGCCACATTTCCTTGGTAATTCCTCCCTTACTCCAATTGAAAGTCAGTTACAGACATCATCACAGTGAGAGATTTTTATTCTTTTGGGGGGCTCCAAAGTCAATGCAGATGGTGACTGCAGCCATGAAATTAAAAGACACTCCTTGGAAGAAAAGCTATGACCAACATAGACAGCATATTAAAATGTAGAGACATTACTGACAAAGGTCAGTCTAGTCAAAGCTATGATTTTTCCAGTAGTCATGTACAGATGTGAGAACTGGACCATAAAGAAGGCTGAGCAACCAAGAATTGATGCTTTTGAACTGTGGTGTTGGAGAAGTTCTTGAGAGTCCCCTGGACTGCAAGGAGACCCAACTAGTCCACCCTAAAGGAGGTCAGTCCTGGGTGTTAATTGGAAGGACTGATGCTGAAGCTGAAACTCCAATACTTTGGCCACCTGATTCGAAGAACTGATTCACTGGAAAAGACCTTGATGCTGGGAAGGATTGAAGGTGGGAGAAGCGGAGGACAGAGGATGAGATGGTTAGAGGGAATCATCAACTCAATGAACATGAATTTGAGCAAATTCTGGGAGTTGGTGATGGACAGGGAGGCCTGGTGTGCTGTGGTCCATGGGGTCACAAAGAGTCGGACATGACTGAGCAACTAAACTGAACTAAACTTCAGACATCATTTCACCCATAAACACATCAGCATATACCTTCTAAGAATAAAAACTTTCTATGATTATTGCCCCCAAGGAACTTAACTAACATAGATGCAATTCTATGATCAAATATAAGTCTGTATTTAAATATCCTTAATTGCCACACACATAAAAAGTCCCTGCAGTTTTCTTTGATGACTGAATCTAAGATCCTACAATTTGTCTGGGTTTCATGCCCTTTCAGCTTCCTTTTAGAAAATTCCACCTTGTGTTTTGTCTTCAAAGACTCAGCACTTCTGAGACGACCAGGCCACTTGTGCTATAGAATCCGTGCCATCTGGATCTGCCCATTTGCCTATATTCACATGTTTAGATGGTGGGTTGGGTCACGTGTCTGTATGGCGGTGTGTGTGCCTCTCCTGACACGTATCCCAAGGACAAGTGAGACACTCTGAACTCACTGAGCCGGTTGCTCGGTGCTGCCGGTTGCCCCACTGACGGCTGCCGAGCACCCTGCCCGTCTGTGGACACACCACGACGAGCGGCCCTACTGCCACACGGAGTCAGGCGTCCCACATGTCGGGAGACGCTAACATGGAGCAAGGAGAAGAGAGGGAGTGCCTTATGGTGCAGGGTTTGAAATGAGCATATGGAGACGAGCTCTTATCTGCCTGTTATCATAGCATGAATAAGCACACCTAGTCTCCATATCTTGGTTTCTAAATAATTTTCCCACTAAAAGGAACCAGGGCTCCTTAAGGAATGACTGATCCCAGGGCTAGGTATAGAAAATACAAATTAATCCTGGAAGAGCTTGTTATGCCAGAAAGCAAAAAGCAGAAACTTGTAAAAAGTGCTTAAAGACAATGAAGACCCATCAAAAGAACATAAGAGTCAGCTTAAAGAGGCTCATGCTGGCCAAATTTGATACATTTGAGCAGAAATCAAGATAATGATAGCAATGAATTAGAGCATATTAGATAATCTAGATCATAGTGAAACTAAAAATCAACAACAAAAACAGCTGTATAAAGGGGACTTCCCTCGAGGTCCAGAGGCTAAGCCTCTGTGCTTCCACTGCCGAGGTCACAGGTTCAATCCTTGGTTGGGAAACTAGGATCCCACAGGCTGTGAGGCATGCCAAACAAACAAACAGCCTAAAAACTGTATATAGAAGAACGTTCCTCCTTGCAGAGATATGTCTGCTAATACGTGTGGAAGGAATTACTGAATTTGATACCTGACTAACATGGCCCCCAGGTGGTTTTAATTCCTTCCCACCTCTGAGAACAATTGCCAAGTGTTTCCTTGAAACTGCTGTTTTATAATAGCCATGGAATCCCCAGTGCTGGGGAAACGAACATGTAACAGAAGCATATGGAAAACAGAAATTCTAGTCAGTCTATGACAGTTTGTTTTCTCCTTTAAAATACTTCTGAAAGTATTTTTCCATGCTGTTTAGCCTTTAGCAGGTTTCGGGCTGCTCCTGAAACCTGCCTCTCCACTCTCACGTGGTCCTGAGAACTTCTCCGCTTGCTTTCGCCACAATCCCCTCCCTGCTGCTGCTGCCGCTGCTAAGTCACCTCAGTCGTGTCCAACTCTGTGCGACCCCATAGACGGCAGCCCACCAGGCTCCCCGTCCCTGGGATTCTCCAGGCAAGAACACTGGAGTGGGTTGCCATTTCCTTCTCCAATGCATGAAAGTGAAAAGTGAAAGTGAAGTCGTTCAGTTGTGTCTGACTCTTCCCAACCCCATGGACTGCAGCCCACCAGGCTCCCCTGTCCCTGGGATTTTCCAGGCAAGGGTACTGGAGTGGGGTGCCATCACCTTCTCCGCCCCTCACGTGCAGTGCAGTCTTATCACCTACGGAGGTGGGAAACGCAGGCCAATGCCTGGGACTGCCTCCAGGTTCAGCCTCTTGCTTGCTCTAGTTTTTCTTTTTTTTTTTCTGTCCATTCATCAACCAGATCAGAGATTTCAAGCATCAATGGCCACCTTGGAGTTTATTCCAGTGGCTACTTCAAGCAAATACAGTGTCTTATGATGCCTCAGAAGGCTTGAATTTTCATTTCAGAAGTAGGGCAGTAGCCCTTTGCCTTTAAATATGTCTTCTGTCTCTGGGTTTCCAAGTTTTCCAGTTAATTGGGGCTATTTTTGTATGGCTCTAGTTTAGTTATGCAGAGAAGCAATTTAAAAGTTAGCATAATAGTTATGAATTTCTCTCCCCATAAACACTTTCCCTTTGCTCCCATATTCAAATACATTGCTAGACCAAATCAATTCTTCTTTCAACATTTTCCAAGTATCATCCTTTGCCTTTTCACTTCCTTGCTGTGTAAAGGCGTGTATGAAAGAAACCTTTGATTTCTTATTCCTCTTCACCTGTTTAATGGGACACCTTCAATGCCTCCTCAGGCCAACTTGCTAAGGTTTCTAGTATTTGCTGGATGTATCTTGCCTACCAGAGTTTTAGAGTCATTTTACTCAACGTCTTTAATGACGTCTTTAATAAAACATCCTTCTACAGTTTTCAAAAAGAATCAAATTTAAGATCCTTTAGGAAAAGTGACTTAAATTTAGAGCACAGATATTAAAAGACGGGATATGGTTTGTCTCAGCATAAGTAATTATGGAAGAGAACCAGAGAGAATGGAACTCAGTAAGAGGAGAGAGAGGATAAGCATCTAACTACATTACAATTCTGCCCCGGGCGAGTTCTGCTCCCAAAACAGTCACCACTACAACATCCTCAACACAGTGAGCAACTGAATAATTCACCTGACTAACTGGCTGGCTGAGCGTCTGGGTGGTGGTCTGTCTAGTTTACCAAGGGTCCCCCCAGCTGAATCCAGTCTCTGCAGCAGAGGGTGTTGGCCAACCCGTTTACAGTGGATGGTGCGCCCCCGGGCCTCCTGGGGCGCGCCGGCGCTCCCTTCTCGCGTCTCATCCCCCAGCCCCAGGACTTCATCTTGTAAGTAAGAGTCGCTCCTCGTGTGCTTTGAAGCTTTGAGAGCCAGTGTGGAGTCTTCCACGGGTCTCCTCTTCTTACAGTAGGTAACCAGCCTTGTGGGTCCTCTTGGGCCATGGATTGCACCAGGGCAATTTCGGATTTCTCAAGGTTTCTGTTGCCAGTTAAGACTCCTCAGTAGGTCTCCGTGGGGCTTCAGCGGCCTCACAGCAGAGGGTCAGATCGGGCGTAGCTGGGCCCCCGGCTGCCAACTTCAGCCTTGTTCTGGAGCAGCCACTGATGGCGCACAGCTTTGCTTCCTTACAGCCCCAGCACATGAATCTTGTGAGAGATGCCATGTTGTTCCTTGTGAAAACCTTGCCCTTCGTCACTCTAGACCTTCTTGCCCTGTTTTAGTTTCTCCTTGGCATTCACTTCTCCTTGAAAGTATCTCACATCTGCAGCCTTTCTCTGCCTCCACCCTGTGGCCCGCTGTGATGGACACCTCTGTGTCTGTCTGCTCCCTGGTCATAAGCGCAGCACCTGGAACAGCGCCTGGGACAGGGCAGGTGACAAACCCCTTTGTGGAAAGAGTGGACACCGCCCCTTCCCCACGGGCTGCTCCTGCCCCTCCAGGCATCCTCGCCCTGTGGCCGAGGACTTCTGCAGGCCGAGGTCCACCCCCTGTTGCAGGAAAATGCACCTCCCACAGCAAAGATACACCCACAGGAAGATCCCACTTCAGGCTGGGTGGATACGGAAGTCAAAAGCAGAGGACCCAAGGAGGACACAGAACCAGAGACAGAGCTGAGTAAAAGAAATCTGGTTAAAAAAAGGAGGAGGGGACTTAAGGTGTTACTTCTGGAATGCTCAAGGTGGACAGGTAGTCATGCCAGCCCAGTTGTGGCTCACGGGGCCTTAACGCCATCACTGCTCTGCCCAGCTTCAAATGCCACACTCGTAAAGTGAGGACACTGGGAGTCTCTTCAGACCTATTCAGGGGCCATTCTCCAAAAGGGGAGACCAAAGAGAACATAATCTATCCTGGTTGTATGTACTAGAGGGCTACTGCGGGATAGTCCTGTGTAGTAGCAAGAAATTAGAGCAAGCTTACCTTTGAGAGCCAGCAGCTTTCCTAATCAGGGGCCAGGTATGCAGAGGTGTCTGAGGGATAAGACAGGGCTTCTAGGCCAGCAAGACCACAGTCATCATCAGCTCTAACCTATTAACACGTCGGAAAAAAAGAATGTGTTAACTTTAGGGGAGTGGGTGTCCTCTGACCTTGGGGAGCGGGAGAGGCTAGAGAGACAAAGCTGACTGTGCCTCCCTAGTGGTTGTTGAGTTGCCACATCCTGTCTGACCCATTCTACCCTCTGGGCTATAGCCCGCCAGACTCCTCTATCCATGAGGCAAGGATACTGGAGTGGGTTGCTACTTCCTTCTCCAGGGGGATTTTTCCCACCCAGGAATTGAACCTGTGTCTCCCCTATTGGCAGGTGGACCATTTACCACTGAGCCATCTGGGAAGCCTGGAGAAGGAAATGGCAACCCACTCCAGTGTTCTTGCCTGGAGAATCCCAGGGACAGAGGAGCCTGGTGGGCTGCTGTCTATGGGATCGCACAGAGTCAGACACGACTGAAGCGACTGAGCAGCAGCAGCATCTGGGAAGTCTGCACCTTCCTAGGGGGAGGGGCTTAACCCTCAGGGCCTCCCCCCCAGTGGACATGCTGTCCTCAGTGCAAGCTGAACACTGGGGCTGACAGGTTCTGAGCATTTTTTAGGAGAGAGGAGGACGATGGTGGAGAGTCCAAACTCTTCACACCTGGGTTTGTATCCTGACTCTGCCATTTATTAGTGACAGGACCAGGGCTAGTTTTAAAAATCTGCATCTCCACTTTTCCACCTGTGACACAGGAGTGATGATAATAGGAAGTGGTAGCAGCCCAAGAATTCCCAGGAGGATTGGATGAACATGTGTAAAGCGTTTAGAATAGGGCTGCTATTCCGATTCCACTGGCAAAGTGGTCTCTAGCTGGGCCTAATGTACTGAATATTTGCTCTGCTTCTGACGCCACTCTCAACAAAGCAACCTACTCCTTCCCACGTAGGTTTGCTTACCAGGAAAAAATGTGCTTATTGCGGGGATTCTGAGAGATTGCCATCCCAGAGCTCGCAATTTTTGATGACAAATTGATACATTACTTCTAGTTATGCCTGGGCCTCTGACATCGCTTGACCACAGAGGTGAGATCCAGGTGCAACATGAATGGAGATGTCAGCCCCAGGGCAGAGCTGGTTTGATTTCTAAATATTCACATTGGCCTTCTGGTGCCCACCTCCATCTCACTGCACTTGGTGGAGGCTCCAGGTATGCGTCCTCGGCTCTAGAGCAGAGGGCGGGACCAACCAGCTTCCCACCCAGCAGCGGGGCTCCCGGAGCTGTCCCGGCTGGCCGTGAGGATGGATAATGAGAGGATAAACAGCTTTTAGAGCACTTGTGGGTTAGCAATATTGTAGATAAGGATGCTGCAACCAGAAGTATAAATCCAAGCCTTACCCTTGACCTACCTGCAGTGACTTCAAAAAAAAAAAGAAAGAAATCCAATGTTTCCATTTTATCCTGGGTCCCGGCCTGGAATACCAACCAAGCAATCTTTGGGGATTGGTCTGGGTTTTTAAACATTCTCATTTAAAAGTGTGAGTCATGCTGGAAGGGTTGGAAGTTTCAGTGATGATACACTTCAGTGGGAACATGTTCCTAAGACTTCTTTCCTCCTGATGCTTTGCTGGGTCAGGTTTACTTTTAGGAATTCTGGGATTGGTGAATTTTTGTTTGTTTGTTTCTGGAGAGAGGGCATAGAGAAGTGGGGAAGGGAGGTATTAATAATTGAGAAGTGTGAAACACTTCCAGAGCTCCATGAGACCTGCTGTAGGGTGGAGGAGAACTTGAAGAGTTTCGAGGACTAGGAGGGTTCTGGAAGATTCATCTAAGGGTTATCTTGGCATTTCCAGTGCTTACCTTACCACTGGGAAGGTAACCAGGGATTATAATGTCTCATCCCAGGAAAAATGCAGCTTGAGCTGCAAATAAATCACCCATAAAAAAAACTTTGGAGACACAATGCATTGCAACTGCGTTCTTTAAGACTTACTTTCTCTATGGGATCTTCGGAATAAAGAAAGTCACAGGTGGCATTTGGGGTGGTGTGGGGGGTGGGGAGGGGGAGATAGGTCAGAGCATATATCCTGCTAGGACTGGAAGAGCGTATGTCCCTGGGGCCTGGGGCAGGCGGTGACCGGCCGAAAGCCCCAGCCGGTGGAGACACGACTCCCAAGATCTGGCACAAAGATGTCCTGCCTTTAAAGATAGTGTCCCGCACTCGGGTTATGCTGACGTTTCACTTGGGATTCACGGGCCAGCCTTTCCCTTGGGGAATCCAGGGCCTTTGAGTCCACCTGGGCATCCCAGCGGAGAGGAGAGACAGGTAAGACCTGGGCAAGAGGAGGAAGCGAGGAGGCTTGAATCTACTCAGCTGGGGTAAGGACTGAGGGGCGAGCCGGCTGAGGGTGTGAGGGGGGACGGGCGCGGGACACCCAGACCGTGCGAGGCGGCGCGCGCCCGGCGGAGGGGGGTCCCCGGGGCGGCGTGGGGTCCCCGTGGCAGGGCGGGGTCCTGGGGGCGGGGTGGGGGCCCAGGGGCGGGTCAGAGTCCTCGGGGCCGGGTGGAGGTCCCCGGGGCTGCGTGGGGTCCGGCGGGGCCGGGCGGGGCGGGGCGGGGGTCCCCGGGGCTGCGCGCGCCGGGGGCGGCGGCGGGACAGGTGAGCGGCCGCGGCCCAGCCCGGCCCCGCCCGGCGCGCAGCCGTCCCGCCCCCTCGGTCGGGGTTTTTGGCAGCTGGCTCTTTCCTCCCCTCCCGTTCCGTCTCTCCTTTTAGGTCGCTCCACCCCGCCCAGATCAGGCCGGGGGCCGGCCCGAGCGCGGCCGCCAGCTCGCGCGGGGCGGCTCGGCCAGTCCGGCGCGGAGCCGCGTCCTCCCGGCCGGCGCGCCCCTCGCTCCCGCGCGGCCCCCGCGTCCTCCCGGCCGGCGCGCCCCTCGCTCCCGCGCGGCCCCCGCGCCTCGCCCCGCCGGCGCGCGGCGGAGAATGCCGGAAAGATGGCGGTAGCGGCGGGCCCGGCCGGCGGGGGCGGCCGCGCGCCGCGCAGCGGGCCGCTGGAAGTTCTGGTGCGGGACCGCTGGCACAAAGTTCTGGTGAACTTGGGCGAGGACGCCCTGCTGCTGAGCTGCGAGGACGGCGCGGCCAACGGCCTCGCGGCGGCCGCCGGGGGCTCGTCCCGCCGGGGCGCGGGGCCCGCGGAGGCGGCCGCCGGGGTCCGCACCGCCTTCACCGACCCGCCCGAGCGGGTGCCCGAGGCCGTGTGCAGCCAGAAGCGCGGCGTGAAGGTGCTGAAGCAGGAGCTGGGCGGGCTGGGCATCAGCATCAAGGGCGGCAAGGAGAACAAGATGCCCATCCTCATCAGCAAGATCTTCAAGGGGCTGGCGGCCGACCAGACCCAGGCGCTCTACGTGGGCGACGCCATCCTCTCGGTGAACGGCGCCGACCTGCGCGACGCCACCCACGACGAGGCGGTGCAGGCGCTGAAGCGCGCGGGCCGCGAGGTGCTGCTGGAAGGTGAGGGGCCGGCGCGGGGCGGGGCGCGCCCCGGCACCCCGGCACCCGGTCCGCACGGCCCAGGGGCCGACGCGGGCGCGCGGCTCGGGGTGCCTCCCCACTCCTCCCCACCCGCCCCCGTCCCCGCGCGCCCCGCGCCTGCAGCCGCTCTCCGGAGGCCGCGGCGCGCGGACTTGGGCCAAGTTCTACCCTCCTGGGGGCGACTCGTCTCCGCCCCAGGGTCGTCCCGGGCGTTGACCTGGCGGGGCTGGAGCAAAGGGCCGGGCCAGCGAGCTTTCCCGAGCCCCTACCCGGGGCCCGGCAGAGGGCCGGGGGCGTGCCGCACGTTGCCTCGTTTTTATCTGCGCGAAATCCCGGTGTCGTGTGGGGGCTGCAGGTGAAGCTGGCGGTGAGGGGTTCACGGCCACGTTACGGAGGCGGCTCACGGCGCGATCGCGACTCTGACAGTTTTCAGAAGCCTGGGCATGAAAAAGGCGTGGAAAAGGCGGTGGGGGTTTGAGTCTCAGAGGGGCCCGAGAGAGAGGGCCACGTGTGAATGCCAGCACTTCCCCCAGCTTCCCGGCTCCCCTCCTTCCAAATTGGAAACGGGGCTTCTGGCGAGTCGTGCCGAGGGCTGGGAAGTGCGCTGCAGCTTGACGCAGAAGTTTGCTTCTGCTGCCAGGTGCCTGGCCGGTCGGTCTGGATTCCAGGTCGCTCTGGGTGGAGGGCTGCCGGAGTGTTCTTTCCTGCCTGAGTTTCCCCCATGTTTCCCCTGCACCCCCTCGGAGTGGTGTGGAGACAGCTTTACATTTATAAACAGTTTTCCCTGCTCGCGAAGTCCGCGTTCCCCGGTTACAGAGTATGCGTAGGATGGTCTGCGGCGTGTGTCCTGGTGTGGCTGTGTGTCCGTCTGTGCGGAAGAGGGGCGGTGGGGGCTGAGGGGATGGACGTCTTTCCCGCCGCAGCAGTACTCACAGCTCTCCCTCCGTGTCCCTGTCTGCCTCTCAGCTGCGGAGTACATACCTCTTTGTGTGACACGTAAGTGTCTGTTTAGCCAGCTGCCCCCACACTGTAGATTTGAGTTGTCTGGGGTCTTTTATTTGATTATGGGTCCTCTCCCTTAAGCTCCATGTTAAGCCTGCTAAGTAAATGAATAAATGAAACTATGGCCATTGAAACAGAATGTTTCAACTGAGACCTTGTAAACTGGTGGTTGATTTAAGTCCTAAATTAAGAACTTGAGTCAATTTCCTGCTCATCATTTGCCCTGCGGCCTGTGAAACTGAGAAAGTTTGAAGTTTGGAAACCAACTGCTCTTCCCTGTAACAGCTGAGGCAACTCTCTGTTCCGTGGTGGCCCACCTCCTGGCCTAGAATAGGGAAGGTTCCCCCTACCCCTTATTTGTCTGGAGTATTTGTGATGTCTTCATATTTAATTGCTACCCGGGATCCAGAAAGTGGAAGGCTATTTGCTTTGGCTTGATGATTAACGTAAGTAAACAGAAAAAAGTTTCTTGATTCAAGTGTGTGTTGTCTTGTGTGACAAGGGGCAGGTGGAATCTGGAGCAAGTGTGGTTTGGACTGTAAGCGGCTGGACACCTGCGCGTCTTGAATATTACTGCAGAATATCAAGGGGGCACAAAGGCAGGTCATTTCTATCTCAGGCACTGCCCTTGATTATGTCTTTTGTTTTATTCCCCCTCCATTTCAATTTAGTGAATAGTGACTTAGCAAAGAAATAAATAAAAAATCAACCTCACCCCAAAAGAGGAAGAAAATATGACTCCAGGAGTTAAAAATAAATTTAGTCAAGAAAATAATTCAAGCAGTTGTCTGACTTTATTGGTGCAGCAACTGAAAAGTGAGTTTTGTAAAAACCTCTAAATGTTAACAGTCTTACAACAGATTGTTGTGTGTTCCAGGCCGGAGCTTTAGGGGGAGGGCTTCCTGGACAAGACCCACCTGGGCTTTGGGCAGCAGTCCTATTCTAAGCCTGAGTGTTCAGAAATCAACTGCTATTAAGATAAACCAGAAACCCCCTCCCAACCGAAACAGTATCTCTTCTTCTGAGAGTAGTGATCCTAAATGAGGGGGGCATGGCCATGTAGCATCAAATCAAATAGCACACAGCTTCTCTCTTGTAGCCTGGCTACTACTAGTACAGGATTCCCAGCTGAAGGGACTTGGCAGAACCACCAGAAGGGCTTTTAAAAATCACTTGTCCTCTACTCCTGCATGGAAATGCCATCTTGATTTCAGAGTTTCTACATAGGAAAGACTGTGCTGATGTAATCTAGTTGGATGAGAGGGCTAAGGGAGCTGCATTAAATATATATTTATATGGCAAAGACTTTTTTTACTTAGATTGCTTTTTCTGGTTTGTTTTTTGAAGGAACAGATGGAGACTAGTTGAGTTCTTCAACCAATGCTGATAGGACCGCTCATTTCATGACATGTGCCCCCTAGTGGAAACTCGCTGCTTCTACTAATGATGTGTGTGTGCCTCGCTCCGGCCGACTCTTTGCAACCGGCTGGACTGTAGCCCCCCCAGGCTCCTTGTCCATCTACTAATGGTACATCTTCTGGAAATGAAGCCCAGCAAATTTCCTTGCCCGTATTCTAGTCTTAGATTCTGTCGTAGAAGGGTCTTAACCTCCCCGAGCCTCAGTGTCTTCTGAAAAATGAGAATAAATGCTTATTTATTGGGCTACCGTAAGGAAGAGCATTGAGAATTTTCTTAAAGGGAGAGGGGGCATATATCAAATGACCACTGTGCTTAGTTATTTTTATAATTCAAATGAAGAAGAAAGTTTCCCTTCTAAGGAACAGACTTTTCCTATTTCTCTTCTAGAGCTTTTATTTTTAAATTTTTATTTTTTTTCTTGTACTATAGAACTGTAATGTTAGGAGACCTTTGCTTTGGGCAAGAGGAATCACAGCAACAGCTCACATCTCCGAGTACTTAATATAGGCTGGGCTACATTTGTTACATTTGTTGCTGTTACACTTTGAGTAACTCTTTGAGGCTAGTGCTACTGTTGCTAATTTTACTGAATGGAAACTGAAGTTGATAGACAACAGGTTGTTTGCCTCAACTAACAGAAGATATCCAGGTCTGTCAGACTTAAAAGCTGGAATGAGACCGATGCTGACTTCTGCTTTAACTGTCTGCTTGAGTCAGTGGAAGCGTCATCAGTTATCCGACTCAAGATGCCCTTCGCACTCCTCGTGTGCTGACATCAGGCACAGCCTCAAATCGGAAATGGTCATTGTGCGGCCACTCGGAGGGAGAGACGGGAATGGACAGTGAGCCCCAATTTAATCACCAAGTGTCTGGCTGTCAAGAGGGAGCTGCCGTGATGTGGCCCAAATTTGCAATGCAATGAAGCCTCCATTGTTGGACACAGGGTGAGCAAAGGGACTAAACTGCAATCCAGGCTTCAAATAGTGAATAAACTATGCCAGTTAAGTCAGTGTCAAACCAAAGTGCATCAAAGATCAGAAATCTTCACACTACAGACTCATTTCCCATTTTAGGGAGTGGAGAACAGGGCCCCTGCACTCAGCCTTGCAGATATTGTGCCCCATAACTCCAGGGGTGCACCCTCTGGAGTAGGGCAGGGCGCACCTGCATAAATGTCTTTGGAAGCTTTGGGTAGAGGAGAGGGAGCGGGGGAGAGTTTTTGCCTTTATATTAATAGTAAAATCATAATTTGAACTATATCAACCTTTTTGTACCTGAAGCGACAGTAAAGTCAGTTTCCTCAGAATTAGTTGAGATCAAGGAGTGCAGGGTGTTCTGAGAGTGGAGGTGAGGGGTGAACAGAATTAGCCTTGAGGACTCAAAAAATGGAGACTCAAGCGAGAACGTCAGAGACAGTTGTTGACATTCCCCCTGTCCCTCAAAGCTCCTTCCTCTGTACCGCCCCAGGAATGCTGGGTGTGGAGAGTCTAAAATGTCACTTTCACAACCACTTTCTCCAGTGCTGGAAGCAGGGGGCAGGGGGCGGGCTGCAGGGAGAGGAGGCTGCAGGGAAGGGTAGTGAGTTTGCTGGCGTATGGCCTCAGAACTGGATGAAAATTTGAACTTCAAAGGGCATTATGGGCTGCTGTGGGAGCTGAACCCCTCTTGGGCTGGGGGAGGCCAGTGCCTCAGCCCAAAAAAGAGCTTGGTCGTCAGCTGTAGCTGAGTGTGAGTGGGAAGAACGTGCCCTTTAGACCTTGAGGGGCAGGAGCGAGACAAGACAAGAGGATCGAGCAGGGTCAAGGCTTGTAGGGCTTGTTAGAGTTGGATTTCATTCTGAGGGTGAGGTGTTTGAGGCGGGGAAATGTCACACTTGGTTTCACATTTCCAGAAGCTCATTCCCTCAGGCGTGCTTCTAGTGTGAAGTTGGCAAGACCAGTGAGGTGAGCGGCCCCCTGCGCCCACCCAGCTGCCCTGGGTGTGTGGGCACCTGATCCCAAATTCTACTTGGGGGCACCTCCTTGAGCAGGACTTACATTTGTAGAGGGGCTTCACATGCATTATGATTTTGTCACCAGGTCACCCCTTGGTGGATGAGTGGACAGGTATTATAATTCCCCTTTTGTACAGGAGGAATGGAAATGCCAGGGTTGGGTGACTGGTCCCAGGTTACCTTGTCAGGGATGGAGCTGGAAATCATGTTATCTAGCACTCCGTCAGCTTTTCTGCTGCACACTGACACCAACCCAAGACATTGCGCAGGGACTAGGAGAAGCCTCCGAGTAATAAGATGTGGCTTTTCCTTGCAGTAAGCACGGAGGTAGGGCATTTAAGGCTGATTGTGCAGTACTTGGAGGGCTTCCCAGGTGGTGCTAGTGGTAAAGAATCCCCCTGTCAGTGCAGGAGACATAAGAGACTCGAGTTTGATTTCTGGCTCGCGAAGACCCCCTGGAAAAGGGCATGGCAACCCACTCCAGTATTCTAGCCTGGAGAAGCCCATAGAGAGAGGAGCCTGGCGGGCTACTGTCCATAGAGTTGTAGAGTCAGACACAACTGAAGCAACTTAACATGCATGCATGTGAAGTAGTGGAGATTAGTAAGACAAATAGGGTGATTTTTACCCCAGCATATAAAGCAATAGTACCTGGCAAACATTGGGCTTCCTGGGTGGCGCAGTAGTAAAGAATTCACCTGCCAATGCAGAAAATGCAAGAGACTCAGGTTCAATCTCTGGGTCGGGAAGATGTCCTGGAGGAGGAAACAGCAATCCCCTCCAGTATTCTTGCCTGGAGAATCCCATGGACAGAGGAGCTTGGCGGGCTACAGTCCATGGGGTCACAAAGAATTGGACACAACTGAGTGACTGAGCATTCATGTATGCATACGTTAAGATGTTAAAATGTGTTAGGGAGGGAAAAAAATGGCAGGACAGGTAGAAGGAAGGAGGGAGAGAGAGAAAGAATTTGGGGACATTATCAATGACCCTTTTTTATGACTCCCATCCTCCAGCACTCATGCTTTTAGATTATGGCGATAAACATTTGGCATCTGGTAACTAAACTGTACCTTTCCCTGTAGAGGAGAGGAATGAAGAAGGGACTTTATAAACCCAGGAAGCACTTACTTAACATAGACCAGTCTTGAAAGACAGTGACCAAAGAGGAGCCAGACACGACTTTACAAGTGATGGGAAAGCTTAATTATCCTTTCCATGCTATATTTAGAACCGCTTTGCCTTTACCCTCCTGTGGCTCAGGGACCTCCATGTCCAAACAAGTAAGAAGCCTTTCTGCTGGAGGAGATGAAAATTGTCTGCCTAGATATTTCAGTTGTTCCTTTTTTAAGCTTATGTATCAGTCTGAGAATTCAGACCATATTCCTTAAGTGAAGCTGATCTTTTAGTTCCTTTCTGCTGGACTGGGGGCTGCTCTTCTCATTCAGTGGTGCATTTTAATACATATGATGGAGTATGTATTAAAAATAGCTCGTTGCACAGGGTCTACATTTGTGAAACACATCTAACCAAGGCTACTAGTGGTCTGTGTGGAGGGGAAGTTCCTCTCTGGCAGCCTGTGGCCTACTAAGAATTCTTCAGATGATGCATTTCAAAGCAGTTAATGTTAAAGAAAAGCCAGAACTTCTCCCCGTCCACGTTTATAACGTGTTTTACATACCAACCTCATTGCCCACTTCACTGGCTTTGATCTATAATAGCTCTTGCCTTTAGCTCTGGCCTGCAGAGTGGAACTTACAAGAAAATACATAACATGCACCATGACATAAATGTCCTAACAGACCCACGCAGATGAGCCCCATCCCCGCATGAAACAGACAAGATGGAAAAGCCCATGGTTAATAGTGGTTATCATGGAAACTCAAAGGCTGACCCGTACTTCAGCTCAGTAGTTTTCAAAACTGCTGCCCCTCCCTGTGACTGGAGTGTCCGCTTGCGCGTCGATGCGAGCGGCTGAGTCGATGCGACCGCTGCAGGCTGGATGCAGAGGGCGTGTCCAGTTTGTTCGCATCGCGTTCAGACCGCCCTTGCTTCTTCCTGTTGCAGTTGTTTTCTCTTACAGAGGTAAAAGGCAGTGGTTTAGAGAGCAGCCTTCGGGTGCACTCTGTCTGGGTTCAGATTTGCATGCTGCCGCTTTCTTGCTTGTGATCTTGCGCACAGTGTTTATCGAAAAGCCTCAGTTTCTCAGTGGCAGGCTCATCGTGAGGAGCAGAGTGACTGTGCATGTGGAGCGGCTAGCTCACTGCCTGGACGTGCTCTGCAGTAAGTGGTGACCGACCTTACAGCACGCCAGATCTCATGCTTGGCTAAGTCTTGGTTTTGGATAGAGGGCTCATCATAGGTCCCATGATGGAGGCACAGGGGACAGTTTGGGATTTGGCCTGTGAGGAAACTGGCTAATGTAAGAGGTGGCCTAGCAGAGTTCGTTTGCTGTGTCGGGGGTGAGTTACGATCCCACAAGAGTGTATTTCATTGGTGATTTTTAGTCGCATCAGATACTTTCCTTCAACCAAACCACAGCATAGGCTACTGTGGTTTTTAGTGGAAAAATGTGAACTGTGTCTTAAAATGCTGATATGCAGGAACATACAGAAAAGTGTTTTGTAACGGGATAGTGGGCAAGTAAGGATTTAACCAACAAAGCTAAATTCAAAACTCTTCGAAAAATTTTCTAGTAATTATAGGAATGTCAAGATCTTATTAGCCCAAAGAAACCCAAGTGTTTTTATTGAAAAATGTAAAGTATATAACTATTACTAAATGAAAATATACTTTAGTGTTTTTTTTTGTTGTTGTTGTTGTTATTTAGTACTGTATTTTGTGGAATCCAAGAGACCATACAATGGAAGACAGATTTATGTATCCTTAGGAAAGAAAAAACTAACATGGGGAATCTAATAGGATACCTGCTTAAAATTGGGACACCAAAGTGTTGTGCCTTCAGTGCAGGGTTAAATGAAAATTAAGCCATCACATAGATACAGATGACAAAGGAACTCGTTTCAAACTTAGTACTGGTGGAAAGAAGGAAAAATACATCCCCTGTGATTCTGATTGCAAGTTTTGTTGCTGTTGTTTAGTCATTAAGTCATGTCTAATGCTTTGTGACTCCATGGACTATAGCCTGCCAGGCTTCTCTGTCCTTGGGATTTCCCAGGCAAGAGTACTGCAGTAGGTTGCCATGCCCTCCTCCCCAACCCAGGGATCAAACCTGCATCTCCGGCATTGGCAGGTGAATTCTTTATGGTTGAACTACTAGGGAAGCCCTGAATTGCAAGTTGGTTATAATAAATATTTGGATCTGCATTTACAATGTCATTGTGAATGTTAAAAAGTACTTAGGCAGATAATCTAAAGTGTCCTCAAATTGGGAGGGCCCTCAATGAAGGAGAGGAGAAATTATAAATACTCTGTGTAAGAACTTGGTTTCCATCCAGGCCTTCAGAAATTTTAAGGCCATTCCCCAATTCAGAGGTGATAAAATATGAAGAAAACAACAACAACAAAAAAAAACGGGCAGTTTGATGAGTTATGGTTTAAAACTGTTATACAACTAGTTATTAAAATAAATTTTTGGTACTTTCCTTGTGGTCCTGTGGCCGAGAACCCACCTTCCAGTGCAGGGGATGTGAGCCCACCCGATCTCTGCTCGGGGAACCAAGCCCCTCTGTGCCGCCGCTGCTGCAGCTAAAGAGGCCCCCACGGGGCCCCTGCGACCGGAGGAGCGCCAGCGCTGCCCTGAGAGCGAGCCTGCACGCTGCGGCAGGAGCCCGGTGCGGCCAGAGCAAAAGCGGAGAAAGAGTCGTTTGTCTTAGGGTGGTTAGTAAGGGGGGACCTCATTGGGAGATTGAAGCAAAAATCTATAGAGGAATGAAATTCCTGCTCCTCTAAAATGGAACAGCCTGGAGGGAGAGACAGGTGTTGAGTAATAAACTGCATTAATATGAATTACAGATAAGTTTTGTAATCATATAAAGCACAAAGGAGGAAATCTTGTAACCGGACTTATGGAATATGTGAACGTCCTAAGTCTTCTTGAAGTGGAAAGGAGCGCTTCCTGGAGGAGATGACTGCTGGTAGGACCCAACAAGGAGACGGGACACAGAGTACAGGACGTGCCGCTCTCTGGGGCCCTGCACCTCCCGCGCTTCTGTCTGAAACACCCTTTCGTCGCATAGATCAAGGTTAATGGCTTTTCCTTTTTGTTTGTGATGTCCACATATCATTCTCTGTTTTCTACTTCATTTTTAGAATTTTTCTAGATCAAAATAACTCATATTTATAGAATTCCTTCACCTACCCTCCCTCATATCTCCTCTCCTTTTCCCCAGAATATTAGAATATATCGCAATATAGGCAAATTATTTAGACTATTCTAATAGCAGTATGGGCAGGTTATTTAGAATACTGGCATGCATATTTTTACATACTAGAATACATATTCTAATATTCTGAATAATATGCCTATACTGCTATTTCTTGATATATCAGATTTAGCCATTACTGACTAAATTGCTTTATGTATATAAAATTATAATGATGTCAGTATTGCTCCATTTTCCAGTTAAGTAGTAATTCTGTGATCAGGATTCTCACAGTTATTAATACTAACAGTTTTTCTCTTTTTTTCCCCATTTGCTTTGTTTTCTTATGCCTAGCTCAAATTTTTTCATGTTAGTTGCAGCACTAACATGTTGAATTTTGATCAATAATTTTTTTCAAATGTTCACACGTATCAGATAATCCACCCATTCTGTTTGCTTTTCTCCTGGAGCACTGCCGCTCCGGACCAGTCCTGCCTTGGCCTGCTATGTGGCCCTCCTCCTCAGGCTGCCCTTGGCTTTCTCCTGCGTCTGCTTTCCTGGATCAAATGCCACCTGCGTTTTTTGTTTACTTCCTTGTTTCACTGGAGCACATTTTTCAGTGGCTTTCTGAGAAAGAGCATTTGGGAAGTAAATATGTGATAATATCTTTGATCTCTTTTCTCTCTAGTCTTATAACATTCTCATTCTCTTTCTTTCATGTGTGAACTGTTTCTTTTTTCTGGAAGGTCTCAATACTTCTTTTTTATCTCTGATAGTCTCAGTTGTGTAGAGTAACTTGACACGGTGTGAGGCTTTTGGTAATCATTTTTCTAAGCACTTAATGGACACCAATAGACCAGAGCAGTAGTCGCCAAACTGTACACCAAGGTTCCCGAAGGTGTACCAGTGAACTCACCAGGGTGCCACGTGGAATATTTCAAAGTTTCAAGGAAAGCAGCAACATCTGTTGTACACCACGCAAACCACTAAAGGGAGTTTCAACATTAAATTGCTGCGTTCCTTCAGTGATGTCAATATCTTTGCAAAGATGGATTTTCTGCAATTGCTATGATAAGAAATTAAATTTAAATTTAGATAAGTGCTAAGTGAAAAGTAATGTGGAACAGAAAATGGAGTCAGCAGTATCCAAGATGATTTCAAGGCTTGAGAAGTTGTATAGTGCCCAACAAATGCTAGTTTTTCAGGACATAAAGATATACTATGGGCTTCCCTGATGGTTCAGATGATAAAGAATCTCCCTGCAATGCAGGAGATCTGGGTTCAATCCCTGGGTCAGGAACATCTCTTGGAGAAGGGAATGACTACCCACTCCAGTATTCTTGCCTGGAGAATTCCATGGACAGAGGAGCCTGGCGAGGGCTACAGTCCATGGGATCACAGTCAGACATGACTGAGCGACTCACCCTTTCATTTTTTTTTCAAAGATGTACTATGTTGTTAGGACCTAAGTACTTAATAAATCAAATTGGTAGGTATTTCTTTTTGCCTGGGAATGTCATGAAGAAAAAATGACCAAGCCATTTAGGGGGCCATTTACTGAGTAGATGGGGACCTGTGGTTTGAAGGCTCCTTTGCTTTGTTCTGGAACACATTCTCGTGTTCTGTCTTAGGCAGCTCCTCTCCTCTGCGCTCACTGCTCTCAGTGTGCAGATCCTGCTAGCTGGGTACAGGGCCCTCTTACTGACCCAGTAAGAAGCTAGTCTGTTGTCACCTTTCCCTCTGATCGCCGTTCTCTGTTTTGTTTGTTCATTTTCAGGGGCAGTTACTAGATTTGTATCTATAACTCTCGTATTGAATCTTTAGAAATTTTATCTGTCCTGTTGCTAAGTTCCAGAACATTTTCTTGGTCTCATTGTTCACTTTTTTTAAAAATAGCATCCTCTTGTTTTATGGATGCAGTGACTTGGCTGTTCTCTATGAATCTGTGAATAATGGTTTCTTGAAGATATATTTTTGCACCATTATTGACTCTGATCTCTCTATGTACCTTTCTGTCCACTTCATTTTCCAGTGTGTCATTCATATCTGATAGTGTCGTATATTTAGAGATTTGTTTCATTTTTGTGTTCCTTATAAGCAGAAGCTCAGATGAGCATCTCAGTATAAGAATTTTATTTGGCATAGAACCCCAGAAAACACTGGAATGTAAGGTGATGATGGAAATAAACCCATAAAGACCCCACTGTGAGCCACTTAGCCACTCTGGAATGTATCAGGTCCCAGCTGAGAGGTGAGGAGGGGAGTAAAACTTATTTTACTAACTCATCATTTCATTAAGGTTGACTGCTGGGGGTATTACCTCACTGATATTCTTGCTGGTGAGGGTCACCAGTGTGTGTGTGCTAAGCTGCTTCAGTCCTGTCCGACTCCTTGTGACCCCATGGACTGCAGCCTGCCAGGCTCCTCTGTCCACAGGATTCTCCAGGCAAGAATGCTGGAGAGGACAGCTGTTCCCTACTCCAGGGGGAGGGTCACTAGTACCCCATGCCCAGAAGATGCCCTCCAGGCAGAGAACTGCAAGTATTCCCTCTCAGTGCCACTCACTGCTTTGGAGAAGGCATGGTATATCAACACGGGCTTCAGTGGAGTCTCGTTTCCTGCTTTAAAGTGTTCAGAAGAAAGCATGATGGAAGATTTCCATCCCAAATCTCTCAGAAAGGCTGGTTCAGACACAGTCAAGATTGAGCACATTACACTCGGGAAACCCTGTGAGGCAGACCTGGCTACCTTCACCTGGTCTTTTATTTCTGTGAGTGGGTGGTTAGCGGAGAGACTTGCAGTTCTCCTTAGTTGACTGCACAGTCCCTGCAAGTAGGGTATGCACAAGTTAGACCAATTGAACCAAAGGGGAGCGCTGCGTTTCTCACCCTCATTGCCGTTGACATCTTGGACTAGATCGGTCCTTTGTAACGCAGGATGTTTGGCAGCATCTCTGGCCTCTGCCCACTGGATAGTGGCATCCTCTGCCCTACTTGTAATAACCAAGTGTCTCCAGACAGTGCCTGGTGTCCCCTGGAGGACAGAAGCACACTGGGGTACGGCCTAACACCGGTTCTCAGACTTGGCCATGTGTCAGGGACATTTGCTTGTGGACTTGGTTGGTCATTCCACCTCTGTGCAGGGGGGTGGTACCCCCCACCCCACCCCACCCCAGGCTCCGCTGTTCATGGGGTTTCTTTTCCAGGCAAGAATTCTGGAGTGGAGTGCCATGTCCCCCTCCAGGGGATCTTCCCAACCCAGGGATTGAACTCATGTCTCCTGTGTCTCTTGCATTGGCAGGCTTTTCTTTTCTTTTTTTTTTTTTTTTTACCATGGAGCCACAAGGGAAGCCCAGTGTTAGAGACACTTAGGAAGCTTTAAAGATCCTCATGTCTGGATCCCTCCCTAAGGGATCCTGATTTTATAGTCAGAGATTTATTCTGGGTATTAGTTTACAGGCTCCCCGGGTGATTTTAATGTACATTCAGGGCTGAGAACCACTGGCCAAAAACACCTGCTCATTAACTGTAAAGTAATGAACACAGTCTAGGACAGTCAGGAGTGGTGGAGCTCCTGGTGAACTGGGTTAATCTGGTTCGTCCTAAGGCGGACAGCTTAGGTGCTTATTGCCATATGGAAGACTTCTCTTTTCTGTTTGGTCTCTGGATCTTGTGGGTTGATTTTCCTTTATTTACACTTTAGAGTGTACAAATGACATGAACATCATACCCTTCTTTTGATCTACCGCTCCTGTTACAGTGACAAAGGGACTATTGAATCTCAGAGTGACAGACCAAAGTAGACTCTGCAGAGCAAAGTGGACAAACCAGGCGTGTGACCTTGGACAATAGCCGCCCCTGTCTAGAGCCCAGTTTCCCGTGGCTCACCTGGGGTAACAGTGGCACTTTCCTTCTGGGGCTGACATGAGGACTGAAAGAGTGAATATAGAAGTGAATACAGTATTTAGCACCGTGTATTGTATCAAAGTACCGAAGGGTGTTGGTTATTATTATGATATAATTGTTCTCCTGCACTACACTAAATAATCGTAAGAGATCAGCCCTTATCCATCGTAAAAAACTCAGTGAACTGAACAGCACTGACTCATTGACAGTTGTCTGCTGGTCATTAGCCATGGCCCTAAGACAGCAAGATTTGGGTAAAACTAGGAAACAAGCGCCTTTGGTTGGTGGTATTTATAGACAGTTCAGTAAGGGGAGCTGTTGGTGGTGGTGGTTAGTCGTTAAGTCGTGTCTGACTCTTTGTGATTCCATGGACTGTAGCCCACCAGGCTCCTCTGTCCATGGGATTTCCCTGGCAGGAATACTGGAGTGGGTTGCCATTTCCTTCTCCAGGGGATCTTCCTGACCCAGAGATTGAATCTGTGTCTCCAGCATTGGCAGGCGGATCCTTTACCACTGAGCCGTCAAGGAAGCCCAAATAATGTACATGTGTTGGATAAACAACTATTCAACAATGTCTCTGTGTCATAGGTCTTCATTATATCAATCCCTGGTTGAAAGAGGGACTTAAATGAACAAACCCAGGTGCTCTATCCTGATCCGTCTAACACTTGGGAAACAGAGTTTTGAAATGGATTTAGTGGTTTCAAGTTTTTTGAACACTACAATTTTTATGTGAGTACATTTCATTCTCAATTATAGGTGTCCCAGAATCATTATTTCTCATTCTGCCAGAAAATGTACTCTCCACAAATTTATCTTTGCCTCAGTAATTATGAAATGACAGGAGACTGTGTCCCCAGTATGCTTATCAGTCTGTATTTGTCAGAGGAAAAAATGAATATAACTTTATAACTGTTTCAAGTCCTGAATTAAGTTATGTATTCTTTGAAAACGTCCATAAGGCCTGGAAGGATGATCTGAAACCATTTTAAGGGATGAATCTCAGACACTGATTTATAAAAGTCCCTTCTCGGCTCCTAATGTTTTAAGATACATTCATATTTGTGTATGTGTGGGCATACTTGGGGAGAATGGGAAGTTCCGCTGGCGTAGTTGTAGAGAAGGCGCGAACCTAGAAGG
>ML661888.1:11468722-11544267 GCA_007570785.1 Antilocapra americana | reverse complement strand
GAGAGCGGGGCGCTGCCCGGGAGGCGTGCAGGGAGTGGGGGCGGCCGCGAGGCCGAGCTGGGCGCAGAGGAGCGGTTCTCGGCCCCCGCTCGCGTGCCGGCTGCAGGCCGCCCCCCGGCCCCGGCGGGAAGAGTGGGCCCGGGGCGTCCTCGGCCTGGGGAGCCCCCTGCCCCCACCTCACAGGTTCTGTCAGGCTTTGCGCCCACGCTGGCCCCCTTGGGTTTTGGCTCTCCTCTCCAGGCTCGTTGTAGCACATCAACAGACTCGACTTTGTTATGAGTTAACTGTGCCCTCCCAACGCATGTGGAGGGCTTTCCCCAGTGTTTTGGAAATCGGACCCTGGCCGGTGTAGTTCGTTAAGCCAAGGCCATGCTGGAGCGGGGCGGGCCCCAGGCTGTGTTCTTCTGCAGAGGGAGAATTTGGGAGCACACCCCCACCCCACTCACACCCCCGCACCACGCCATGCGGCCAGTCCGGGACAGACCATGAGTCCCTGGGGCAAACCAGTCAGAGCGTGGGTCATTTACAGATGGCTTTGTAAAGGCGCACGGGACCAGGGAGCCGCCCAGAAGGTGTGACCGTGGCCGTTCTCCAGCCTTTCTCAGGAGACGAGCGTACAGCTGGAAGATGAGACGCCTCCCTTGAAACCTTTGCTCTTTATCGCCGGTGTCCCAGGGGTCGGGATTAAGGGCCTTCACTAAGACGTGGGGGTGAGGGGCAAGCTCTCAGAGCCCACAGCCTAGAATCATCCCTGAATTACTAGTGAAACCCAGCACTACCAAATGTGAACTGAAGTAGTTAGCATCTGAAAACTGGAGAATTGGCATCTTGAGGCTGTAGTTGTAAAATTGTTATTAATAACAACCTCCTTTATATCTTTACCCTGATTTCTTTCTACAGCATCATAGTATTGGATTAGCCAAAAAGTTCATTTGGGTTTTTTGTAAGATATGGAAAAGGGTGAGCAAACTTTTTGGCCAATCCAATACCTACTTATTATATTCTTCAGTACAGTCACCCCTCAGTATCTTTTGAAGACGGGTTCCAAGACCCCTGTGGACTCCGAAATTCAATGATGCTCATATCCGTTACGTGAAGTGGGGTAGTGCAGTCAGCCCACAGCTGCAGGTCCTACATCTGTAGATATGGAGGGCAAGTGTGTGCATGCGTGCATGGGGGCTTCCCAGGTGGCACTAGTGGAAAAGAACCTGCCTGCCACTGCAGGAGACGTGAAGATACATGTTCGATCCCTGGGTTGGGAAGAGCCCCTGGAGGAGGGCACGGCAAACCACTGCAGTGTTCTTGCCTGGAGACCCTATGGACAGAGGAGCCTGGCGGGACACAGTCCATGGGGTCAGACACAAGTGAAGCAACTTAGCAAGCGTGCACCCATGTATGTATGTATGTGAATATATGTGAATAGCGCATGTGCTACTGTGTATTGCTTATTGGTTTCTTATCTGATTCCCCCATTGGAAGCTATATTCCAATGTTTAGAAGATTACTGGGAATTCAGTGGGCACCCAGTAACTACCACTTGATTGAATGAATAAGTGAATGAATGAATGAGCAAATTGCTCTCTTTAAGTAGCCTTTAGGTTAGTCAACTTGAAAGAAAGGCCTGACCCTCTGAGTTTTTTATGTGAAGGTCTGAAAAGTTTCTGCTGTTGCAAATTATTCTGGGCTGGTGGGGCCTGAGAGCAGAGGCAGGAGGAGTTTAGCGAGGGAAGGGTCCTTTCCTCCAAGACTTTGCAGCGTTTCGTTCCTAGTCACTGAGCTGTGTCAGGCTTCAAGATGTTGTACGGTCTAACGAACTTCTCAGAGCCTCTCCAGCTTCTTGCTAACTGGTGGTGAAGTTAATCTTCTTAATATTGAATTCACCAACCATTTCCTGTTCCCTCCAGTTGGTTTCATGAAGGGGAACAGAAGCACACAGGAAGAGAAGTTTCATTGCCTGGATCATACCCTACTATTGCCATAACTAAACCAGTTGCAAGATTTTTTTCCTTTCTGCGGCATTAAAAAAAAAATGATCGTGCTTGACCTATATTAAACATAAGTTGAAGCATATATTTATCTTTGAGAAAGACACTGTGAGCTAGTCACACTTAGAAAAGTTCTTTCATGTGCTTCAAATAAATATATAATAGTGGGGAAAAAAAGCCTAATAAATTTTTCGTTCCTTGGCAGCAGTATTAAAATTCAGATTAAATCTTTGATTGCTAATGTGTTCTAGAATCTTGTAAATAGGATTTTTTTTTAATCACCTTAGAAAATCTGTATTTGACTAGTTAAAACTATGTAGGGCTTGAAGTTAAATAGGCTGATTTGCAGTTGTACAACTCCCTGGACCGTCACTGCCTACATCTTCATAATTACAGTTATCAGAAGCCAAGGACTCTGGAAGAAAAACATTTTTTTTGAACCAGAGTTGGTCCCTGGAGGGGAACACTTGATAGCTCGTGCGCTGATTGATCGCCCTCGGGAACAGCATTTCTCCCTGGGCAGCTGATGTCCTCTTTCTTAGATCTCAACTTGCCTTATCTTTTCAGCTGCACGATCAGAAGCGGTTACTGCAATCACTGTGGAAAAATCCAGCAGGAGGTTATCATACTTAATGTTTCAGAAAACTCCCTTTGAAGGCGATAACAGTGTTTCTTGATCACGGTGCCGTTGGGCAGGCCCAGGTGTGCTGCGTACCGTTAAGTCACTCTCTCCTTAGGACATAAGGTTGTTCTTTGAAGGTATTTGGCTCTCCTTCCACTTCTTTTTCCTCCCACCCTGTCTTTATGCCAGAGAAGGCACTTTTCCCAGACTTACTCCCCACACCCAGCAAGGTATTCTTTCAGAAAGCTGGGGTGACTTTTTTTTTTAACTCTTTCCATTCCAGTCGCATCTTCAAGCTCATGAGGTATGTTTCTTACTCGGTTCTGGTCCACAGGTACTGACTGAGCATCTCCTAAGTACTGAGCATGATAGCAGCCTCCAGAGGGACTTACAGTCCCCTGGGGGAGACCTACAGAGCAGCCACGTTCTTCTCTTTTTTCCATTCGAGTTGATCCTGCACAGAGTCAGGGAGAACCACTACGTAAACAGATAGCTCGAGTCTAGTAATAAAAAGAGTGTGTTGCAATTGTAAAAAATTCCAACACACACAATCAGTCAACTTTGGTTGCACTCAAAGTATGAGTATTGAAGACGAGGGAGAAGCAGAGGTTCCTTTTATTGGCGTGGAGCTGCTCACACTGCTGTGATCGTGTCTGCTGTGCCACAGAGAGAATCAGGTGTGTGAGTACATATGTCCCCCCTGTTCTGGATCCCCTCCCCTGCAGTCCCACAGCGTGGAGCCCCCTGCTCTGCAGGAGGCTTCCTCTGGTTGTCTGTGTCACGCGCGGGGGTGGCTGTGTCAGTCCCAACCTCTTGGCCCACCCCACGTCCCCCATGGCATCCCTGAAGCCGAAGACTTCTTGATGTGAGTTCGCTTTTTGTAAAACAAGCCAGCTTTTCATTTTAACTGCGAGACACAGCCCTCACCCTTTGGTCTGTCCTCAGATTCTGCTCCAGGTTTGGCCTTGTCCTAGTCTGATCTACTCTCGTGAACACGAGGCTTTAGCTCAGTCTTGTTCCCGCCTCCTGAAAAGACGATGTCGTATGAGCTCTGCCACAGGCCTTGGCAGCAGCGGGCGATTCGTCAGTATTTGGAGTGTGAAGAAAAAAATCAACGCAAATGCAGATGTTTTCCTTATCCATTTCAATTTTAGACTTTTGAAAAAGAGGAAATCTGACTGGGATGGCTCAGGTCCCGTGTCTCCCCTTTGGCCAGATATCTGTGTCCAGGAAATCTGGCTACAAGGCCAGGCTCTCAGTGGGCAGGAGTCTGGAGGGTCTGCTCTGGGAAGGGGTCATGAGAGTGCCCGCCGCCCCTCTGAATACCTTAAGGAGCAGAGCCCGTCAGGAGATTGTGGAAAATCAAGCGTCTGCGTCTGCCCCAGTGTTCACTGCTGCACCGTTTACAGGCGTCAGGACGCGGGGCGACCCAGACGCCCATCGGCAGACAAGTGGATGAGGGTGCTGTGGTATGTCTACATGGCGGGATATGACTCAGCCATGAAAGAGAATGCATTTGAATCAGGTCTAATGAGGTGGATGAAACTGGAGCCTACTACACAGAGTGAAGCAAGCCAGAAGGAAAAACACCAGTACAGTATATTAACGCATATATGTGGGATTTAGAAAGATGGAAACAATGGCCTATTTTTGAGACAGCAAAAGAGAGACAGATATAAAGAACAGACTTTTGGACTCTGTGGGAGAAGGCAAGGGGTGGGATGATTTGAGAGAACAGCATTGAAATATGTATATTACCATGTGTAAAACAGATGACCAGTCCAAGTCCAATGCATGAGACAGGGCACTCAAAGCCGGTGCACTGGGATGACCCAGGGGGATGGGGTGGGGAGGGAGGAGGGAGGGGCATTCAGGATGTATACCCATGGCTGATTCATGTCAATGTATGGCAAAAATCACCACAATATTGTAAAGTAATTAGCCTTCAATTAAAATAAATAAATAAGTAATTTATATCAAAAAATGCTACACTCAATAAAAAAAAAGATTGAGTGTCTGGCAGGGACAGTAGGGAACAAGGAGTCTGCCAACTTCTCCTCTTTGCCCTTGAAGTTGGACAGTTGCCCTTGAAGTCGAAGGAGAGATCAGAATTGGACTTATAAAGAAAGTGATATTTTCAGGGGAAAGCCTGCTGTCAGGGCAAGTAGGAGGAGGAGGGAGTGTTTAAGAAAAGATTAAAGATAAAGAGATAAATTCTTTTTTTCATCAGTAAACATAATTCATTTTAGTTTATGCTTTGTTATGGGTATTGACATGTTTTTTAATCTCATTATCATATTGATTTATGAAATACATAAGACCAAGTCTGCATGGGTAACATTGCTTGTATTTTAAATGATGCATTCCAGTTCCAAACAACAGTGTTATAAATTGAAGGAAAGTAACCCACTTTGGGGTTGGGAGTCACCCATAATGTTGAATGACTCCGTGAAAAGTGAGTGAACGAGTAAGTTAGTATAGAACAGATAACTGAGGGTCAGAGTGGGGATATTTGGAAAACCATCAGTTTTGTATTATTTACTCTTGTAAGAAATATTTGCTGTGTTCTCTCAGTTTGCTGCCTGAGCATGTTTTCAAGATTAACCCAGAATAGCTGTCCCAGGTTAGACAGATTTGCAAAAACATTTTAGGCAAATGTGCAATTGCATATTATGGGAGAACTACTGATCAGATAAACCAAGTAAAAGGAAAAATGTCCCCTTGTGAACTTCCTGTGAAGTGTCCTTGCTGTGAAGACCTGTCCAAGAAGAGTAGAGAAGAAATCAAAGGGAAACTTGTCATCCTTGCTTTTCTTTCTGAGTGGAAAGCAAAAGGTAAATATCATGGTCGAATGGAAAAATAAATTGAATTTTAAATTTTTATATGTGTTTCCCCAGTTTGAGGTGCTCAGGCTTCATTCAGCTGTACAGTTAAAATTGACAAGACCCCTCAAAATGTGTCACAGCCTCTTGATGGGTTAACCTTTCAGTATAGCTATTGAGTGGATGTTTCTCCATGGTTAGATGTAAGTGTGTTTATTTATAATTTAAATTATTCTTACTTCCTTTGATCCTAAATCATCCTAGAGTATATATCTAGAGGAAGTAATGCTATGGTTAGCTTTTTCCATTGTATTTGGTAGAGGATTTAATAATAAATGGCAACCCGCTCCAGTATTCTTGCCTGGAGAATCCTATGGACAAAGGAGCCTGACAGGCTACAGTCCATGGGGTTACAAAGAGTCAGACACGACTGAACAAATAACACTTTCAGACTTTAAATGTAACGTGAATTTCTTCTTTCAAATCTTTTCCAATTAATTGTCATTTTTTGTAAACCATTAATTTATTTGTCCTTGCCAGGTCTTAGTTGAGGCATGCAGGGTCTTTAGTTGCAGAATGGGGATCTTCAGGGAATGGGGAATCTTCAGTTGTGACATGAGAATGCTTAGATGTGGCAGGCAGCATCTAGTTCCCTGATCAGGGATTGAACCTGGGCTCCTGGGTTGGGAGCTCAGAGTCCTTAGCCACTGGACCACTGGGGAAATCCCAGTTTTAGCTTTCAGTGGGACATATTCCTAGATAAAGAAAATCTTCAGTAAACTCTGTATGTGTTTGCAGGAAGGCTTCAAGGATCTGGTCATTTTCTGGTCTTAAAGGTTAAACTGTGTTCCCCCATCTTCATATGTTGAAGTCCCAGTCCCTAGTACCTCCAAAGGTGCCCTTGTTGGAAGCTGAGTTGCTGCAGGTGTAATTGGGCTTGCCTGGTGGCTCAGTAGTGAAGAACCCGCCTGCCAAGCAGGAGACATAGGAGACCTGGGTTCGACCCCTGGGTTGAGAAGATCCCCTGGAGGAGGAAACGGTAACTCACTCCAGTATTCTTGTCAGGAAAAGTCTCGGACAGAGGAGCCTGGCTGGCTGCAGTCTGTGGAGTTACAGAAGAGTCTAACATGACTTAGTAAACAGCAACAACAGACAGTGTGGTTACTTACGATCCTCCAGAATGACCCACCCAGTGTCACTGGTACCCTTATAAACAAGGGAAACCTGGACACGCAGGCATGTGTAAAAGGAAGACCGTGGAGGAGACCCAGGAAAGGGCAGCTATCTACAAGCCACAGTGAGAAACCCAGAACGGACCCTCCCTCTCAGCTCCCAGAGAGAACTAACCCTACCGACACCATGATTTTGGACGTTTTTGTCTCTAGAACTGAGAGATCATGAACTCTTTTTGCTTAAGCCACCCAGTCTGTGATGCTTTGTGATGGCAGCGTTAACAAACGTACCCACTTGGCCGTGTAACCAGCTGAGCAGGGGTGGCTATGCAGGTGCCATGGGTGACCCCCCCCTAAACACTGACTTTGTTTTGGGAATTCTAGCTCCATACCCCACCTCTTAGTGTTTTCGTTTTTCTCTGTAATGTCAGACATTCATGTCTAATGAGGCCGAGCTCTGATATAATAATTTTCCAGGGAAGTCTGCGGTGTAATCTGACATGTCCTAAAAGAGAATCCATTCCCTGCTTCGTGAGATTCATAAGCAGCAGCTTGAGCGTATGTAGATAAGGTACAGACCTCGTGGAGGGGCTGGATTCTTGCCTTGACTCTAGCTGTGTGACCTTGGACAGCTCACTTAACTTAATCTGATTCTCAGCCTTTTTATTTGCAGAATGTACGATATTCTCTGTCTGTTTGTGACTCTGTGAATGTAAATTCAAAAGTCTGGACCACGTAAGACAAAGCAGGTGTTGGTGTTGTTGTTTAGTCTCTAAGTCATGTCTCTTTTGCAACCCCATAGACTACAGCTAAACCAGGCTCCTCTGTCCATAGGATTTCCCAGGCAAGAATTCTGGAGTGGGTTGCCATTCCCTTCTCCAAGGGATTTTCCTCCAAGGGATCAAACCCTCGTCTCCTGCTTCTCAGGCAAATTCTTTACCCCTGAGCCACCAGGGAAGCCCACAAAGTAAGCATACATGCAGTCATAACATGTAACAGCTCTTTTCCACTTTCATATTCTCCAAATAAAAATACTCTTGGTTGCAAAAAATTGCAAAGTACAGAATATCTTATAATGAATATCACAGGCTTCTGCGTCAGCCTAGTTTTAACTCATTTTAAAGTGAAGAATCCCCACCCTCCTTGACTCCTCGCTGACTTGAAACAGTGGTTGAAACCACTTTGAACAGTCTCCATATTTAGCTCTTTTAGCGGTTACCGCCCTTTCTTTAATGAGATGCTTATGCTACATTTCCTGGATGATCAACTCCAGACATTAGCTCTTTACTCCCCACCACTTACTAGTTTTAAAGTGAAGAATCACCGATTCAGCAGACATTCCATATAGCCAGTGGGTCAGTAGGCCCCTTTAGGAGTCTCACTCTCTGGATCTAATCTGAGAACAGAACTCTAGCTTCTGTCAAAGGGAAACTAGGGATTAGCTGATTTCCACAGGGTATAACCCAAGATGTCAGAAAGGAGTTTGGTTTAATTACCCAGCCTCAGATCAGGCCTGAGTTGTTATGTTTTTACTCATTTCTGTTTTTCTGTCTGAACATGTTTACTTTAAATGAAATAAAGTAAAACAAAATATTATATGTTATTTTTATAAAAAGAAAAAATATCTAGCCTGATAGCTCATCTTTCATAAAAAAATGTTGAGATGCTCAACAAGTAAGATGTGTGATTCTTAAATACTGATGCAACTGCTCTGAAAGTATCAGTTGATATTCACTTGTAGTAATAGTTTGAATTGGTTTTGCAACTGCTCTTTTTCAGAAAATTGTAATTGGCTATTCAAAGAGTAAGATACAGAGTTGAAGAAAGCATTACAATTTCTTGGAAACACAGCATTTCTGCAATACAGATTTTTCTGGAAATGCTGTTAAGTAAATGACATTGATTTATAATTTTGAAAACCTCTTTATAATGTCAATAAAACATATTTTATAAAAGTTATCATGTTGACCCCTTGGGGTTTCTTTGAACCCATTCAGATAATCTGACACATGTCTGCTGTTCCTTTCTAACTCTTGATCATGTTAAATTTAGCAGTCATGCATACCATAGCCACACATTGAGACACACACTAATTCACGGCTTAACCGGAGATGTTAAAGGCTGTGTCTGCAGACGGGACAAATGAGCATGGTGGAGTGGAGGGGAAGGCGCACACACGTTGCTGTTTCGGACGGGTGGCCTGCGAGGGCCTTCTGCAGAGCATGGCACTCTGCTCAACACTGTGCAGCAACGTACATGGGAAAGAGCTTGAAGAAGAACAGATGTGTGTATGTGTGCGACTGAATCTCTTTGCTGCGTACCTGAAACTAGCATAAAACTGTTAATCACCTAATCTCCAGTACTCCACTATAAAAAAAGGAATGTAGAAGTAAGAGTTGGCGTTTCAGCACTTTTGGCTATTTTCCAGCCCCCTTTCTAGGACTTCCCTGTAGCTCAAATGGCAAAGAACCCGCCTGCAATGCAGGAGACCCAGGTTCGATCCCTGGATCAGGAAGATCCCCTGGAGGAGGGACTGGCAACCCACTCTAGTATTCTTGCCTGGAGAATCCCATGGACAGAGGGGCCTGGGGGCTACAGTCTGTAGGGCTGCAGAGTCAGACACGACTGAGCGACTAACACAAACACAGCCCTCTTCCTGGAGATTCTTAGTTCCCTAACCGGGGCTCAAGCCCCCACCTACGGCAGTGAAAGCTTCCAGCCCAAACCAGTGGACTGCAGGGAAGGCAGTTCCCCCTCTCACCTCGTTGGCTCCGTAATAGCGCCCTGTCCTCCTCTCCTGCTCTGCCATCCGTCTTTTTTTCCAATAGATCACCATCCCCCATACGTCCCTAATAGGCTTTGGCAAGGGTCTATATGTGAAATCTTCTTTTCTATTTCCATAGTTTCAGCTGTGATTTATTTGCACACAATTATCAGATTCCTTTCTCTAGCTGTTGCCCCCTTTCCTGAACGAATGGCATGCCAAATGGACATTCCTGCCTGAGTGAGCCAGAGATTTCTCAAATGAGGCATGCCACAAACAAAATCATCATCTTTGACTCTCTTGTTCAGACTTGCCTCCTCCTAGTGCCCCTCAGTGGGGCTGCAGTCTCATGCTTTGCCCATTCACCTGCCCCAGGAAACAGGCTGGCACACTGCACCTGCTCATCTCTGAGTGCGGTTCATTCTGCCCACACTGTGTAAACCCCGGTCCTCCTTTGCTTACACAGTGTGTGAACCCTGGTCCTCCTTTGCTCACTGGTCGTGTCCCAGCCAGGGCGTCTCATCCCGCTTCTTGGCTGTAGCGGTGTCTTCAGAGCTGGACTGTCAGCCATCAGCTTCCCTCATCTTTCACTGCTGAACTTCATTTTATGTCAGAACTATTTTACTTAGTAGAAGTTGTGATCATCATATTTGCTTGATCACTAGCAACTGTCAGGATGCCACCAAAACGTCTCAGCCTGAGCCACTTCTTTATCTGTCCCCACTGGGCCTGGCACACAGTAGAAGCTTGAAGAATAAATGAATAATGAGCAAAAGAAAGACTGAATGAGTAAATGGATGAACGACTCAATAGGTATTGAGCCTGCCAAAGATATTCTTATCTCATACTGCCGGGAAAGCTGTTTTCCTCCTTCTAGAATGGGTGAAATCCCGTCCATAAATGTGTCGTCTTTGTGAAGTCTTTCATGATGATCCAGACTCAGTTTTCTCTCAATCTGTGATTTGAAGATGTGTTATTCTTACTACAGTCATAGTGGTTAGTAAACATCATGATCATTTATGTGTATGCTGGGTATTTAAGGACACTTGGATGCTTTAAGGCAATGGAGACTCAACTCCTAACACAGCCTGGCACACGTGGGAAATCAATCCATGTGTGAATCCCACCACCACTCATTTCTTTCAGACTCTCACTGTATCTCTCCTGAAGCTCTGTGATGCCATCATAAGAATTTACCCAGTCTTCACTCTCCCATCCTGAATTCTACTGCCAGGGATTTCACTAGTGGTCCAGGGTTTGAGAATCTGCTTTCCAATGCAAGGGCTAGGGTTTGATTCCACATGTTCTGCAATGAAGACCCAGCACAGCCAAGATAAGAAAGAAAGAAAAGGGAAGAAAAACCTCTACAGAAAGGCTTCTCTTCTCAGCCCTGCTCACTTAATCCTTTTGTCCTAAAAAATGAAATGTTTGCAAAAATGCAAGAACACTGATGGAATCAGGGGTCAGGACTCTTGGTTTAGAGATTGTTGCCTTTTTGAAAGCATCTAAGTTTCCTTCTTTTGGGACTCTGATGGTTTTAGAATAGGAGGTATCTGAGGTTGCAAAATGAGTAGAGTGTCATTTTGTGGGGCACAGGAGGTCTTCCAATGAATATTTGCTGCCTTACCATTTTGCAGTATTTGTACTTTGAGAGTAAATATAGAGTTAGGAGGAAATGCTCCTGGGAACAGGAAGAAGACCTAGATCAGGCTAAAGTGAGCTTCATCACTCTGTACTTTCCCTCCTAAGAAGTCTTGGAAACCACCTGAGTTGTAGCAGATAAATACAGTTATTGCAGTTTGGGGCTTCCACTGTGGTTTTGCGATGAAGAACCCGCCTGACAATGCAGGAGACCTAAGAGATGTGTATTCAATCCCTGAGTCAGGAAGATCTCCTGGAGGAGGAAATGGCAACCCATTCCAGTAGTCATGCCTAGAGAATCCCGTGGACCGCGGAGCCTGGCGGGCTACAGTCCGTGGGGTCAAAGAGTCAGACAACAACTGAGCGGCTTCGCATGCAGACATTGCAGTTTGAGGTTGTGCTCGTATGCGCACAGTCTTGATGTGGCTGAAGCAAACGACTGGATGTTGTTAACATCTGAAGTTGGCAGAGCTGAAGTTGACAGAACAGCCAAATAAGTTGGAGACTTGAGAAAGGGAGAGCTCAGCAAACCATCCTCTTACCAAAGTATTTCTGCTGCTACTGCAGATGCCACTGGAGTTGCTTATTACTTCAGTTGCTTTAGATGGTGCTTCAGGGGACGTCATTGCCCTTGTCTTATCTAAATTTGTCCCTGCCACCAGTGACTGGACAGCCTAGGGCATTTTCACAGGCAGCCTGTCACTTGAGAGTCAGCATTGAGTTCCTTGTATTAGAAGTAGGTATTTCTCCAGAGATTTAACCTCCTGTGCAAAGTCCGAACCACTTTGGTGGGAAGAATGTGTTCCTAATCATGTTTGCCTGTCACCTGTGGCTTGCAGCATGCTTAATGCTTATTAACTCATTAATCCTCTTCATGAACCCTGTGAGGAAAGTGGACCTCAACTCATGCGTTCTTCCTTCCAAGGGTTGTGAATTGGAAACTCAGATTTGCACAGCCTGGATAAGTACATGCATGGCCAATCTTAGAAAATGACCATACTGTTTTGAAGTGCATGGAACTGACATATTTTAGCATCTGATTCCTTTTTTTCCCTATAACACCTAGATGGCTCTTTACAGTCACCAAGCAGAAGTCCTCATTCAGTAAATCTATCAAGGAGAAAGGGCTTCCCATGTGGTTCAGTGGTAAAGAATCTGCCCGCCAGGCAGGAAAATTGTGTCCAATCCCTGGGTTGGGAAGATGGCCTGGAGAAGGACATGGCAGCCCACTCTAGTATTCTTGCCTGGAGAATTCCATGGACAGAGGAACCTGGTGGGCTGCAGTCCACAGGCTCGCAAAGAATTAGACATGACACACACACGTAACCGACACTGGGATATTAATTATTTCTACTTCTAGGTAACAGTTATATTTTTGTCCCTTAGATCTGAAAGTTGAAGCTGATTTCTGAGAATCACCTTTTGGTCACAGGGCCTGATTTAAGTCAACATGCTTCTCAGATAACTATATTGCCTTCTTATCATTTTCCTAATGAAGTGTGCAGAGCCCTAGGGCATGCAGACCATTGATGCATCCCTGTGTGCTTTGATTCATTTTGCATGTACTTCTTTATTACTCACCATGTGACAGCAATGTGCTAAGCTCCTGGGGTGTGGAGATGGCCAGGCTTAGGAGGAAGAGCAGGTGGGCTGATAGCTCCCCGCCTCCTGTTCATAAAAGGCCTCACATTGCCTCACTCCTGACATTGTCCCCAAATGAGGTTTTATTTTGGTAGTAAATAAGGGTAATTGTGAAGCATGAGCATTTTAGACTATTTGAGAGTTTTGGTCATCCTGCTCTGGCTTGTCTTAATTCCATAGCATTGAGTTTTCAAAGTGGAAGCGAGCGGGCGGGTACCACCGAGGGGAGATCTAAGAACTGGCTCAGACATCTCCCTGTGTCTCATTGCCACACAGGGTATCAGATATCCTTTCATCCAAGAAAGAAAGGTGTTTCGCCGGGATGAAGCGGCATCTCCTGGCAGCAGCCAGGGACCATAAATGTTAGCCGCCTGGAAAGGGCTGGGGTCGGCCTCTGGGGAGGAGACCTGCAAGGTGCCTAGACCTTTCCTCCATAGAAAGGGACCCTGGGCAAGCGATACCAGTGCTTTCCCTTGCTGGCGTCCCCTAGCGTGCCTCCCGGGATCCTGGCTCACTTCAGTTTACTTCCCCTTCCTCCCTCCCTTCCTTTTCTCCCCTCCTTTCTTTCTGTCTATCTCACTTTCTCTCGTTCCTGTTTGATGGAGTGCATCCTGCTTTATACTTCTTGCCAAAGTCCTCTCGCCACCCTGTTCCATTGTCCTTACCAACAATAGAGGCTGGGCCACATCAAACGCTGAAAGCTGGGTTTTGATCAGAGCAGCGTTTGTGCTGCACGCTTTGATCTCGGCTCTCACGCCTGGGGCTGGAGGAGGGTTTCTCCATGACCACGGGAGGTCATGTCTCCTGGAAGCTGGGGCCAGGGTGCCGCTAGCCTGAGCAGAACGGGTGCCTCTTGGATGAAAAGCCAGCAGCCAGTTCTCTCAAGGAGTCCCAGCTGCGTGAGGAGGAGGGAGGGAAAAAAAAAAAGCCACCCGCTAGTGCCCTCAAAATACACAATGGAATATTACTCAGCATTAAAAAAAAAATTCATTTGAATCAGTTCTACTCAGGTGGACGGATCTGGAGCCTATTATCCAGAGTGAAGTAAGCCAGAAGGAAAAACAACAATACAGTATACTAACGCATATATATGGAATTTAGAAAGATGGTCATGAGAACCCTGCATGTGAGACAGCAAAAGAAACACAGATGTATAGAACAGACTCGTGGACTCTGTGGAAGAGGGCAAGGGTGGGATGATATGGGAGAACGGCGTTGAAACATGTTAATTATCATATGTGAAATCAATCGCCAGCCCAGGGTTGATCCTTGGGGCTAGGGCACCGAGATGACCCAGGAGGAGGGAATCGGGAGGGAGGAGGGAGGGGGGTTCTGGAGGGGGAGCATATGTATACCCATGGCGGATTCATGTCATTGTATGGCAAAACCAACACAATAAAGTGAAGAAAATTAAAAAAAGAAACCAGAAAAAAAAAACACACCAGACAACCGAAGCCAGAGTGACTTACGTACCTTCCTGTCCCACGTTTATTATTTCTCTCTTTGGGTTTTAGAAAAGTGCAGAATGACAAAAGTTTAACCTCGTGTTTTCCTTGAAGTTCTAGAATTATCTTTAAGCCGCCTGGTGGGTAGCCTGACCCAGTGTGCCAGAGGCTTTTCAGGCTCCGCGTGCAGAGAGCCTGCAGCTGCTCCCCTTGGGGACCACTCATGCTCTTCGGTTTTAGGCTCTGCCACCAGGCTCCCGCCGGAATCCCCAGGCTCAGCCTTCTCTCCTCCCTCGGCCTCCGCTCCACACAGCCTGCGCTCCCAGGCTCGGCCTCGGCTCCGCGCTCAGCGTCCGCTCCCAGGCCCAGCCTCCAAAAGCCTGTGAGTCTGTTTCTGCCGCCTCACTCCGCGCTCCCCGCGGCTGCAGGAGGGTCTGTCTCGGACGCAAAGCTGGACGCGCCCAGAACTGGCACCCCCGTGCTCCGCAGCCCGGGAGCCCCGCCGGCGGCAGCTGTGCCTTCCCGGGGCAGGTCGGGCGCCTCGGTGCTTTGCTTCAGGCCGCCTCACCCCCGGGACATGCCTTCACCACGGTCACATCCCGCTCGTCCTCAGATTCAGCTCCCTCTCTCCACTCTCTATCGCGTCTTCTGAGCCTCTCTGTTAGTTGGTGGCTTCATCCTTTTACCAGGAGTGTGGCTTATTAGAAAGAAATGGACTTTGGAGTTAGACGAAACAGATCTGGAGAACGCATTTCGCTCTGAATCTCAGTTATGTCACCCATAGCGCCCGTAGCCAACTTCGTAGACCCCATGATAAGATTTTTTAAAAATGGCACTGTTAGATGCCTCCTTAGCGCAGCAGGCAGTGCGTCAGTCTCATAAAAATGGCACTGTTTCCGAGAAAGATTAATTTTTTTCTCCAGCAAACTGTACAGAGATAGAGCACGGTGATGAAAGGGATACGATCCTGGACCAGTGGTTAAGTAGTTTTTTGTGGTCCAGTAGTTAAGAGTCCGCCTGCCAGCACGGGGGTCACGGGGTCCATCCCTGGTCGGGGAATATCCCACGTGCTGCAGAGCAGCTAAGCCCGAGCACCGCGGCTCCTGAGCCCGTGTGCTAGGGCCCCGGAGTCGCCGCTGAAATCCGCGCCTCTGGAGCCGCGCTCTGCAGCAAGAGGAGCTCCTGCCGTGGGAAGCCCGCAAACTGCAACGATGGGGTCGCCCAAGCGCAGCAACAATAGTGACAGCCAAAGATAAACGACTGACCGACTGAAAAAGGAATACGGCCCCGTTCCAGACCACGTGGCTTTAAAGCCCAGCTCCCCCACTTACCGTATCAGTGACCTTGAACAGCCATTCTCTTGAGCAAATCGCTCTCCCTTCAGCGTCCTCATCCGTGTGATCCTAAAGCCTGTCAGTCCTTTGTGGGTTTCTTGGGACTATGAAATGAGACAGATGTGACGTTTCATGTTTGAAACTTGGTAATCACGCAGTGGATGTTGGCTGCACTCATTTTGTTCCCCTACTTACCATGTGTTTACGTTGTTCTTTCCCATCAACTTGAAGGTTCCTAAAGAGACCAGGCTATGCCATACTCATGCAGGTGTCCTAAGGGATCACCAGGAAACACAGAATAAACATTCAGAAGTTGTTTCTTCAAGTGGATAAAACCAGGAGCATTTCATCTGAAGTTTTCAGGTGAAAAATAAACTATTATTACAGTTAACAGGCTTCCCTGGTGGCTCAGCTGGTAAAGAATCCACCTGCAATGTGGGAGACCTGGGTTCAATCCCTGGGTGGGGAAGACCCCATGGAGAAGGGAAAGGCTACCCACTCCAGTATGCTGGCCTGGAGAATTCTGGACTGTATAGTCCATGGGGTCACAAAGAGTCAGACGCAACTGAGCAACTTTCACTTTCTTTCACATTCACTACAGTTAACAGTACAAGTTGAGCTTCTTCTGGGATGTTTCCCCATTTTTTTGTCCATGCCATCCTCTCTTTGTGATCCATTAAAAACTGGCTCCTCTAAGAAGCTTTCCTTGTGTTTCCCCTTAGATCTCAGTTCCTGTTTCGTTACTTTTTTGTTGTTGTTCAGTTGCTAAGTCCTATTTGACGCTTTGTGACCCCATGGATTGCAGCACACCAGGCTTCCCTGTCCTTCACCATCTCCCAGAGCTTGCTCAAACCCATGTCCATTGAGTTGGTGATGCCATCCAACCATCTCATCCTCTGTCGTCCCCTTCTCCTCCTGACTTTCATCTTCCCCAGAATCAGGGTCTTTTCCAGTGAGTCAGCTCTTCACATTAGGTGGCTAAAGTATTGCAGCTTCAGTTTCAGCATCAGTCCTTCCAATGAATATTCAGGGCTGATTTCCTTTAGGATTGATTGATACTTTTAAAAGAAATTATTATTTTGCAAGGGCACCCTCTATAGAATTGGAGACTTGGCAGCAGCAGGGACCATCTCTTTTCTGGTCTGTGAACGATGTTGGTACTTTTAATGAAAGGTGTTACCTCTTAGGCTGCTTTGCACAACAACATCTTTTCTTCTGCTTCCTTCCTTCTCTTCCTGTTCCCTCCAAGGGGTGTTTTTTAGCCTTGAATGAGTTTGTTGATCCCTGCTTCCCACGCTGGACCTAGAATCTATCTGTTCAAGGTCTTTCTCTCCTCTGCCCGGTCTGAGGCAGGCACACACAATGTTGAGTTTTCCCACTCTTCTCATTTTAGCTTAGTTGACCCCAGAGGTACTGGATACCAGGAAGCATTTATCTACCTCCTTTGATATACTTTGTGTTAAAAAAAAAAAAGTATGTCCCTAACATTTATATCTGAAAGGCAATTTAGATGATTCTGGACAGGACAGATATAGGACAGATATAAAATATGTATTGTAACATCATTCCCAGACAGAACTCCTCAGAGCAGCTTATTTTGGAAAATTTCTGTTAGTAGAGCTCAATTCTGTTCCAGAGATGCTTGGAGAGCTTGATGTAAATTAAAGCTGTATGATTTGGGTTAAGTTTCAAAGAAAAGAGGCGTGATTTTATTTTGTTTTAAGCATGTTTTCCCCATTGTCTTCAAATCAGACCCTCAAGTTGAAAATGATTCTTGATTGGGAAGAAGACAGAAGCCCATCAAGGGCTTCTCCAGTTCAAACTGGTTGCCTGTTTAAGAGAAGAGCATTCAGTCCTTGCATTTGCAGCATCTTCGTTGTATTCATCTTCTTAGCAAAGAAACCTAAATGCTTGTGATCTAAGGAAACAGAAAGTGCTTATGCATTTTTCCCTGAATCTGTAGCTTTTTTCTTTAGCTTTATACAGAAACAACATTTTCAGGTACATTTTCCTGAAGAGTAATTGTTCTTCCACTCTGCACATAAGAGAAATAATAGAGACTAAAAGAAAACACCACTCAAGATTTCCTTTAATTCATAAATTCTGACTCCTTTGACCTCATTCTCTGGATTCTAAGATTCTGATTTTTGACTGAGTCCTGGATCTTTCTGTTTTCTCAAAACCCTCTTCACCTCCCTCTGGGATGAGCAGTTTCCTTTCTAGGGGATTTTGGGCCGCAAACCCAATCCCACAGCAGCTGCCAGATCTTCCTGATCTGCCCCCAGAATGCTTCTCTCACTCTTCCACTGAGGCAGCAATCTGAAAATACATGGGCCAGAGGGACTCTTCCTGTTGAGAGAGTCTTGGGAGCCTTCACTGCAGTGCATACACCTGGACACATCTCTCCTTAAGCGAAACAGACAAAGAAACTCGAAACTGCATGCGTGAGCAGTTGGGGCAAATTCAGGACCCAAAATATACACCGAGACTGAAAAACCCAGCTGCCACTTTTGAAGAGCCTGGAACAGAAGCAGGGCCCTGCACAAGCTCTGCACTCAGCACCACCTCAGGGGCGGGCAGAACACCTAAGCCACACCCCAGACACACCCCCTCACATGAGGAGTGGGGTTGCTCCTCCTTGAGGGGCCAGTGGACAAGGGAGCCTGTTGTTTGTTCTTGCTCTCCCCACTGCAGCAGAGACTCCAATAAAACCTTGCCTGAACTTCTTATCTGGGCTCTAGTCAACTTCTAGTGATTGGAGAAGGCCAAGAACCCTGGTCAGTAATACTATTAGAATTCCAAGATCATTACTCCATATGTCTGCCTGTTTTCCCTATAACCCAGCTTAATTTACATGTAGGTAAAGATTGGTACCAGAAATAAATTGCTATAAAATGAGCACGGTCCATTTACAATAGAGAACTCCATAGTCAAGAGACAGCGTTTTAAGAATTACATCCTGCACACAGGACTTACAGTCTCCCTTTTAACACTGAAGGGTAGATTGTTTTAAGGTCCATATTTTCATTAAGCCCTTGAAATCAGGCAAAGGAATGCTGGACATTAGGCACAGTTCCTATCCATCCTTGGTAGGATAGGGGTGGTACAAGAAATGAAGGGACGGGGAGGATCCATGCTGACTTAACTTTCTGCAAAGTAAATGGGGATTGTTTGCCTTACCATTTTATGTCAGCCCCTTCCCTGGGATCAATGTCTGTTGGGAGGAAAAGCCAATGTAGGATTGGCAATGTAGGATCACGAGAGGACAGCACCACAAGACCGATGACTGTAGTCAGATGCTGAAACAGTTACAGACATTGAGTGGTACGTTTCATGATCACAGAATACAGTGGCTGTTTATAACCAACTGCCCAGTGAGTAGCAAGAGCAATTGTGTGGAGTAGTGAGAGCCCTGATCTGGGTGGGGCAGGGGGCATCTGCCCAGCAGCAGGTCTGTGTGAGTTTGGGATCATCACATAATAATGTCATATGTATAGGAATATACTGAGCATTTTAAAAGCATTTCATACGTGCTGGCTATCTGCTGTGTAACAAACCATCCAGTACTTGTGCTAGGTCGCTTCAGTTGTGTCCGACTCTGCGACTCTACGGACTGTAGCCTCCAGGCTCCTCTGTCCACGGGGTTCTCCAGGCAAGGATACTGGAGTGGGTTGCCATGCCCCCCTCCAGGGGATGATCCCGACCCAGGGATCAAACCTGCGTCTCCTGCACCTCCTGTATTGCAGGCAGATTCTTGACCACTAAGCCACTGGGGAAGCCTAGTAACTTAAAAAAATTGTCATTCTCTTTCTTTTTTGGATCCCTCCATGCAGTTGCAAGGGCTTCCCTGGTCAGGGCTCAGCGTAAAGAACCTGCCTTCCAGTGCAGGAGATTCAGGTTCAATCCCTGGGTCAGGAGGCCCCCTCGGAGAAGGAAATGGCAACCCCTTCCATATTCTTGCCTGGGAAATCCCTTGGGCAGAGGGGCCTGGCAGGCTACAATCCATGGGGTCACAAAGAGTCTGGCACGACTGAGCGACTAAGCAACAAGAACAGTCTGTGAAAATGGTTCGACGACAGAACCACGATGGACAGTGTGATCCCGTGACGGGACGTGATGCACACAGAGCTGCAGGCAGACTGGAAAGCACGTCTGCAGTGCACCCTGGGGCGGCTGCTGTGGACCCGGAGCAGCTTTGTCTGTCCAGTGCCTCCTGTGCCTAGTCTGGGCTTCCTCGCGGCACGGAGGATGCAGACAGCTAGACTTCTCACATTGCTGCTGGCATCCCCCAGAGCAAGCGTTCCAAAAGGCAAGCAGTGGAAGCACCTCTTGAAACACTGATGCCAGCCTTTAAATCTGACATCATTTCTGTCAGATATTCCATAGATCAGAGCATTCCCAGAGTTTACCCAGGTTAAAGTGGAAGAGAGATTTACCCCATCTCTCAGTAAAAAGTGTCAAAGATTGTGTGGTCATCTTTACCTCAAGGCATTATTGAATACTCCTGTTAAAAGGTCCAACTGGGGTCCTCCTCCAGAGCTCTATTTGTAAAAAGGTAGTTGTAAAGGATAATTGCAAAAGGAGGATCAAACTAGCCCCTTTGTTGTCGCTAAGATTGTGTCAAAAGCCACAACTTACTCTAGCTGAAATCAGGGTTTTCTATCCCTTTCCCCTCTGAATTGAAAGCGATGGGGTGGGGGCTGGGGTCTCAGTGAGTGACCCTTCAAGTCACATGTCTTGCCCAGAACTGGGAAAGTAGACTCCTGGCTGGACCTGCCAGGTGAGGCAAACAAGCCAAGACCCAGAGATCCAGAGAGAGGAGCTTTCGAGACGCTCACAGGTACCTTCAAAGTGCTTAGCCTCTCCTCGTGGTGAAGTGCCACCAAGGTAGACCAGAAGTGTCCTCTTGTCCTGCTCTTTCTTGAGAAGTAGAGCAAAATTCTCCATCTCTCATTGAGCTGTTGGGGAGGACAGGGGGTTTCAGGCATTCTTCTTTCCTGTAACATTTCAAAAGTCCATGCAGGAGACTTTTGCAGAGTATTCAGTTCAGTCCAGTTGCTCAGTCATATCTGACTCTTTACGACCATGGACTGCAGCACGCCAGGCCTCCCTGTCCATCACCAACTCCCAGAGATTACTCAAACTCATGTCCATCGAGTTGGTGATGCCATCCAACCATCTCATCCTCTGTCGTCCCCTTCTCCCACTCTCAATCTTTCCCAGCATCAGGGTCTTTTCAAATAAGTCAATTCTTCGCATCAGGTGGCCAAAGTATTGGAGCTTCAGCTTCAGCATCTGTCCTTCCAATGAACACCTAGGACTGATCTCCTTTAGGATGGACTGGTTGGACCTCCTTGCAGTCCAAGGGACTCTCAAGAGTGTTCTCCAACACCACAGTTCAAAAGCATCAATTTTTGAGTGCTCAGCTTTCTTTATGGTCCAACTCTCACATCCATACATGACTATTGGAGAAACCATAGCCTTGACTAGACGGACCTTGTTGGCAAAGTAATGGCAGAGTATTACTGGCCCTCTTTTGCAGTGGAGGAAAACTGAGGCTCAGAATAAATTTGTTGACTGACCAGGGTCATCGGCTGACAAGGCGCATAGCGGTACCCCCTGGGCCTGCGCGCTCTCTCTGCGTCTGCTAAGTGGAGCAGGCTGTGTCTGGCAGGCCTTACCCCTCCGCCCACACACACCACTCCCTGAGGCCCTCCCCGGCTTATTTCTCTCCATCACCCCTGTCACCATCCCACATAGTCCAGGGTGCTTGTTCGTGTGTGTGTTGTCTGCCCTCTCACTCAAACGTGATCAAAGGTAAAGGATGTGGTTGGAGCATAGCAGACGTGCAAGTACCACCTCCTATTGTTTGCACACAGGTGGTGTTCCCTACGGTGTTCAGTGAGTACCTTCTGCCTGTAGGGTGCCCCCACGATGAGGCTCTGAGGATGTGGGCTGCCAGCGTCCACCAGTCCTGGCTTCAGGGTGCTAGTGTCCAGCCATGGGGGCTCGTGATGGGTGCTTATCCCCTGGAGCATGCGCGGTGTGGGGCCAGTACATCCCCTGGGACACTGGTGTGATCTTGTTAGGCTCCGTCTCGGGTTAGTTGTTCCCGGCTCTGCTGCTCTTTTCTGTGGTGAGTTTCACAGCCAGAAACAACTGCCTCTTTCTAGCTGAGTGCTCAGAACATCAAAACGATTGTCTGGCTTCTCCGCAGATCAACAGACCAATTGAATATGATTGAAATAATCCAGACCCCAGAAGGGTCCTGCAGTTTGACGAGGTTGTGGCCATTTTCCTGAGGATCCCCGCAAGTCTTTTGTAGGAAGTAAAGAAGTAGCATCTCTTCTTTCATTCATCAGAGTCATTATTTACAGTTTATCAAGAAGCAGAGAGCTGAGTGTTGAAAAGTACCGAAGGATATAGACAGCAGTTACTAGCGTATTTATAATACTACCACTGCAGTCCAGAGTCTGATAAAAGCCTAGTAATAGAAGAAATGTTTTACTGAAACATCTTACAAGGGGTTTATGTGTTTTATCACATTAAAGGTTCTTCCTCCGAAGAACCCTCTGAGGAATGCGTCCTTCCATTCAGCGGTGAGCAATCTGAGGCAGAAATGCTCAGGGGTGGGCCCACAGCCACAGTAAGGTGTCAGACCCAAGTTTGGGCCAAGGTGGTCGAGTTATAGGGCCTAAGTTCCGAATTCCCGTATCACTGGATCCTTTTCCTGTCTTTTCTTTCTATTTCTGTTGATAACATCTTCAAGGTCGAAAGAGTGTATAAGCAAGCCAATTTATACATCTAGCAAGCAAGCTGTTTGTATTCTTGAACTATGTAAGCTTGGTGTGTGTGTGAATAACATGTAGACGCTGCGTTCAGCTGTCAAGTACGCTGGAGTGGGAAGGGATTTTAGAAGCAGTGTATTTCAGCTTCCCACCCAATTCAGGAATCCCTGGAGAATCATCCTCCAGCTTGGCTTGAACTTTAAGGTCAGGTGAGTAAAAATACTAACAACCAGGCATAAGAACCGATGCTAATAATTGCTGTAACCACGGAAACAAACTGGAATACAAACAACAAAAAGAGAAAAGGTTCTTAAAAGAGAACAAAACACACACACACAGTAATGACTAGATTTGGGAACTCAGATAAATTAATAAAGACTGGATAATGGAGGACAGTAGTGTTGAGAGATGTGTTAGGAGTGAATGTCTAGGCCTATTAAAGATTATCAGACGCTTTTGTTTGTTCCTTTGTTTTTGTTACATAAGTAAGATATTTTGTGTGTTTGTGAAAAAAACCCTAAGATATCCCTTCATGTAATTAAAGACAAGATGCCTGCCTCCCAAGTGGATATGGGACATGAGAGAGCTTCTACAGAAAACAAATGCCGGAGAAGAAAATGCACAGAGGGACTTCGGTGGCAGTCCAGTGGCTGCGAGGGTGGGGGTCCAGTACCTGGCTGGGCAGCTAACATCCCACATGCCTTGTAGCCAAAACATGAAAACATAGCATAAAACAGACGCAATATTGTAACAAAGTCAATAAGGACTTTAAAAATAGCCCACATCAAAAAAAAAAAAAAGAACTTAGAGATAAAGCAAGGAAACAAGCAACAGTAATAAACCCCAAAAGTGTGTGCATTATGGCAAATACGTAGTTTTAAATTCTGTTAAAACATAAAATAGTTTGAAGTGAACTAAAAAGCAGCACTCGGTCATCTGCATTATCACCCGGTGAGTAAACGGCCTAGCCGGTTGTCGCCTTGTGCAGTGTTTTGTTAATATCGTCTCTGATTCCTTGAGGACAGACTTTGTGTCTTACTCACTTTGGTGTTGCCAGTGTGTAGTTGGTATATGGTTGTCAAATATGCGTTAAATGACTTAGTTATAAAAAGATAATAAGTGGATAAAAATATGAGGAAACTAGTATTTAATCAAAAAGTATTATACACAAGAGAGTGAGTGGTTTCATATTGATAAATGGTAGTATAATCAGTAGTGAAGACATAATAGATTCAAAAGTTTATGTGCCAAAAATCTTCACTATAAAATATATGGAGCAAAAGCTGTTAGAAATACAAAGATAAATTGGTGGTAAGAGTATGGGCTTTGCCATCAGTCATACCTGGCTCTGAATCATAGCTTTGCTGTTTATTAGCTTGGAGCAACTATTTATCCTTTCTGAGCCTTGTTTTCATCATCTGCAAACATGAAAACAAACCTCATTGTTGTGAGGATTAAACAAGGCAATGTAGGTAAAGTGCTAGCTCCCGGCAGTTGGCCTTTCCTGCCTCCCCCGCCTCCAATTTCCTTAATTTTTCAAATAAAATGGGAAGGAAGGCAAAAGGCAGGAAGGAAGGGAGGCGTGGGATGGGGAGGGAGGACCCTGTTCTGTGTGACATTTATCACTGCCTGGGTGTACTGTTATTTTCTTGATGAAATCTTTTTGGGTAATCATTAGGTTTTGCTAATATTTTGCTATTGTAAATAAGACTGTAATAGATATTCTTAGGAGTATGTCACTTTGCAAATGTGTAAAAATTCTCCAAGCATTAACTTTCATGCTAAAACAATAGGTATATGACTCGTGACTTTAGACTGTCGCTCTCCAGAACTATCGACAGTCTACACTCTACAGCCAAGTACTGAGAATGTATTTTCTTCATTCTCTTGCCCATTGCATTGTGTTATCAACTTTTTGAACTTTGCTCATCTAATCACTGGGGGGCGGGGGGGGGGGAACACTGAAGCTTTGATTTGCATACCACTTATTTTAAATGAGGTTAAGCCTCATCCTGTAGACTAAAGAGTCTTTTAATATTTTTTCCATTTATATTCTTCACCTATTTTTTGTTAGTATTCTTTATAGTTTAAGGAAACCGACCTCTTGTAAGTTATAAATATGTTTCCCATTTGTCTTTTGACTTTGTTTTATGGTATATTTTTCATGCAGAAACTTTTTAAATGCTTATATAGTCAAATTTATAAATCTTTTAAAAATGACATTCCAGATATATGTCCCAGGTAGAAGAACTTACTTTCCTTCAGATTATTTTAAAAGGTCATTTTTTTCTTCTAATATTTATTGGTTCCATTGTTTTAAGTTTATGTCTTGATCCATCTGTAATTTATTTTGTTGAAGGAGTATTGTTTTAAAATGACCTCTACATTTTATGTGCTAAAAACCAGTTATGCTAATAATTCCATGCCTTTTGATGTCTAACACAAAGATATGGACACCAGGCAACCAGTTCCAGATACTAGCCCGGTGGTTGCTGAAAAGAAGTATGTCCAGACAAAGATCTGTATAACTACCAGTTATGAGAAAACAGATTTCTGCTCTTCCAAGAAGAAAGAACACTTTAACAATTAGGCCTGCAATGGAATTGGCTTTATTGCAGGTTTCCTTGTGTCTGAGTGGTCTAACTATTTTTCAGAGTATTCCAGAAGACTGCATTCCTCTGCCTGCTTTTTAAGAAGAGCTTTGCGTTTTACAATGGGCATCATTAGCAAGCAGTTGTTGGGAAACAAGCACCTATACTAATGGAATATGCAGGACTCTTAACTGTCTAAATAGCAAAATTAATTTCCTGGGAATCACGTATGTCGTGCTGGAGGTAGAGGTTCAGAGACAGCCCACTGTGGTGACCACAGACTGGGCTTCAGAGGGCCTGTTTCCGTCCCAGCTGTGTGCCTGGCTCCACGTAGCCCTGAGCCTCAGTTCCGTTCTTTCTTGTTGTAATATTTATTTGCTGTATCAGGTCTTACTTGCAGTGTGTGGGCTTCTCTCTAGCTGCAGTGCGTCGGCTCAGTGGTTGAGCTCAAAGGCTTAGTTGCTCCATGGTGTGTGAGATCTTAGTTCCTCGACAAGGACTGAACCCTGCACTGGAAGGCAGATTTTTAACCACTGGACCACTAGGGAAGTCCCTGAGCCTCAGTTCCTTCATCTGTAAAATGGGAATATAGTACTACCAACTATAAGGGGTTATTGTCAGGCACTCTTGAAAGTTCAAATGCTTGATAAAATATTACTATTTTTATTATTATCCTGTTTTGGTAAAATTCCTTTACTAGCATGTTTTTTTCTTTCAGCAAGTATATTTAATGAGTGGTCACTGGTTATTAAACACTGTACTGGATTCTGGGGCATAAAAAAGATTAAACCAAGTGCCTGCTATCAAAGACCAGAGTTTTAGGTTCTACAGAAGTATGGGAGCAAGATGCTAATAAAAATCTACTGTTAGATCAGTAAAGGCAAAAGCACTGTACAAACTGGAGGAGGAAAGGCACACAGAGCAAAACAGCCTGTGGATGAGTCAGCCTGTGGATGAGCACCAGCCGGCGGGAAAGTCAAGTGGGAGTCTTCTCCCCACCCTCCAAACCAAGCAGCCCCCTTCTTTCATGCAGGTAATGAGGAATGACAGCACCGGATCAGGTCCTAATGCGCAGCCTCTCATGAACCCAGCTCCTCTTTTCATCCTGATTAGAGGGTAAAGGAGACGGGTCTCCTGGCTGGGCTCACCCTGGCAAACGTTTTGCCTGCTTTGCAGAACCGCCACCCTAGTGGAGTGCAACTTGCTGGACCTGCAGTTGGGAAACAGCAGGGCCTTTGTCAGAGGATAGAGCTGTAGTGACTGGGAGGACATTTATGCAGACGCTGGTGTGTCTCATGCCTCATGCCAGCTGGTGCTATTAGTGCTCTTTTATGTAACTCTTGAAATTCACTCTAATCAATTCTGAGAGTAAAGCCGGGGCATAATGAGTAATCAAATTCATCTCTCTGGAATCCAGAGTAGAGGTGGTTTTAAACATGGGTGTTGTCTCATTGAAAGAGGGAAACCTCTGAGGAGCTGAGAAAAAGAGGTCGATATTTTTGTAAAACATTATATGGGTTCCTTTCCAGTGGTTTTATTTTGAAAGAACCAGCAGTCCGTGAGCTGAAGGACATATGTCTTATTAGTCTCTGCCAACTGCTGGAATACTGTAGACTGGGGTCCTTGTGAAAAACAAGTTTCTTTCTCACAGGTCTGGGGGCTAGAAGTTCAGAATCAAGATGTCATTGTGGTGGGGTAAGGGCTCTTTTCTGGGGTCCAGACTTCTCATTGTACCCTCACCTAAGGTGGAAGGAGGCTTGAGGGATTTCTCTGGGGTCTCTTTTGTAAGAGTGTTAATCCCAATCATGAGGGCCCTACCTCACTTCCTAAGCATCTTCCAAAGACTGCCTGTTCATCACGCTGGGCATTAGGATGTCAGTGTGTGAAAGGGGCAGGGGAGAAGCATTCAGACCGTAGTAACTCAGGTAACTGGAGCCCATGAGTTTATGTGAATCCTGCAGAATAACCTGAGTTACCATTGTGATAAAAAGAAACACTTGTATAGAAGTTCTAGAGGTTCACAGGGTGCCCTCTGTCAAGCGAAGGGTGCATTACCTGTGACCCGTCGGCCACTTCCAGCTCACACCTTTTTGGCGGGTGGTTTATCTGCCGGGAATTCAGTTGTGTTTGCTGTTTCCTGGCGCTGTAGGTGTCAGAGGCTCAGGTCTTCGGTGTCTTTGTTTCTATGTTCTCTGTTATCTCGGGTTCCCTGGAGACTCCAGGACTAGTATCTGAGCCTTGGAGTTAGCAGTGATCACCTGTTACACGGTAGCCGAATTGATGAGGTACAGAATGTGTAGGGAGGGAATGCACATTTTTTTTTTTTACATATTACAGTCTTACTTTTGATGTAATGATACATGCTTCAATTTTTCACACTTGTAATTATTTCCTTTTTCCTCCAGCTTTATTGAGATATCATTGACATGAAACGTAATTGTTTCTTTACCATTTTATCACAAGCTTTATGGGCTTCCCTTGTGGCTCAGAGTAAAGGATCTGCCTGCAATGCGGGGGACCCAGGTTCAGTCCTTGGATTGGGAAGATCCCCTGTAGAAGGGAAAGGCTACCCCTCTGGTATTCCTGCCGAGCGATCCCGTGGACAGAGGAGCCTGGTGGGCTACAGTCCATGGGGTCAGAGTCAGACACGGTCAGTGACTCACACGCACTCTTCTCACTGTGCACTTCCGTTTTGTTTTTTTAAACTCGCCTTTTGTATTGAAGTATAGCCGATCAACACTGTGAGTTGCAGGTGGACTGTATATTCACATCTACATACATGTGTCCATTCTCCCCCAAACTCCCCTCCCATCCAGGCTGCCATATAACCCTGAGCAGAGTTCCCTGACCTATACAGCAGTCAATCCTTGTTGGCTTCCATTTTAAATACAGCCATGTGTGCCTGTGGGTCCCAGATCTCCCTAACTACCCTGGGGAGCACTCTCTTACCCTTGGCGTGCTGTGCTTTTTGCCTCGGGGTCCGTTGCTGATAGCTGTGGACACCCATGACCACCTTAGTTTTGTGATGCCATTTTCACGTAGGCTTGCTGTGAAAGTGTTAAGTTGCTCAGTCGTGCCCGACTCTGCATCCCCATGGCTGTAGCCCGCCAGGCTCCTCTGTCCATGGAATTCTTCAGGCAAGAATAAATGTGTTCAAGAAGTGGTTTTCAATTCTTAAGTTACCAAGAAGTACACTGCTTTTGGGAGGGAGTGTGCTTATTTATCAAAAAAGTATTCGAAGCAGACCACCAGCGTAATCTCAGGAAGTAATAAGCAGAGAATGGGGAGAAGTTCCTGCGTGTTTACAAACAGGTAGAAATGTGTGAACGTTTCTGGGCTGATCTTGGCTCTGTCGGTCGTGTTTGCTGCTCTCTAGTCCTCTGAAGGCTGCTTTAGGTTTCATGCAGAAAAGAAGCTAAACCACTAGCTGTCGAGCTTAGGTATATCCTCTGATACAGAGCGAGTTTACTGTGATCTCCACTGGGAACAGGGGCTTTAGAACGCGTGTCCATAACCTGTTTTTAACTCTTTCAGTCCTTGTAGTTATGTGTGGTGTTGCTGTTCAGTTGCCCAGTCATGTCTGACTCTTTGCCACCCCAGGGACTGCAGTGTTCCAGGCCTTCCTGTCCTTCGCCATCTCCTGAAGTCTGCCCAAGTCCATGTGCATTGCATCCGTGATGCCATCCAGCCATCTCATCTTCTGACACCCTCTTTGCCTTCTGCCCTCAGTCTTTCCCAGCATCAGGGACTTTTCCAGTGAGTCAGCTGTTCACATCATGTGACAAAAATACTGGAGTATCAGCATCAGTCCTTCCAACAAGTATTCAGGGTTGATTTCCCTTAAGATTGACTGGTTTGATCTCCTTGCTATCCAAGGGTCTCTCAGGAATTAGGGCTGTGTGTAACTAACATAAAACGTAGCTATGTGTATTATAGCTGTGAGATATCAGAAATACTTCTTGATCTTAAGTGGGCTGATGCAGGGGAAGGTCTGTGATGGGCTCTTATAATAGGGTGGGTATAGGCAGCAAGTAATATACAATCTGGATTTCCTTATTCATTGAAAATAACTTCCATGAGGTTCAGAGTCTTGAGGAAAGTGAGATGACCGCAGTAGCCTCCCGGGTCCTCTTTGGAGGCCGTAGAGTTAAGGTCAGCCTAGTTCATGATTCAATAGCAGCTTTGAGTCTTCTGGCTGTGTCCCCAAATTGCAGCCTTGATTGCACAGTATGCTGTGGTTTGGCACGGAAACAAAGGTGTATTTCTTTGCCTTCTCTCAGATTCCTTATCAGAGTGATTGTGAAATCCCCCCAGGAGGTCTTGTAAATGGGCCATCAACAGATGACATTGCATGTAGATGGAGCTGGAGAAATAGTGACACCAAAGCCCCGCGCAGGAGTGAGGAGGCACAGATGAAGGGCCGGTGCTCGACCGTCTTGCAGCTCTCATAGTTTAAACTTGATAAAGGCTTGCAGCTCAGCGCAGAAATGACTGCCCGAAATCCAAGGCTTGCAACCGTCCTCGGGGCCCTTTTCAGATGTGTCCAGAAGTGGAGAGCTTAGCCCGCATCTCAGCCCACGTGCAGGACGGCTCACTCTGATAACGTTGGCCAGGGAGCTCATGGTTGCAAGTGACTCTACACCTAAACTCATTTTGGGAAAAAGCAACCTTTTTCAGTTCTCTTGACAAAACTTTGCAGGTTTCAAGGATGAGTAGCAACCAAGTTTGAAGCCTGGAAATCCATCCAGTTTCCCTCCTGCTCCCTGTCTCCCTCACCCCCTCGTTTCCTCTTTCTGTCTCGAGTCTTGCTGCTCTCCTCCTCCGTCTGAGCAGGGGTTGGCGTTCTCCGCTTAGTTGCAACACAGCCGCCCGCAGCTTCCTCGGTTCACGTGTCCACGCTCCACGGTCGGAAAGGGCTTAGTGTTTCTTTTCTCTGGTTCTCAGGCTCCCTGTTGAGGGGGACGGTCCCATCAGCTTACCTCCCATCTGGTCTCTGTACTCATTCAGCCAAAGTAGCCGGGAAGGAAGGTCACCCCCGCTGGAATGCTATGGTTGTAATAAAAAGAAGTGTTTCGCAGAAAAAGGAGGAATGTCAGACTGATGAATCTAGGGGTGGACGTTAGAGACATCTAGGGTGCTTGAGAATGCTTTCCTAAATAAAAACTGAATGTTCGTACTTCGAGTCTTGTCTCTTCCTGAGACACAGAATGCATTCATCCTTCCTTCTTTGTGACCTTTCAGATCTGTGAACACAGGCCCCTCGTCTGACTGTCTGCACTCTCCAGGTGCCTTTCTCCTTTCCCTCCAAATCCTCTGGAGCTTCTTGGACATCACACCCCTCACCGTCTTCCCGAAGCTTTCCCATAACTGTGCTCAGCTGGCCTTGGCAGCTGTGGGCCTATTACCCAGTGTCCTGTAGGAATGCAGTTCTTTCAGTAGAAAACAGGTTTGGGAACCTGATAGATCTGTTTTGATTCCGCCTCTCCCACTGAGTAAGACTGTGACCTTGAGAAATGGACTCAGCCTTTCACAGTGTTCTCATGAGGACTTTGGGCTAATGCCTAATAGCCCCAGGTCTGGCATTTAAGTAGGCATCCAAATAAATGCCCACCAGGCTCCTCTGTCCATGGGATTTTCCAGGCAGCAATACTGGAGTGGGTTACCATCCCCTTCTCCAGGGCATCTTCCGACTAGGGATCGAATTCCAGTCTCCCGCATTGCAGGCGGATTCTTTACCATCTGAGCCACCAGGGAAGCACCTCCCCCCAGATAAATGATAGCTGTTATTATTGTCATCATGATTGTTACCTTAATTCATGACATCCCACAGGTAAGGGACGTGTGGTCAGAGACCCAATCCTCTGTGGTTTGTCTATGGAGAAAGAGATGAGACTTTTCCTGACCTGGAAAAGGAAAATAAAAAATTGGCAGGCACAAACTGGACCTTGGGGCTTCAGTTTCTCTTTCCTGCAGGCTTCAGATTTCAATCTCTGTGCTTAGGCCTCTGGGAGTGTTGCAGTAGGTTTTCTCTTGTTCTACCTGAGGCCTTAGGCCAACTGTCTTGAGGGAAATAAAAGCTCTATTATCCCAAGCTAGGGAATTGGACGGAACTTGAATTCCATCCAGGTCAGCTATTAAAGACCCCAAAGGTAGAGATGACTCTTTGCTGGGGCTTTCCTGGGAGTGCCAGCCCAACTCGTTCAGCTGAAGGAAGACGGTTCTCATGTCACTACTCTGGGGAAATGTCTTGGCGTTTGAATGTCTCCAGATTTTGGCTCTAGCTTAATTTTCCAGATTTAATTCCCTTTACTTTCTAATACCATCTGCCATTCAGAAAAGGGCAATTTAGTGTCCCCAAAGCTTGCTCTGTAAATGAATACCTCTGAAATTTCCCTACATCATTACCCAAATGGATGTCCTGCACCAAAGTAAATCCATCTTTACCACCTTATCCATCCATCCATTCATCCACATTCATCTGTTCATCCACTGAATAAAGTAGTATCTGTTCTTTTCTATTATTACTGTTCAGTTCCAGGTGCTGGATATGACTGACATTGTAGAGCCTAAGTGACTCCACCTTAAGAAAAGGAGCCACCATCTTGTAACAAAGGGCAACACCTAGGTTCCTGAAAAAAAACTGCAGTGTAGCCCAGCCCTCACCCCCTGGCACCACCCTAGACACGACCAATCACCGTGCATCGGGGAAGCACCACAAAATACTCCAGTCAGGGGGCTGTTCGCAGGTGAATATACCTATCAGGGGCTAGTGTGCGAAAAACCCCTGACCTCCCCTCCCATCCTGGCCAGTCACAGGACACTGGCCTTTGTCTCTTTCCCTTAAAAGCCTTGTACCATGCAGCTCGGGGCCGCTGCCCCCACTCCGCTGCGTTGGCGTGTGTGTGTGTGTGTGTGTGTGTGTGTGTGTGTGTGTGTGTGTGGTCCAGACCCAGGTCTGCAATAAACTGCCTCTTGCGTTTGCATTGGTGAATGGCCTCCTGGTGGTTTGTGGAGATTGGGATCTGGGCATAACATCAAGTTCTTGGCCTTGTGGAGCTTACACAGAGAGCAAACTCCTGGCTGCCAGAGGGACAAGTGAGGGGAAGTAGTATTTAGGGGGTCTGGGATGGACAGGTATACATGGTATACTTAACATGGGTCATCAACAAGGACCTGCTGTACGCACAGGGAACCCTGCTCAGTGTTACGTGGCAGCCTGGAGGGGAGGGGGGTTTGGAGGAGAAGGGATACCTGTCTATGTATTGCTGAGTCCCTTTGCTCTCCGCCTAAAACTATCACAGCATTGTTAATCAGCTAAACTCCAATGTAAAACTAAAAGTTTAAAAAAAATCTAGCCTTTGAAATTTAATTTGTATGGATATCTGAAGGAACCAAGTGAAAATGAAGTGGAAGTAAGCACATATACAGTGGCTTTGTTGGACTCTTCTGTCCCCAGTTCTCTCTTCTACCCAGTTCTCATGTCTGAAATTCCTTTATTAGTGACTAATGTCCTGGCATGGTTTTTCTAGGTGTCAAGGTAATGTGGGCCACACATCTATAGCCTGTCAGATTTCATCAAAATTCAGAGTTTCTCTTTTCACACCTACCGCCCCCAGTTTCCTGCCCTGAGATAGCCTAGCTAATCTCTTGGTCTCTGGCTTCCACGTGAGTCTCACTCTATCAACACTTCTGCATCTTGTGAATCTGCTCCTGCTCCTCTGTTCTCTAGAGCAGACAGTGCCTGATGATGGGTGAGTTATTAGCTGGGATCCCTTAGCTGTAGATAATATGATTCCTCTCCTTAACACACAGGATCATCGTGTTTAAGCAGCAGGCTAATTCTGTGAGTCTTCAGCATCTGAACCATAGAATGTGAGGTTGAGGGGATGGCTTGAGGAAGCAGACAGGGTTCTTTTAAATTCTCCAGGAGCCTTTCCACATTCTTGAGTCATAGTCCCCTTTGCTTGTGCATAAAAGCCGGTTCTGCTTATAAAGTGGAAGCCAGCCCTTCGTGTTCCACCTGATACCTCATGACAGATGGAAATGTCTCTTCCGCTTCTCATTGCTCAGCATCCTTCCCTGAACAAATGAGTATCCGTGACCCTTAGTGAGTCAGTTCCATTTAAACAGAAAGCCAGATACACCCTGGTGTTTTTAATTATTTTATAATCAATTCCCTTTCGTGCAGGATCTTTCTTTCAAGGGTCAGAGAGCACTTTACAGACTGTATTGGCAACATGATCATGAGTCGGAGAACAGTGACCAGCATCCGAGGACGGTGATTTAGGAGAGAATGAATATAGAGAGACGAATTCAATTTCGATCAATGAATGATAAGCACTCCTTGTGTTACCTCCGTAAGGGGACACCTAGGGATGCCAGCCCAACAGATTCATCCCTGATGAAGGAATTTCAAGCAAGCCTGTTGGTACTGGGGAAGTTAGGAACATAGCCAGTCATTTCACACTGTGGATACTTAGTAAATCTCTGTAGAATGATTAGCCATAGAAATGCGTTAGTTCAAAATGTCCTGCTGTGTGCCAGACACAGGGCTCAGCCCTGGGGGTTACAGAGGCTTGGGGACACCAATGCGGGGGACAGCAGTGAGTGAATGCTCCTTGGTGCTGGGCTCCAGGGAGCTCACACGCAGACCCGTGAGATGCACCCACGTGACCGAGATGACTAGAAGACACACTGAAATGTACAGAGCAAAGGTTACGGAACTGGCGTGTTTACAATGACCTGCTCAGAGTATAAAAAGTCATTTTGTGAAAAATTGGGAGGTCACGCACGCCTGCCCACCCACCCAACCCCTATAGACGCTGCACACTCCACAGATTTGGGGCTTCTTTGAGTTTCTCAGAGCTGGGAACAGGAGCCCCTCATTCCACACTGGGCGTCTAGCTGAGGTCAGGCGGGCCTTTAGAGATGGCTGGCTCATGGAGCCCCAGCTCCCCCGCACCCTGTGCTCCATACAGGCAAGGGCACAGCCGCAGTGACCCTCTTTTGTATGTATATGCCTGGTTGCCTCCTCAGTCTGAAAATGCTGCTGTAGGGTGCGGTGGGAAATGAAGAAGGAAGGTGTCAGTCCTATTTTGAGAAGTGTCAGAGGGGAAGTGACTCGAGTGTTGGTAAAAGCCGAAGTGTTAATTAGGTGGCAAACGGTGGATGGACATTCCATGCAGAGGGGACCAGAAAAAGGAAGTCAAGCAAATGCATGAACTGTCAGGGGAGCTGTGAGGTTTTTCCTGAAGCAGGAAAATGTCATTTCCTGGAGAGAAAGAGAAAGGCCAGATCATGCGGGATTCTGCGGGGTCAGCTAAGAAATGTGGACCTGTTGACAGACTCCTTCTCTCAGCAACACGTGCTATCCGAAGATGACGGTTGTTCCGTCAGTAAGTCACATTCTTTGTGATCCCGTGGACTGCAGCAGGGCAGACTCCTCTCTCCTCTGCTGTCTCCCAGAGTTTGCTTAAATTCATGTCCACTGAGTAGGTGATGCTGTCTAACCATCTCATCCTCTGTCGTTCCCTTCTCCTCCCACCTTCAATCTTTCCCAGCATCAAGGTCTTTTCTAATGAGTCAGCTCTTTGCATCAGGTGGCCAAAGTATTGGAGTTTCGCCTTCAACATCAATCCTTTCAATGAACACCCAGGACTGATCTCCTTTAGGATGGACAGGTTGGGTCTCCTTGCAGTCCAAGGGACTCTCAGGAGTCTTCTCCAACACCACAGTTCAAAAGCATCGATTCTTCTGTGCTCAGTCCTGTTTATGGTCCAACATTCACATACATGACTACTGGAAAAACCATAGCTTTGGCTATATGGACCTTTGTCAGCAAAGTCATGTCTCTGCTTTTTAATAGTGAATTCAACTTCTAAAACAAATGAGTTAAAGATAGAGCCACTTAGTTACTAAGGCTAGAATCCTGAGCCCATTCTTAATTCTTCTGTCTCTACCCTTTCATGAACTTATTATCAAGTCCTACTAATGCCACCTCCAAATATTCCTTGATTACCATCATCATCTCCTGTTTACTGCATTCCTTCCAAGGCCTTGCACACTTCCCACATGTTGGCTTTTTTGGGGGGTGGGGGTCACCTCAGGTCTTCGTACATGCCGTCTCTCTTCCTAGGTCTTGATTTCCCTGTAACAAGCTCTTGGTCACCACCCTTCAAGTCCCAGCTTAACTAACTCAAGGTACCTAGCTCTGAACTGGCCCTGCTCCCTATTTCTTCTTGTACAAGATATGGTTTTCCACTGTATGTTCTCAAAACATCCTTAGGCTTCTCCACCATAGAACATGTAAAGACTTTATTGCTTGTGTGATTATCTGCGAGGTGGCCCTCGCCGTCATTCAGCTGTAAAGTCCAAGAGAACGAGGATAGGGTGCTATCTGTCTTTCCTACTCCATCACGAGTCCCTTCCCCAAGTTGGTGCCACCGTATCGTATAAGTCATATTATCTTTATGGACTAAAACTTATAAAAACACTGATAATAAATAATAAACACAGTGCTTTGCATTACTAATGATTCTGTGGGGTATAATCGCGGTGTATAATCCCTACCATCGTATTGCTGAGGGGTAATGACAGAGCTGCTGCCCGTGTGAGCAAAGGCGTCTGTTTATCTGTGTTCCATCCATTCTAACTGAACACCGTGGAGGCTCACTGTGGGTCTGGAATTGTTTCAGGAGCTAGAGGGAGAGCTGTCTCTGACTATGTGTGCCCCTCGATGAGTGCATAAATGAAGGAGGCAGGAAAGGATGAACAGAAAAGAAAGAAGTAAGGAAGGTAGAAATATGAGCCTACGTGATGGAAGAATCTGTCTCTAGTAGAGAGGCCTGGCCTTGAAGGATAACATGAACTTTCTTAATACTTTTTTTTTAAGATAGTTTATTTATTTGCTCTGCTGGATCTTGTTGCGACATGAGGGATCTTTGATCTTTGTTGCATCATATGGGGTCTTTATTTGTGGCAGGCAAACTCACTTGTTGCATGTGGGTCTAGTTCCCCGACCAGGGATGGAACCCAGGTCCCCCGCGTTGGGAGCACAGAGTCCCAGACACCGGACCACCGGGATAAGGCTTTTTAATACTGAAAATAATCACTGTTATGATTATTCAGTTGAAAACTGAAAGTGGAAGTCTCTAGCCACGTCACATGATTGCTAGAAATTTACAAAGAGAAGTCTTTAAAGCTTGGGAAAAATCAGATAACCTCTTTAATGCAAAGATTTGAATGGTCTGTTCAGCCAAAGAAGAAACAGAATGGACTCCTAAGGAGTTAGGTAAGCCCGCAGACGGGCACTTTAGCAGACAGGGGCCCTAGACCAGCACAGACTTCTCCATACTGACGTGTGTGTTTTGTGTTAGTTGCTCGGTTGTGTCCAACTCGTTGTGACCCCGTGGACTGTAGCCCGCCAGGCTCCTCTGTCCATGGGACTCTCCAGGCAAGAACACTGCAGTGGGTTGCCTTTCCCTTCTCCAGGGGATCTTCCCACCCTGGGCTCGAACCTGGGTCTCCTGCATTGCGGGTGGATTACTTACAATCTGAGCCACCAGGGCAGAATTTGAAGCCAATATGAGTGTTACAGCTGCTAGGCCCCAGCGAGCTGGGCTTTCAGGGGAGAGGGAAGGGTGAGAAAGATAGCAGGTTCCTAGCTTCCACCCAGTCTGCCTCAGTTTTCTTCATTGCAAACCTTTATCAATGTTTTTCACAAGACTTTCTTAGTAACCAAGAAACTCACAGGCAACCACAAGACAGGGGCCTCTTCATAATGTACACACAACCAACCACAAGATACTACCAGAGAAGCAGAATGAAATAAAAGTGCCAGGCACATTCAGAGACAGACTGTAGTGGTTTACAAACAGTATACACGGGATGGAGTTTTCCTGGTGGCTTAGATGGTAAGGAATCTGCCTGCAATGTGGAAGACCTTGGTTCGACCCCGGGGTCAGGAAGATCCCCTGGAGAAGTGCATGGCTTCACTCCAGTATTCTTGCCTGGAGAATTCTGCAGACAGAGGAGCCTGGTGGGCTACAGTTCATAGGATTGCTGTGAGTTGGACATGACTGAGTGATTAATACTTTCACAAACTTTTGACTTTCACATACATGGAATACATGTATTCAGTATACTGAATATGGTAAACAACTCCTAAACATAGAAAATCAATAAACTTAAACAGTCTTAAAAAAAAGAGAGAGAGAGAGAGTGCTTTGGCCTTTTGGTAAGCAGTCTGGTTAATTGCCAGCATATAATATAGGGAATTATTAACGGCAGCCTTGGTCATGTCAAGATTCTACAAACATATAAAGAGGAAAGAGAAGACGTTTCCTTTCTCTTTTATTTTCATCTGCAGCCCTTGAACTGTTGGAAGGTTTGCCCTAGGAGTTAATTTTTAAAGTTGAGAAAAGCAGGTTGGAAAAACTAGCTAGAAATAGAATCTGACCCATACCTCCTAACAAATCCCTGAAAGGCTGTCTTCTAAACTTTTTCCAGACTGTCCTCTGATTCAAAGCATGAAAAAGTAGGCAAACTAGATGATTATTATGAATATTACCAGTGTTTGAAATAATATTTGTATTACTTATATTTCAACTGTTAGTGAAGTAGCTACCCTTTACTATTTCCTTTCTGGGTGCCAGGCACTGGACTACCCTTTACACATATAATTACTATCAATGATGAAATTGCTAAAGGGTTGGTAGCATTATTTCCTGTATTTTTAGAAGAGGGAAACGGGGCCCAGAGGGATGCAAATGACTTACTCAAAGGCCCACAGCTATGAAGTCTCAGGGCTGAGGACTCCCAGCGCTTGGGGCTGTCTGCCTCCAAAGCCTGGGCTATTTCCACTTCACTGGGCTTGATGAAACCAGAACACTGCCCTCAGTGAACAAGGATATGGCGTTAGTACCATGCTGGCCTTTTGCTGGGCACTTAAGCATCAGTGACATTACCCCGGAAGGAATGTTTGTATTTTATTTTCCTTTGGAATTCTCTGCCTTGACAAGCACTTAGCTGCCTCCACTTTTCTGGGCAGCTCCAAAGTGGTCCTGTGGCCCCTGATGCAGGAACCTGACTTTCCCAGACACCATATCACTTGACCATCCTTCTTCCTCTCTCATCTTTACAATTCCTGTATGTGCCAGATGCTTCAGAAAACAGATCCTTTGTATTGAATTTCCAGACCACAGTTCCCAGACCACGGAAGGATGAGGACCAAAATATTTTTTTTATTCCATCAGCTCTATTTTTTGTGGATGGATATATTTTTAGAGCCAGTTGAAAAAGAGGGGGGAGAAAAAGCCACTCCCAAACAAACATCTCCCTGATCTAATACAGAGAATGCAGGAGTCTTCACACCCACTAGAACGGACAGGACGTCAGCTGTTGCCACAACAGAGCTTGTTTGAGTACAGTCAGAATGTAACGTATCTGAGAGAGGGGCTGTGTGCAGGCAGGAAGTGGGGTGAGAGGTTTGGGCTGATTAGAGAAGTCAAGGGTGCTCTTCAGCAGGCATCAGACAACTGAACTCTGGCAAAGAAGTCCGTTTAAGATCTCATCAAAGAGACAATCCGTGCCTAGCAATGTGTAAAGTGTATTTTGGGGGAAAAAATAGAGCAAATGGAAAAAATAATAACTTTTTTCCTCTCGGAGACAAACATGTTGAAAAATTGGTATATTATTCTGCCATTTTTACTTGAAAATACAGCATGGATCTCACTGGTTGAAAAGCAATTTTCTCTCCTTTTTTTCCTTTTTTTCCCCGATGAGTTGATGCTTATGGGAACTTAGTTCCCTGACCAGGACTGAACCTGGGTCACAGCAGTGAAAGCCCGAAACCCTGACCACTAGGCCACTAGGGAACTTCTGAAAGCGAATGTTTTGCATGATTGTTTTTCATTGCTTCAGACAATTCCTTGAGTGAATATACTAGACTTGTTGTCTTTTTATATTGCTTTCTACCTACCTTTTACGAACTATCCAGGTTGACACTCTTGTAGGCGGAATCCGTATCCTTATCCTGATTTCCTTAGGATGAATTAATAAAAGTAAAAGGCATTTATTGGGCTAAAAGCTCTACATATATTCAAGATTAAACTGTCCTCAGAAAGGTCTACAGTCTGAACATAAGAAATGTCATTTCTCTAATCTTCACTAACACTGAATATCCATGATCCTGAGCAATAAAAAGAAAGTCATCTTTTTAAAAGCCTGCTACTTATTTTGGTTGGCAACCCGACAGATGGCAAAATTAATCTTAAGACTGCAACTTTTATTTAGGAAAATACCTCCTTGACCTTTTTAGGTGAGAAAGGCTAGACCCTGGGGTTGGAACACGTTTTCTGTAAAGGGTCAGATAGTGAGTATTTTAGGCTTTGGGGAATGTCTCTGTTGCAACCGTTGAAGGCCATGGTGAAGGCCCGTGGCTGTGTTCCAGCAAAACACTCACAAACACAGGTTGATTTGACTCCTGGGGCCATAGGTGGCCACCCCTTGGGCCAGACCCTCAGCAGGGTCGTTAAGGACAGGACTGAGGCAAAGAGCAGACAGGAGTGCTTGCAGGCAGGAGGCACAGGTTCTGGGGAAACTCCCGGGAGGAGGGGCGGGAATGAGAGGGCGAAGGGCTGGGGAGGCAGAAAGAAGGGGCCAGAGAAGAGGCCCAGTGCAGGGCAGACGGACAGCGATTCCCCCGGGGCAGGGGGCTGGAGAGACTTGGCTGAGACGTTCGTCCGTCCATCCAAGGTTGACTCTACCTTGTTTCCTGTTGTGCTGCCCTCAGGAGGCCGCCTCCCTCCTTCCCAAGCCTCCTTGGGCTGCCGTGGGTCGTGTGCTTTGGGGAAACGAGGGCCTGGGAGTTGAGCCCGAGAAGGGATCCAGCAGATGTTGGCGGGAAAGTGCAGGCGGCTGGACCTCTGTGTGTCCACGGGCCAGACTGGGCCAGGCAGTCCAGGGGGACGCGGAGGACACAGGCGGGGCTGGGGGGCTCTGACCCGCGGCGGGGGCGCACAGGGGCTCCTGCGCTTTGCTTGTAGCTGCTGCCGCCAAGGCCGGAGCTGAATGCAGGTGGAGGGCTGTTAAAGTGACCACTTAGACCTCCTTTTCCATCTTTGTCCTCTGGCCTGTGCTCCCAGTGGCCAGACGGAAGCTACCCAGGTCGCAGGGCAAGGAGACTGGGCGAGGGGAGTCACAGGGTCAGTCTCCCGGGACACCAAGAGGCGCAGAGCGGACTTGGGGTCGGGGAGTTGTAATTGGAATACTATTGCACTTTATTTGGATAATTTGTTAAAAGGGTATATCAGAAAACTGAAGGCCTTGGAATATCTGGGTTTAACAATATTTTAGTATTTTAATTCTTTGTTTTAAACATGACATGTTTAAAAGATGCCTTAGACAGAGAGATAGAAAAAGGGGACAGCAGATGTATTTATGATTTCTGCTTGCCCTTGTTTTGGTTCTAGAAGGCTAAAATATGCCCCCAATTAATCTATGTATGGCATCTATTCAAAGTTTCTTTTGTTCTGGAAAGACTCTACCAACACTAAAATCCAATGATAAAATATTAAAATAAAAGGAAAATGTTATGCCCAGTTACATCAGTTATAATTATAACAATATGTTATATTTACTGGTAAAATGCTGCATCAAATATATTAAGAACTTATGCTCCATCAAATATGTTAAGAGCCGCTGAGAAGCTTAGTTTTGTATTCTGGTTGGGGGAGCAGGGGGTGGTGTGAAGGATCCATTCTCCCAAGGCTGGCAGAGTGGCCCAGACAGACGACAGTTCCTGATCACCTTCTCACGCAGCTCAGAGTCCATATAAATAGGATCAACAGAACCCTTCTGTTCCATAGTTACTTGTTAGTATTCATCTTGGCATATATGAATCTGTCGGCTTTTAGAAGGAAGTAAGGGGTACCAGTTAATTTCTAGTAGACTCACCTTCTTCCAAAGGTTAATCAAATTCTCTTCCTAATGAAATCAGAAATAAATGGAGGTGAAGACACGTTCCCCAGCACATTAGTTTCTTAGGAGGGATTTCAGGATCAAAATGAAAAAGCACAGCATTTTCTTTTCTTGGCCCAGTGGTGTAACAGCATTGTCCTCTGTGCTTCAGCCTGAGACACGCAGTCAAGCAACAGACCAAGGCTGTTCTGGCACCACCTGCCGATACAGTGACGGCGACATCCCCAACATCCAGCCCTCCCCATCGCCCCTCAGTTGCTAGACTACCTGCTGTTAACTGAAGGGTTTATTCATAGGTTGCAAGAGGGTCTTACTTTATCAGGAGGAAGAGAATTAACACTTGGACCATTGCTGCAAATCAAAGACCATGAGATGTTCAGCTTCCTTCATGGACACAGACCTTTGCATGAGCCTTCCCTCAGCATTCTGTCGACATGGTCTGATTACCCTGCTCTCATTACAGACCTCGGTTAACTAGAATGATGCCAGCCAGGTATTAGGAGCATCGATCAAGAAGCCAAGGAAAGGGTGTCCAGTGCTCATTTGGCATTACCTTGCATCCTATGCAGTTTCCGAACTCCAAGTGATAATGAAACACAGACACTCGTGTCATTTTAAGATTCATGTCCTTTGAAGATTAAGCTTCATTGGACTGGTCCTCACATACTTTGTCCCTGATAATCAGAGGTTTCTTTGCAAGACAATTGAGCAGAAAGACCAACAAAGAAGAGTCTCTGTTTCCATAGTACAGTCACTGACTTAGAACCCAAAGGTGCCAGAGCAAATTGCTAACTCCAAACCCTTTTTAATACTCACAAGAGAAACACAAGGGTTATATTAATGGAATGGCCAGAAACCCAGCAAGTAAGAACATGTTCGATGTTAGCTATCTCCCAAGAACAGCTCAAGTTTTGATAGTTATCCCAAAGCAATGCTGGTTCTGTTGTCAACATCTGACTGTAGAACTTTTGACCTTTCCTTTAGGAGTTCTGTGGTTTTGAGATTTTGACCATGCTCAGGAATTACTTTAAAAGTTTGTATACATAATACCATGTTAGGTACCTTGAGAAATTTCTCATTAGTAATTTTGGCCCTTCAGGGTTTTGGCCTTACATTTAAGAACCCAAAGCTTCCTCTACCCTCTACGTCAGACAAGTTGTCACCCTTGTTCAGCAGAGTAAGTCTGTAACGTGGTTGTGCATATACTCAAGGGTCTTCAGCCCCTGATTAGTAACTTTTGATTGCTCTCTTAGTCTGTTCAGAAGCATGTAGACACGCTGCTATATTTAAAATGGGTAGCCAACAAGGACCTACTGTAAGCACAGGGAACTCTGCTCAATATTATGTGGCAGCCTGGATGGGAGGGGAGTTTGGGGATACATGTATGTGTAGGCTGAGTCCCTTTGATGTTCACCTGAAACTGTCACAGCATTGTTAATCAGCTATACCCCAATACAAAAGAAAACATTTTTTTTAAAAAAGGAGGAAAGAAAAGATGCTAAAAAGAAATAAAGGAATTGCTGTGTTAAAAAAAAAAAAGCAAGAATAAAAACATGTATTACTATAACAACAACAACAGAAAAGCCCCATAGACCATGTGGCTTATCAGCCTCTCACAGTGACTTCTTCCAGTTCCAGAGGCCGGACAGTTAAAAGAGTTAAAAGAGTTGGTCGTTTCTGTATCGGTGAGTGCCCACTTCCTGTTCACAGTTGGTTTCTGTATCGGGTGAGCACCCACTTCCTGTTCACAGTTGGTTGCCTTCACAGTGTCCTCACTTGGTCAAGGAAGCTTTCTTGGGCCTCTTTTATAAGAACACTAATCTCATTTTTGAGGGTGGGACACCTTCCAGAGGCCCCCGATCCCAATATCCTCACCCTAGGGGTTGCCAAGAAGACTAGGTAGACTTGGGCGTACGTTTGGCATATATACTCTCTTTAGGATAATGCTTCATCTGAAAGGAAAAGAGCTATAAGAAGTGGATATGGCTGCACTGAACCCAAGAACCTGCATCCTTGGTCCTAGAGAATATCGTGCCAAGTGAAGCAAGTCAAACAGAGAAAGACACAAACCTATGATCTCACTTATACATGGATCTAAACAATGATGCAGATAAGGGGCTTCTCTGGCGGCCTAGTGGCTAAGACTCTGTTCCCAGTGCAGGGGCCTGGGTTCGATCCCTGGTCAGGAAGCTAGGTCCGCGTGCTGCGACTAAAGATTCCACATGCAGATCCTTAAGCTGCTGAGAAGACCTGGGGCAGCCTAATAAATAAATATGTATTTTTGAAAATGATGCAAATGAATTTATTTACAAAACAGAAACAAAGCCTCAGACACAGAAAACAAGCCCATGGTTACTAAAGGGGGAGCGGAGTGGGAAGGGTAGGTTAAGAGTTTGGAATCAGCACATGCGTAATGCTGCTGCTGCTCTTTAGTCACTAAGTTGTGTCCAACTCTCTGTGACTGCGTGGACTAGAGCCGCCAGTGTCCTCTGTCCATGGGATTTCCCAGGCAAGAATCCTGGAGTGGGCTCCCTGTCCTTCTCCAGGTGATCTTCCCAACCCAGGGATCTTAATACAAGTTTCCTGCCTGGCAGGCAGATTCTTTACCACTGAACCACCTGGGAAGCCCAGGTATATACATATATAAAATAGATTAAAAAAACAAGGTCCTACTATATATCACAGGGAACCATACGTAATGTCTTGTAATAACCTATAATAGAAAAGAATGTGGGAAGGAATGTATATGTATATACAACTGAATCACTTTCCTGTACACTAGAAACTAACAAAACATTATAGATCAACCATATTTCAACTTTTAAAGGAAGAAAATAATGCATCCTTGTGTGCAAACTCACTACCCCGTGTTTGGTGTGGACAAAAGACTGATGTGATACTGCTGTGCCTGGCAATGAAGAGCATGAGCTGTGGGTTCAGATCCATGCTCTGCTGCTGACAAGCTGTGATGTGTCAGTCTTAAACCCTCTGGGCCTCAGTTTCCACATCTGTAAAATGGCAGTAATAATTGTAACCACTACATAGCCCTGCTGGGAAAATGGAGTCAATAGATTTAAACTATGCAAAATGTTTTTGGCATATGGGAAATGCTCTGTTAATATGTTATTATTATTGTAAATATTATTGTTTGCCTGCAAAATCCAATAAAGGGAATAGGTAATGCCTTCTTAAGACATCATTCTATAGAAGAAAGATGTGGAAGTGATGGGGGAACCTGAACTTGAGTGCTTTCTTCTTTTTAAAATATGAAATAGCTGCTGCTGCTAAGTCACTTCAGTCGTATCCGACTCTGTGTGACCCCATAGACGGCAGCCCACCAGGCTCCCCCGTCCCTGGGACTCTCCAGGCAAGAACACTGGAGTGGGTTGCCATTTCCTTCTCCAATGCATGAAAGTGAAAAGTGAAAGGGAAGTCGCTCAGTCATGTCTGACTCTTTGCGCCCCCATGGACTGCAGCCTACCAGGCTCCTCCGGCCATGGGAGTTTCTAGGCAAGAGTACTGGAGTGGGGTGCCAGTGCTTTCTCCAAAAATATGAAATAGAGCCTGTGCCAAGTTCTTGACCATGACAGCATCGTGACTCAGAAGACAGGGAAAGTGAGCAGGCCCTAGCCTCTGTCTTGATCTTGTCTTCAGACCTGTTTATAAGTGTTCTATCCCTTCCCTTTCCCTCCAGCTTTCTTCATGTCACTAAAATATCCTGTATTATCCTGTCCATGGCAAACAGATGATAAATTTTGTTATGGAAAGGATATAGACAACTGCTTTCCTGTTAAATCTCCTTTAGGACAATTGACTGATCCCTCCTTGGTCTGGATTGGTTACTCTAGGAATATGGGTTCATGTGTAATTGTGTTATTTTTACTCAGGCCAACCCCTAACTTTTCCATTAATTTGCAGTTTTGAATAAGTCACTCAGCATTTATGATCCTCCACTTCCTCACCAACAGAATGGGAGCAACAGCAACACTTACCTGTCTGAGCAGAAGGCAGAAATGTGAGGAAGAATTAGAACACACTGCATAAACCCAAGTGCTTTGTAAATATTTCATACTTCGTAGTTGAGGTGAATGTCAGGGGAGTATGGAAGCCAACATTCATCTTTTTGTTATGACACCTCTCTAGATGTGGTTAATTTCCCAATCCAAACACTGAGGACTGTGAGATTTTCTGACCCTTTCTCCTTATTTTTCTTCTTCTGTTGGGTTGGCTGACAAAGTTTGCTTAGGTTTCCTGAAAGAACTTTTTGGCCAACCCATTTTAATCCCTTTCCAAAGAGTAATTTTAGCTCATTAGGAAGCCCAGAGTCCTGCTGTCTGTGTTGAGTTCCTTAATGCTGGCACAGAAACACTTAGGCCTCACTGGGAAATTACCTGTTTTGACAGAAGCGTTTCTTTGTGTCGGGCTGGACTGCATGTCCTTACTGTAGAGTGGCACCCCTGGGGGGTCCTCGCATGTGTCCGGTCCTCGCATGTGTCCTCAGACAGGCTTCCCTCCAGCCAACACCCCGCGCGGTCCTTGTCACTGCTGAGGCCCCGCGTCCGCCCTGTCAGCACGGTTTCCCATCTGAGGCTGGGAGCCGTGTCGGTGAATGGAAGCGGCAGAGGCTGAGGGTCTGATCCCTGGTGGGAGACTGTAACCCCACATGCCAGCTGGTGCAGCCACAAATAAATAAATAGTTCTTTAGAATTAAAAAACATTTAATAACGCATGGAGATTTTCCCAGATTAGCTCTGCTGTTTCTCTTGAAATGATGAGAGCTTTCCAGCAAACACTTGTCTGAACACTTTGCCACAAGGTAGTTTTGCTGAGCTCAGAGGAGAGCTTTGGCTTCTGCTGGTCGGCTGCTGTACCTGGGTCACCCCCACCTCAGCTGCCCAATGGAATAATTCCTATGAACAGTGATTTGCTTTGCAGTTTTAGTTTATTTCTAAATTGCAGAAATGGTGGATGCGTGAAGTCTTCTATAGCTTTTATTGGGACACAGAGCATAGATTCGGGAGTTCTTAAGGATGATGTTTAGTGAAACAAAGAAAAAAAATAACACCTTGTGTTTCTTTTTTCTGAATGGTGATGCATACAGTTACCTGAGGATAGATATATTTATATTGTGCTTTGCAATTTGCTTAGGACATTTCTGTACACGATCTCAGCTCTAAAGTACTATCATTGAAATCTTTGATGGATGATGTTCAGTGACTGCTTTAGAAAACAGAGTTATGATAAATGATTCGGGGGGGTTGGGGGGTATTTCTTTTTTATGCAATAAGGAAGGGAAAAAGGACATAGGGAGGTAGGGAATGAGAGAGGGAATCACTTAGCCTCATTAAGACTTACTTTCCTTACATGAAAAATGAAGATAATAGTAATCTTTACCCTATTTGTCTTGGATTCCCTAGTTAGGTTCTATATGAAAGCCCTACCCCATCCAGAAAGTGCTTTAGAAGTTCTAATAGATGTTATTGCTTATATAATGATGCCACATGGAAAGTCGGCTTCCCAGGCTGCACTAGTGGTGAGGAACTCACCTGCCAGTGCAGGAGGTGCAAGAGATGCAGGTTCGATCCTGGGGTTGGGAAGATCCCCTGGAGAAGGAAATGGAAACCCATTCCACTATTCTTGCCTGGAGTATTCCATGGACAGAGGAGCCTGGTGAGCCACAGTTCATGGGGTCTCAAGAGCTGGACATGACTTAGTGACAAAACCATCTTCAACCTTGTTGTTATTATTTAGTTGCTAAGTTGTGCCTGACTCTTTTGTGACCCCGTGGACTGTAGCCCACCAGGCTCCTCTGTCTGTGGAATTTTTCAACCTTTAAAGTCAACAATTGATCTGAATCCCTAAGCAACTTCAGAATGCTCATGTCCCCCAAGTCTCTGGATATTCCTTGAGGTTAGGTCTTTTTCAGCTTGTTTTGGTTTTCATTTCTTCTAACAAAACTCATTGGTTTATAGGAGATAATGCCAGCTTTAGACCCCAATTGCCTTCCTTTCCCCACTTAAAAAGCATCATTAGAAGGAGTATATGCTGTATAAGTCTTGAGATTTGTTTAGGCAAATTCATAGCTAACATTTCTTTGATGCTTCATAGCTGAAAAAGTATTTCTCAAATATTATGTAATTTATTTAGAGCACTGACTCTGTGGGGTAAGAATCTTAAGTTTTGGGGGAGAAATGAAGGTAATAATACATACCTGTCTCCCAGGATTGACAGGATTAAATAAGATGATGTTTATTAAGAGCTCTGCCTAGCCCCCTAGCATACAGAAAACATGTATTTCTAATACCTCTCATTTATGGATGAAGAAACAAATTCAGAGAGGTTATGTGGTATGTGTAAGGTTACAGGACGAGTCAAAGGACAAGCCATCAGTCAGACTGCCCCTTCACCATGCTCACATGTCGTGACGAGCGGTCAAACTATTTGAATGTGTAAGTTTGGATTCCATGTTGCAAACTATTGAGAGAGAGAGAGAGAGACAAAAGGAAGAAAAGGAAGAGAGATAAAGAGAAGGAAGAGGGAAGGAATGCAAGCACGTGCTGTGGTGTGAGTGTGTCCCCACCAAATTCACATGTGTGTGTGAGTGCTCAGTGGTGTCCGACTCTTTGTGACCCCATGGACTGTGGCCCACCAGGCTCCTGTCCATGGGAGTCTCCAGGCCATAATACCAGAGTGCACTGAAGTTTCCTCCTCCAGGGGATGTTCCCGACACAGGGATCACACCCACGTCTCCTGAGCCTCCTGCACTGCAGGCAGATTCTTTACCACTGAGCCACCAGGGAAGCCCAGATTCAGATATTGAAACGCTAATGCTCAGGGTGATGGTTTTAGGAGGCGGGGCCTTTGGGAAGTGCCGGGTGATGAGGGTGGGGCTCCCCTGAGTGGGATTAGCCCCCGTATAAAGCAGACGCCCCCAGAGTTTTGTGGCCGCTCCATCACAAGGAATGGTGAGCAGTCTACCCCCTGGAAGAGGCCTTCACCTTGCCCGCTGACACGCTGGTCTCAGACTTCCAGGCTCCAGGACTGTGAGACATGGATTTCTGTTGTCATCACCTACCATCTATGGTGTTTTGTTACAGCAGCTCAACAGAGCTCGGAGAGGCTTTAAAACGTTGGCTCGCTAAGACGTAGGTGAGAGATAATGAACGCCCCACCAGGCGCGTGTAGGGTGTCAGGTGAAAAGTGGGGGACGGGGGTCTTCGGATGGCGCCGCAGCCGGCGAGCGGGCGGAAGGGCGTGGCCGCGCTTCCAGCTTCTCCGGCGCCGCGCTTCCGCCGCTTCCGGCTTCTCGGGCGCCGCGCTTCCGCCGCTTCCGGCTTCTCGGGCGCCGCGCTTCCGCCGCTTCCGGCTTCTCGGGCGCCGCGCTTCCGCCCGACTGCTTCAGCCCTCGCGTGTTAAGAGCTGTTCCCATGGCAGTCCCCCGGGGAGGGGAGAAGTGGTTCCCTAATAAAATCCAAACTGTCCAGCTGAAAATGTCTGTGAAGCCTTCTTGTATCTACTTTGTTTCTTGACCTCCCAACAAACATCGTGGAAACGCTCTTCACAGCCGCAGAAGTTCAGTCCCTTGACAGAACTCTGAGGGAAGCAGACCCTCCGGACCATACTTTCCACATCCGTGACTTCTGCTCGCTGCAAAGTCGCACACTCGCCTAATGTTTCTTTGGGTTTCCCAGGTGGCGCAGTGGTGAAGAATTTGCCTGCCAGTGCAGGAAATGCAGGAGACACAGGTTTGATCCCTGGTCAGGAAGCGCCCCTGGAGAAGGGCACGGCAACCCGCTCCAGTGTTCTTGCCTGGGGATCCCCATGGACGGAGGAGCCTGGCGGGCTACAGTCCAAGGTGTTGCCAAGACTTGGACACGACTGAAGTGACTTAGCACACACACCCTAGAATGGCCCCTCATCTGAGGAGTATTACCAGTATTTTCCAAAGGTCTCAAGCTTCTTCATAGTGATAATTAGAGCATATTTTTCTTTGTGTTGTTGTCAGTCATTAGATACGTTAATAAAGTATGGCACATAGTAAGCGCTCAATAAATACCAGCTTTCATGGCTGCTATGCAAATAAAATGGGATGACAGTCTTGACCTTATTTGAGAAGCTTCCTTCTTTCTCTTTGTGCTCTTCTATTACTTTTATACAACAAAATATTCGCTAAATAACTTATGTTCTAAGCACTGTGCTAAGATCTTTGAGTTCACTGATCTTACTTGATGCCTCACAGTAAGCCTTGAGCTGGATATTATTACAAAAATAACTTTGCCATCCTGGGGATATAGCCTTGAATGAGACAGATGTTGTACCCACCTCCCAGAGCTTGTAATATACTGGGAAAGTCAGATGATCAGCTAGTAATTACAGTACAGTCATCACACCAGCCTGCTCTCCTGGAGTCATTGGCTACTTCTTCACAATGGTTACTGCATCCTGGATTTTAAATACAATTGGCCTTCCTGTTGCTAAGTGCTCCACGTTGTGAAATTATATCCCTGATCTCTTAGGGCTCTTATCAATGAAGATCCTGAAAGCTTAGAGATGGAAGAGAGTGGAGAGCATGTGGCTGTTTGCATTTTTTTTAGATTAGAGCTTATTATTTGTTATTATCTGATAAACAAGACACACAGACCCAAGCTCCATTCTTTCTTTCAAGAGGAATCAAAGAGCTTGGAATTCCCAGCCAACATCCTCACAGAAGGCAGTTCTTTAGTTGGTGGAACAGATGTTTAGAACAGACCTATTGCTTGGCAATCCGAACTCACTGAGTATGCCTGGACCACGCAGCTCCACGGAGCAGTATACCAAACACAGAAGTAATGCTTTGGAGAGAATGATGCAGACACCTACAGGTACACCACCATTGCCAGCCACACTCCCTTTCAAGCCCTCAGTTAAAACCACAGCCAGATTGTCAACATGGGTGGGCATTCTTGTCCATACACAGTGATCCCTCAGGTAGGAAGACTCATTCCAGGAAAAGGAAAGAGCAGGCCACGAATGACTCTGAAATAAACTAGTGTACTTTTAAAAAGCACTTTGGGAGTACTTCTCAGAAGTGATATTTATCTACTTCGTACTTTGCATACATATAATTGTATTCCCTGTTAGGATCTCTTGAATGAAATTAGTTTCCTTGTTACCCCCTTGATGTTTGTCACATGAATTAGCTACAGTTTAGATTGTCCCTTGCAAGCAATGTGTTTTATGCCAAAATATAAATTCCTGAAGGTGCAGGCAAACAAGAACTGGTGTTTTCCCCATTGCGTAAACTTCCGTGCCCTTTTTACTTGTCAACCTGCTAGAGTCTCAGAGACACAGTGTACCTGCTCCCTATCCATCAAATATTCCTTTGCTTGAAATAGAAATGATCAACTCTGCACTGAGGGAAATGACATAGTGATGTGAAAGCAAAAGGAAATCTTTTCATGCTCAGGAACCCAGAACCCACATCCCCCCAGTGAGTTTTCGGCTTTTCTGGTTAATTGTAAGGAATAACCAGAAAAGTCTACTTTAAAGTAGAAGTTCTGCTAGAGATAACAAACATCATTTTGAATGTCCTTGCCTTTTACAAAAAATCATAAACTATAATTCTGTTTTCCTCTAGGGTCCAAGGTTGCAGAAATGAGAGTTAAGGTATTTGATAACCGAAAGTTATAGGAAGCTATTTAATAACCAAAGGAGACCTGAAGAAAAAAGTAGCCACACCTGTGCTTTGAAGAATAGAACACAGCCATTGCATCCTGTGAAAAGTGTCGGTAATAAACTTGTTACAAAGGTGTTGAGCTTTCCAGCTTTTAATTTTCATGCTCTTGTGGAAAGATGAGCATCTTAGAAGAGCCAAACCGCCTCATCCGCTGTCTAAAGATGCTCCAGTTCTGGGACACTGCTCACTGCTTATACGGTCCTCCCATTTTCATGAAATAAAAGTGTCATGTTAGTTGCCTTTGCAGAAATCATACAGCACTTGGGAGTGCTGAGTGTTTTCCATTGGGGTTCATTTTAGGGGAAGTTAAAAATTGAACAAGTCATAACCGTTACCCAGAATTACACCCATGGTCTCCAGGAACAGCTGGGATGCTGAAGGACAGGCAGACCTGCTGTGGGCATCTGCAGGTTTGGCTCCTCACTCACTGAGCAGCTCATGACAAGTCACCCCTCAGTGGACGCCAGCTTCCTCCCTTGTGACATGACATGATTTTGCATAGTCTGTTCCTCCACGGATGTTCTGTGACTCTTGGCAAGACCAGGGAGCTTAACTTCTCTAATGAAATATTAAGCAATCAGGATTTTAAGTCTCAGAAGTCTTCTCTTCCAAACCTCGTCCATCTAGGATTTCATAACTGGCCCAGAAAGATAATATTGTCCTCCTGACCAATTTAATGCTCTGTCATGAACTCCCCATCTCCCACTCACTGGGTCTGAAACTAAGAAACTACTGCTGCCTGATTTTATGGAACATGTATGGTTCCTTAATGCTGTGGTTGTGTAGATTATTTTAAAGAGAAAAAAAGGGAGAGCTAAGCAGTCTTTTTCTTTTTCTTGAGCAAACTAAAATAATGGTATACTTTGACCTGGGTTTATAAAACTGCAATTTACTCATTTAATTGGAAACAACTACACTTTTTCTTCTTAGCTGTTTTTTATTAAGCCACCCCATGGCAGGCATTGGGCTAAGCTTTCTTTCCAGACATACTATTTAAAATCTAAAGAAATCACCATGAAAGATAGGTGTTATTATGCCCACATAACAGAAGATGAAATTGAAGTGCAAAGATATTAAGTAAGTTGTCTTGAGTCACTCAGTTTGTGGTGGAACTGAGATTCCAATTCATCCCAGTAATCTTAACCACAATATGATACACAGATGTATATCATATACATATATATCAATATGTATAAAACATATTGAAAGATATACCTAGGGGTAATATTTCCACTTTCATTTCTGAAACGATTTGTTCTGAAATGAAACATTTTAAGTTCACCACTTGATTTAGAATTCATTTACAACATCTCCTAGCATAGAGTGGGTTCTCAGTTTGGTTAAATAGATGTGTGCGTTTGCTCAGAGCCTTTGAGACACATGGACTGAAGCCTGCCAAGCTCCTCTGTTCATGGGTTTTCCCGGGCAAGAATACTTGAGTGGGTTGACATTTCCTCCCTCAGGGAGTCTTCCCCACCCAGGGACCAAACCCACGTCTCCTACACTGTCAGGCAGATTCTTAGCACTGTGCCGCCTGGGGAGCCTTGTTTGGACAGATTCTCGGACTTGTAAACATGGGGTCTATGAATGGGACGTCACGGTGGGGTCAGTGATACACGCGGCAGTGCGCTTGTTGAGTTGAGATGAGGGCTTTCGTTGCCTCCATGTTTGCACTCTGACCTGACGCCGTAGACACTGGCATGGTGGCTATCGGGACTCCAGGGCATGAACCCCCACTCTCTGGTTAAAATATGTTGGTGGAAAGATTAGGTCTAGCAAACAGCTTTCAACGTGACATGTTTAGCAGTAGCTCCACTCTTGCAGGAGGTTGATGATAATGTTAGGTGTGACCCTTGCCCTGTTCCTTCAGCCCGTTCCAGAAAGGACACAGCTTCCCCTTTGGGGACGTTTGGTAAGCCTAGAGCATGTAGGCAAAGTGTGGTGCTTTTAGCTATAATTGATAATGACTATAATTGTAGCTACATAGGAAATTCTTATTTTTCAAAATAATTTTCAAGAGTTCGCTCATGCATGGGGTACATAATTCAACAGCTACTGAAGTCCTGCCTCCAGCTTTCCCTCTCATTGACCCAGTTCCCTTCCCAGAAGCAACTGGTGTGTTCCAGAATATCCCAGAGATACTGTAGACATCAGTTCAGTTCAGTTACTCAGTCGTGTCCAACTCTTTGTGACTACACGGACTGCAGCACGCCAGGCTTCCCTGTCCATCACCAACTTCGGGAGCTTACTCAAACTCATGTCCATCACGTTGGTGCTGCCATCCAACCATCTCATCCTCTGTCATCCCCTTCTCAAGACACCTATAAGCACTTAAGTATTTGTGTATTTTTTTTCCACAAAGAATAATGCATTTTACACAATTTTATACCTTGTTTAGAAAACAGAACTTTAAAACAGTGTCCTTCATGTAAGGGTCAGTTAATACGTATTTTGTTTAATAAATTAATCCACAAAGGCAATGAGCAAGAAGCAGAGAGAATATTTTCCTGGGAGGTAATAATACATTCTGCAGTAAAGCTCAGAAAGATCTGCCTAGGAGTTTGGCTTCTAATCTCCATTTGTTCCTCTGTGCTATGCTGCTGCTGCTAAGTTGCTTCAGTTGTGTCCGACCCTGTGCGACCCCATAGACGACAGCCCACAGGTTCCCCTGTCCCTGGGATTCTCCAGGCAAGAACACTGGAGTGGGTTGCCATTGCCTTCTCCGCCTCTGTGCTATAGTAGGAGGCTAAAAGGCCACGGGGCTTGGAATCAAACTCACACAGACTTTTTTAGCCATTGATTTTCCCAGTAATCAGCAGATAGAATTCTCATAAGCAGCTACCCCTCCCAGTGCTAGGGACATGGTGGATCTGATACATGAATGGTAGAAACTTCTGCTTTGTCATGAATCTCCTCTGTAGTGTGTTGGTTCTACCTGGGTCTCATTGCCACATACTGTGAAAAGATCTGGCAGTAGTTTTTCTGGTCTCTGAAAGCAGTGGCCAGCATTTACTGAGTATTACCCTGTGCCAGGCGCTGTACAGAGAGCTTTGCATGCGTGATCACACTTAGGGCTCTCAGCAACCCTATAAGATTGTCACTAGTACTTTTCAGACCAGAAACTGAACAGAAAAGAAAAATAATTTTCACACAGCCACCCCTTGGGTGAGTGACGACTCAGGACTTGAACCCTGGGTTGCCTGAAACCGACGTGCCGCCTCCTAAGGTGCCTGCCTGCTCCTTGTCTGGCTCTGATGGCTTCACACCTGTGGACACAGCCCGTGGACGTCACAGGGGAGAATGAACTTGTTACACCTCAGCCCGGTTCTCTGCTCACATCCCTCCAGTTTTATGAAGCTTTACATCCCTCGTTAAGTTGTTGCAAAAAGAAATAACAAGATGAGGCACACCTTGAGCCCACATGTCAGAAATGCTGTGTTCTTCTTTACCTCCTTGGTCAGCAGGTAAGGGCTTGTACAGAGGTGCCTTTTCTGATCTTTGCCACTCTCATCTTCCAGCCCTCCATCCGGAAGAACCTTCATGCCCTTCATCTCTTGATCACAGCAGGCACCATGCAATTTCTGCACGTAATGCAAAAAGAAAGGGAGAAAAGCATTGCCTGAGAATTCTGGAAAACATTATTTAAGCTGAAGAGAAGTGCTGCAGATTGACTATTAGACTCTTAGTGCTAAAGGAATGCTTGGACGCTTTTTTGTCAGCCTTCCAGTTTCAGATTTTTAAGACTGTTTAATTACCACCACTGTTCCACGTTGCCAGGATTCCTCTTCCAGACGCTATGGAAGTTCGTTGTCAATTACAATCAGCTACGTGCAAACTGTACATTGTGGGTCTTTAATAGCCTTCTTTACTCTGCAGCACTCTCACCAATAGTCCAGATAATGGCTCTAATCTTCCCTCTTAGAACACATATTTTTTTCCCCTTATGTACCATGAAAAAAAAGATCAGATGAAACTATTATCTTTCTGCTTAAGAGTGATTTCCCCTGTAAAGATAGTTTAAATACGAGTCTATTTAAAAATATCCACCCTTATCTTACATGGTATCAGAAATCTATTCAGAAATGTATTTAACCATTCGAATAATTCTAGGAATTACATATTTGATATCGATGTTGAAAGAGGAGTTTAATCCACAAAGGGTGATTTAATGAAGAAAATAGCTTTGCTGTTGAAATATATGGTTCTTTACAGAGCAACAGATTGAATCCTTATCCAATAAAATTTACACTTAGTGGTCAATAGTATCTCTGAGGACATCTAAGAAACTAGAGAAGAGAGCATCTGAGGGCTAAAATAATATTCAGCTTATTAAGTGATAGCTGATGATTTTTAAAGAAATGTAAGTTGTGAGCATAATAACCTAAGTGGGAAAAGAAAAAGTACATGTATATGTGTAACTGAATCAGTTTGCTGTTCGCCTGAAACTAAGACAACATTGTAAACCAAGTATGCTCCAATATAAAATAAGAATTAAAAAGAAGAAATGTAAGTGCTAAAAAATAGATTTTCAAAACTAAATGAGCACAGAACATGTAAGTAAGGATGAGCAAAATAGCTCTGGTTAAGCTGCACCAGTGAGCAGAGAAGACGTTGGTTCAAGTTAAATATGTGGTGGACACAGAAGCCTTGCGTTGGGAGGCAGAGGGTTGTAGTATGTAGTTTCAGTGGAATGAGATGCTGACCACCCCCAGCAGGTTGATCAGGTTGATTGATTGGTTTGTAGCAAGTCAACAGTCACATCTTTTTTTTTTTTTAAGGCTTTTGGTACTAGTGGCCTAATTCATTATCAGTGTTAATAATAATGATTAACTCAATAGATGTGGCTAATGATATTGCAGGATTTCACATAGCAACTCCTAAGGAAGTCTCACCTGCCTGATACTGAGGAGGCACCTGTCTTGAGGTAAAAAGGCAGACTAGATCACGTCTTTAGTTTCCTTTCAGCCTATTTACTATGACTAATACTGTGTATTGTTGACCACTTCACGGGCGTAACAGCGGTTCTTCCTCTGCTGCAGCTGCGGCCACCAGCTTCCTTCCTTCTGTCCTCTTTCCATCTGGGGGCCCCCGAAAGCAGAGCCTGAGACAGGACTTCTCAGGGAGTCGCTTGGGAGGCGATCTCAAGGAGCTGGGCTGAGGGCAGAGAGGTTGATACAGGGAAGAATGGAAGTCCATGAAGAGCACAGATTGAAACGCTGAGCTCGTTACCGCTTTGGACAACTGGGGCTTGACCTCACTGGGGGCCCATGCAGAAATTGTTTCCGAATGCATCCAGGATAACCCCCGCTGCAAGGTCTGCAGGCTGCAGCATCGCCCGCCAGCTCCTCCCGCCCCTCACCTTCCCTCTCGCTTCCCAGCCTCATTCACTCCTCTACGCTGGGCTGCGTGCACGCCTTCTGCAGCTTTGGAGAAAGTTCTGAGGCAGAGGAGTTGAAAAGCCTGAAGATGAAAGGCTCTCGGTGTCTAAAGAACTTTCCACCTCAGGGAGTGAAGTCAGCTGTGGGCCACGGTGGGGGCATGGAGCCCCCATCAGCAGCTGCCACAGAGTCTGACGCCCTCACTCACCGGCACCCCCTCTCTTGCCCCGGCGCTTTGCACTTGCCCCCGCCTTGCACTTCCCATCAGCTGTGTTCAGTGGCCCCTGGTCTACGTGCGTTTTTCCTCTCCCCGGGTCTGTCTGCCCCTGTCTTCCTCACTCAACTGTGCAGTTCACCCATCCCTGCCTTTCTCCCTCTCTATCGCTGATACCATTGTGTTTGGGGGCCTTACCTTTTTAAATCTGCTTTCCATTTCCTCAAAACAGAAAAAGACCAAGAAGAAGAAGTTTCCAAAGTTCAAAACTTATATCAGGTTAGAGATCATAAAAGATACTGTAAACTAATTTGCAGCCATAGCTTTAAAATCTAATACTCTCTTTCCATGAAATGACTCTTTTCCCTATTCCATGTTCCCTAGAAGGGAATCGCTCCTGAAAATGAGGCTCAGCGTTTGGAAGCTAGAGTGTGGTATGTGTGGAGAGTTTAGCTTGTTGGGGAGAGCTTTAATCTGAGAGTTGCAGGGCGTGCACATTGGGCTGAGCAGGGCACTCCATGTCTCCTAGTGGCAGGGCAGGAGTGTAGGGCCGTGTGCCAACCAGAACGCATCACAGTGGGCAGGCCCGGATCCGTGGCTGCCGCTCTGAGCCTACCCTGTGTCCAAGAGCTCCGACTGGCCATGTGGCCCACACACGTGTTGTCTGGTGCCCCGACACAGGGGGGCTTTGCAGGGGACCCAGGCTGAAGCTGCAGTAGAAAGGCTGAGGAGTATCCAAAGCCTTTTTTGCTCTCTGCTGTTCTCTGCTGGCTTCCTTTCGAGCCTCCGGGGCCCAGAAGATCTTGGCAGAGCCTGAAACAGTCTCCTTCCCGCATGGTGAGTGAGCACGGGTTTGAGACCCCCTGACTCACCCTCCGTCACGCACGCCACCCCGAGTTCCCGAGACACGCTCTTCACGCCTCTGCAGCACCGGTGGCGGGGTGTGGCGCTGTTTGCTGTCGTTGTTGAGTCGCTCGGTCGTGTCCGCCTCTTTGCCGTCCCGTGGACTGCGGCCTGCCAGGGTCCTCTGTCCATGGGGTTTCCCAGGCAGGAACACTGGAGTGGGTTGCGGTCCTCCTGTAGGGGCTCTTCCTGACCCAGGGGTCGAACCCATGTATCCTGCACTGGCAGACGGGTTCTTTTCTGCTGAGCCTCCTGGGAAGCCCGTCGCATCATTATCTGTTTCCACGTCTGTTGCCTTTCTGCGAGACTAGAAGCACCTTGGCAGGAAATGTATCTTAGGAAGAATAGTAGCTGCCATGTACTGGACGTTCAGTGTGAGCGAGACGCGGCTCTACAGCTGTGGGCCTGTGCATTTCCTTCACGGTAATCCTGCTGGGCAGGTATTATTATCTTCATTGTGTTGATGGGAAGTTTTGAAGTTGAAAGAGGCCAAAGATATATGGAGGGAGGCCAGAGAGGAGGATATACAGAGAGAGGCCAAAGATATACAGCTTTTGAGGGGGCAGAATTGGAACCTGGACCCAGTGGCCTCTGTGTCTAAGCTCGAGCACGTGACATGAGCTGTGTGGTCTCTCTTTCCTAGTCAACCAACTAGGAGTGAATGAAGGGATTCACAGCAGGCTTGGCGAATCCCAGACTCCTCTCACACATTTATTTACTCTCGGCATTTGGAAGTAATGCCAATTACATCCATCCTTCTAACACTGAAGAAATGCTTTTGCTTTGCTTTCTAAAAATAATTGGCTTTCTGTATAGTTTTCTAACATTGGCATATACAATTTAAGTCTTCTATAAGCATGTATAACATGTAATATGTATGTGTGTGTGTGTATATATATATATAATATTGTGCTGTATAGAGCTCATTTGAACTGTCTTTGTTTAACAACATAATGATATGAATATTCTTCCATACAAAATATTTCTTTGATATAGATGGAACAAGTGTGTTATAAAAGAATCATATTGGAAGGGACTTTTTGAAGTCATTCCCACATTTATCTAAAGCAGTGTTTTCAAGCTTTTTTAAAATTAAAAAAATTTTTTTTGGCTTTCTTCCCTGACCAGGGATCAAACCTGCACCCCCACATTGGAACTGCAGAGTCTTAACCACTGGACCACCAGGGAAGTCCCTCAAACTTTTTTTAACCATGACTTATTATTTTTTCTCAATAAATCTACATAAAATATCAACAGGGCTTCCCTAGTGACTCAGATGGTAAAGAATCCACCTGCAATGTGGGAGACCTGGGTGTGATCCCCGGGTCAGGAAGATCCCCTGGAGGAGGGCATGGCAACCCACTCCAGTTTTCTTGCCTGGAGAATCCCATGGACAGAGGAGCCTGGTGGGCTACAGTCCATGGGGTCACAAAGAGTCTGACACAACTGAGCGACTAAGCACACAGAACATCAACTAGTGACAGTAGGGTTATATTTGTATACATTTATTTTATAAGTATAGCTTTGCATATTTACTTATTAAGTAGGCAACCAATTAAAGTAATAAGGCTGTTTTGGCTAGACAACCCTTTTTAACTGGAAGTTATAAATGGCATTTGCAGTTTTATGTACACCTCAGCATCTCATTTTGACTGTGTGATGATGGGCAGAGCATGGCCCACACAGATAAGCATCTGTGACCGATCACCAGTGTTTAACACATGCCACTGTAATTAGCTGAGTACGTGCTGCAGGAGAAGCTTGATTTCAAGGTCCTTAGAAACATGAATTGGGAAAAGGCAATGGCACCCCACTCCACAACTCTTGCCTGGAAAATCCCATGGATGGTGGAGCCTGGTGGGCTGCAGTCCATGGGGTTGCGAAGAGTCAGACATGACTGAGCCACTTCCCTTTCACTTTTCACTTTCATGCATTGGAGAAGGAAATGGCAACTCACTTAAGTGTTCTTGCCTGGAGAATCCCAAGGACAGGGGAGCCTGGTGGGCTGCCGTCTCTGGGGTTGCAGAGTTGGACACTACTGTAGTGACTTAGCAGCAGCAGCAGCAGAAACATGAGTCAACCTCGCAGCAGAAGTCCAAACTTTGGTGTGCACCTATCTGTCAAGGTTTCATGTAAGACACACTGAAATCCATGCGTACCCCTTTTTATTTCCACGTGTGCCCCTTTTATTTCCATGCATACCCCTTTTTATTTCTACGCATGCCTCTTTTATTTTCATGCGTACCCCTTTTATTTCCATGTGTACCTCTTTTTATTTCCATGAGTACCGCTTTTATTACTGTTTAAAACATAAAGGTAAGTTTTCACTGAAAAAGGAAATCTTAACCAAATATTTGTGTAACCCTTTAAAGCACACTTTATAGAAGTCGTAGATTCCATGATACGCTAGAGTTTTCTGGAACTTAGCTAGGAAACCACTGATATATTAATAGCATCCCCTAAAAAGTCTAATCAGTTTATATAAAAACTGGAAAACAGGGAAGCTACCCAAGACTGCTTCAGAAATATACCCAAGTATTTAAATCCCCTCATAATGTCAGAAAATTTTTCTCATGCCTGAGTCAAGTCTCTGAAGCTATTGGCCTGAATTTAGTCCAGTAAATAGGGGTTCTTAGAAATCCTTAATGACTGATAGCTTGAGGCTTCTATAGGACGTGAGGAAGTTGGTCACCCTCCTTTTCACTAAATAAATATACTCTCTCGCTCAGTCCTGATGCAGCATCATGGGGACCTGTGATTGCCTGCTCCTGTGCTCAGTCACGTTGGACACTTTGTGACCCCATGCACTGTAGCCCACCAGGCTCCTCTGTCCATAGGATTTTCCCAGCAAAAACACTGGAGTGGGGTGCCATTCCCTCCTCCAGGTGATCGTTCCGACCCAGGGCTGGGACCCCCGTCTCCTGCACGGGCGGGTGCTTTATGGCTGAGTCCCCTGGGAACCCCCTAGGACTAGGCAGCATCACTCTCTGATTACCCCCAATATCCTTCCGAAACGGTAGGGACTTCTTTACATCGCCTTGGCAGAGAAGACACTCACCTCGGTGTATTTTCAGAGTTTGGGTTTGGAAACACTCCTGGTGATGCCTTCATAGCACTTGCGTGTCTCTCTCACCCTTCTTGCCGTAACCCCACTCAGAATGGCGGGGGTGGCGGTGAGCAGGCAGACAGGGAAGCCTGTCTGCAGCCTGACCAAAGACTCTTGCGAAGTCAGATTCCCTTGCAGCAGATTTGAGGTGTAAGCAAAGGAAAGTTGTCAGCATGAGGTCTCAGGGTCAGGGAATCAAGAGGGTTTGATGCTGATCGGCCGTGTCTTATGCTGAGAACGACTCAGTCCATCCTGATTGGCCGTATCTTATGTTGAGAACGACTCAGTCCATCCTGTCTGCCTTATGTCAGGCTGGCATCAGAACCAGGACGCTGGGCCCTCGAACAGGGGCCCAATAGGGAGCTGGGAAGAAAGGAGAGCTTCGCGTTTTCTCTGGGCGCTGTGAAGGAAAACTTTAAAGCTTTCCCTTTTTTGGGTGCCAGGCAAGGTGTAACACGCTTAGCACTGGGCACCCCAGAGGGCACACGGGGACTTGGCCACAGGCTGCTGGGCACGGCGCACTCGGGGGGACTGAAACCGCTTGGCGGGCAGTGACACCCGGGGGCCCGGGGGGCGCCGAGTCTGTCTGCAGAGCGGGAGGCCGGCGTCCGCGGAGCGACTCCAGGGCCCCGAGCGGGCGCGGCCTGGCGTGCTGCCCGCCGCGGCGCCCCTCCCGACGGCGTGGCGGCCCAGACTTCTCGGAGACTTGCGGCTGCCTTCTTCTCTGATTGAGAATGCGCTGCCGGTTGCGTTGGTTTCTGCTGCGCAGAGGCTCGCCGTAGGCCGCGCACGCCCCGCCTCGGGCCTCGCCGGGCGCCCAGGAGCCCCCCGGGAGCCCCCCGGGCTCCCCACGACCGGCTCCCCGCGGGTGTCACACACGCAGTCTGTGTGTCGGCGCCGCTCTCTCAGCTCGTCCCACCCCTCCTTCCCCCGTGTTCTGATCCTGACAGTGGGCATATGGGTTTATTGAAATGGATGGACAGTTTGAAGTTGTTTTACAGACAGGAGAATGAGAAGTTCTGGTTTTCTGAAGCTTTTTAAAGTCCTTTTTGAATTTGTTACAGTATTGCTTCTGTTTTATGTTTCGGTTCTGTTGGCTGAGAGGCAGGTTGGGATCCTCCCCAACCTGGCCTGGGACCCACCCCCGCGCTGCAAAAGAGAGTCTTCCATGGACCCCAGGAGCGTCCTGGACAAGACTTCCCAACACCCAGGCGTTTGCGTCTGAGATGGAGGGAGGCTCAGGGCTAGAAGCGGACCCTGAGGGACGCCTCCACTGCCCTTTACTGCTCGTGGTTTCAAAGGACTTCGGAATCACAGAGACAGAGGCAGGAGAAAGGACTCTTTTCCTCCTTTCTGGTACAGAATTGACACTCTTTTGCCGGAGTGCATGTAATATTTGGAGCTTCTGAGGGATGAACACGCTCTATTTTGATTTCTTGCTGGTGGTTTTAATTTCCCTCAGCTTCTCCCTTTGTTTTAATAGCTCGTGGTACCTCATACTCAGCCTCCCAGAAGCCACACTGCCCACCTCCCAAATAACACTTAGCTTTTCTTTCCCTTTCCCTCCCAAGAAGCACTTAGTGAGTGATGGATGTGTCAGAAACAGGCTTGCTCCTAATAGTAAGATTTTCGGAGCCCTGGGCATGAATACAAGCAGAGATCCACACGCTACAGGTCTAAATATTTTAACAGTTTCAAACGGATTTTAAAAATCAAATAAAATCAATGTGGCCATCTCCTTTGCTGGATCATATTTAAAATTCTTGGGGACTGTCCTGATGGTCCAGTGGTGAAGACTCCACCTTCTAATGCAGGGGATGCGGGTTCAGTCCCTGGTCGGGGAACTAGGATCCGCTAGCCAGGGGCAGCTAAGCTTGAACACTGCGGTGAGAAGCCGGTGGGTTACATACAACTAAGGAAAAGTCTGCTCTCCAAAATGGAAAACTTGCTCATCTCAATGAAGACCCAGAACAGTCAATATAAAAAAAATTATAAATAAAATTCCCAGATTCCTTGGAGTTCCACTGCAGAAACTGGTGAGGGAAGCTGGTGGGGAAGCAGGCGGAGAAGTGCCCTGGGGACCCCATGCCCTTTCTCACCCCACCCTGGGCCCTACAGATGTCATCACACGCTTTATGCTCGTGTGAGCAGGTACTTCGGCCCACACAAGTTCTGCCCAAGCCTGCCTCAATGAACAAGCGTTGCTTTTGCTTCTCTTGAGCCTGAGGTTGGTATGTTTTGGCTCAATGATCCTCAGGAGGAAAGACAAGGAAGAGAGATGCCCACATACCCTGGAACCAGGCTTGGGCCAATTAGACAGGAAATTCCAGGGAATCGAAAGGGGGGCCGTGACAGGCTCCAATTGGGCACATTTTCTTGGTCCGAAAGACTCCTCACTCCACAGGAGGGGTGTGGCCAGAGGCTGTCAGGAGCCTAGCCCTTTAAGAGGAGCTCGGGGTGGCCTCTCTCCTCTGGTCCAAGGCAGGACTCAGGTGGCACATCTAACACCTCATTTCCTCTACCTTCAGCCTGTCCTCAGGTACCATGGACGTCCGCTCCTGTTCGAGCCACTTGAGGATAGAGGGCTCTGTTTTTCATTTTGTTTTTATTTTTTCTAAAAGTATCCTGAAGATCCTGTCTCTAAAAATGTGGGGATTGAATAAGGAGCTTCTGACTCTGTCCCTGTTTCTGCATCTGAAGCACACAGCAGAAAGTTCATCTAGACTCTCCCTGGCTCCCCTCCGCCCTGCACACCATTCTTGGCCGTTTACCATCAGCACTGCGGGAAGGACTCGTGATGCATGCTAACTGGCTAGATCCCTGTCCAGCCTCTGCAGCAAGGCTGGGAGCTTCCTCCTGATGGAGAAGGCAGAGCACAGTGCTCTGGAGGCACCACGGTATTTGCTAACTGAGAATCTCCATCAGTGAAAATGAAACCAGGAGAGTGTGGCGAAGTTGAAACAAAGAAAAGCTGATGAGCAGCATCGTTTGGCCCTCTTCCCTGGGCCCCTGGAGTCACCCAGCCCCCGAATGGCTCGGGCCGCCCTCGTTCGAGGGCTCAGGGTCTTCACCCTGACTTCGCAGGGGGGAGCAGCCTTCACACAGAGCGGGCCCTTTGAGTGGGGCTCCGTGGCCGCGCCCCGGGCTGTGACAGCAGCCCGCGTCCCCTCTGGCCCAGGCGGGGCTGCAGGGGCCGCTAGGCTGCGTTTGCACTCTCGGCGAGGCCCCTAGTGGCCTGAGGGTCCGAGTCAAAGCGGCCTAGTCAGTCTGCCGGCGCCGTCCTCCGCGGTCCCTCCCCTGCCTGCAGTTAGTTGACACTGGAAGGCTGAACCACCTTTCATAGGGAAAAAGGTCATCAGCAGAAAGCCTGAAGCCTGTGGAGCCCGGGGAAGGCGAGTGACAAGTTAAAGGACCTTGGGTAATTAACGAAAGGGCCACTTCTGGGAAACCTAAGGGTTTCTGCAGAGAGCTGTGGCTAGCATATTAAAACCTGTGAAAACTCCTGTGAGGGGATCAGTAAGAAAATCTCTGTTTGGAGAAGCCCATTCTCTGGACCTTTGCCTTTGCGTGAATTGTTTAGCAGTCCCCAAACTGCTTCACAAGGCTAGCAACAACTTATATGTCCAGTGGGAAATCAGGAAGTTTTAGAATTTCAGGTGCAGGAAAAGGTAAGCCCATCTGAACTGTCACGCTGGGAGGTCCCTGGCGGTTCAGTGGGCAAGACTCTGCATCCAGTGCAGGGATGAGAGTTTGATCCCTAGTCAGGGAAATAAGATCCCACATGCTGCGTGGTGCAGCAAAACAAACAAACAAACAAAACTGTGATGCTCAGTTTCTCTCCAAGGTGCTGTCGAGTAGGCGTCCTGTCTCCGAGAGCAACCGCTGGTGACAGGGAACCCACGGCTTGTAGCTGTGGGCACTTCTGATTCTTAAAAGTTCTTATTCCTGAGTCAGGAACATCAGCTGTCCCAAGACAGAGACCTTTAACCTCTAGTATCCTCCCCGAAGAAGGAAGGACATATCTTGGCAAAGTTAGCTGCTGGAAAAGATGATTAACTACAAGCATTGACCTTCATAAAATAGAATGTAGAATGTTGGCTGAGGAACCAGTTTCATTCTGTGTGACTATGAAGAAAATAACAGAATATAATGTGAATAGCTTAAATAGGGGTTAAAAAAATTTAAGGTTATTGCCGTGTGACAGCACTTTGAAGTATATTTCGAGGGAGAACTGTCAATAGTAGTAATAATAGAATACTGCAGAGAGTGTATACTTACTTTATCCTCAAGCAATTAGCCTGTAGCAGATGTGTTTAAGGTAGGAAAATGTATTTTTTATTCAATTATTTATTTAATTTTCTGTTTACTTTTTTATTGAAGTATATAGTCGATTTACAATGTTGTGTTAATTTCAGGTGTACAGCAAAGAGGTTTAGTAATATATGTGTTAATATATATTCATATATTCACCAAACATTTATTAGGTACGAACTCAGCCCTAAAATAGCAGGAAAGAAAGACTTGAATTTTTCCTCCTATGAAGGATCCCAGCATCTGGTTGAAAGATGATTTAAATCGTCCATTGTGACTCACTGAGACCAAGATTCCTGGGGTTCTACCAGGAACTGAAGAAATGTCCCTGGATTAAATCAGAAGGAATTTCCCAAGGTAAATGGGGCTGTCACAAATGGAATCAGCTAGTTGTCCTCACTGCGTTCTCTGGGAACCCTAGTCCCCTGATGAGTTCGAGATCTGGCTCTTTGATTAGTCCAGACTCTTGATTAGTTTCTCAAAATTTCTCAAATATTTCCCCCATTGCCTTGCAAGCCAGACAGTATCGTGAATACAGAGAATGCTTAATAAATATGAAACAAGGAGGAGGAGAAAAAAGAAAGAAGAATGCCTCTGCTCTTACTTGTTATTTCAGCCTCTGGAGACGGGACCCTCTGTTCTCTGCCAAGGAGCTAAGCTCAGTACTTGACTTCACTTGAAATCTTGCCTAGACATTTATTCAAGTCCTTTCCATCTTCTTTGCTTCTAATGTTTCTAGGCATCTTCTTATGTTTATCACTCCTTTAAAGGAGGCGTCTTAAAATCATGAAAACCAAACCTTTCTTTTTCTGTTTAACTACTTTTCTTTCCCAGATGCCCAGCTCATATAATGCAAACTTGTTTACTGTTGTTTTCTGGTTTCTGCTAAGTAACTGCCAGCCTCACATTTCGATGAGAATCAAGCAGCCTGAGCATTGGATAAAAATAAACTGTAGATCCCACTTAAATACAAGCAATGCATCCTTCATTAACAGTTGGATAATAAACCAAGTTCTCTGTTCCTCTCCCAAGGATACTGTGAGCTTAATGAGACCAAACACATGCTTTGACTTCCATGCATTCAAACTTGTTTTGGAGAAGTGACTGGCTTAGGTCCAGACTGGATGACCTTGACTGTACTTTACTTATTTAAAGAAATGGAGCTACACATGTTGAGGAAGAATGAGAAGAAAATTACAAGATAAAGGTTGGATCTATTTTTACAACTTCTAGAGTTGTGTATTGAAAAAGAATTCCACTATGGTTGGGGATTTATGTCTTTTGGGTACATGATATCTCTCCAGTTTGTGCTATTCTGTGGCTCATCTTTTCACAGAAATCCCAGAGTGCCAACAGATCGAGAGGTTTAACGTTTCAGATCCTTTTGGCATTCAGCAAATGCGATAGCTATCAGAGGTGGCTTGGGTTGGATGCAAGAGCAGATGCTGTTTCTCCAGGAAGCAGGAGGGACACTTGGGCTCACAGACTGGCAGTGACATTGAGCACATGTACTTCTATACTGCTCTCCAAATGTGACTTGACATTTTAATAAGTTTTGTTTACTTTTGCTTCCCTGGAGGGCATTATTCCTGCCCAAATTGCCACCTGAACAAAGGGTTGTTTCCAAAGCTCTTCTGTTAGTTCAGTTAACAGAGACTTCCCAAGTTTTTGCTTGAGGGTTTGGAATTTACCAATATAGTGACACCTCATCTTCTAAGACTAATTCTTGGGAAAACTCTTTGGCAATAGTATCTGCTTCCTATTTAGATTTGAAGACAATGATTTTGGGCAAGAAAATCTCTGCCAGAAAGACTTAAAATATCCATCTCAATGATTCTGTCTTTTTTTCTAGTGTGGGTTTATTTATTGCGACCAAAGCACCTTCTGTGAAATGCAGTGTTGGTGTCATACTTGCGCAGGCCAGGCTCCAGTTCCCCTGGAGAAATTGGATCACACAGCTGGCCAGAGCTGCCCGCACAAGCTCTGGCCTCGCTGAAGGCGAGCATCAGGGTGGAGTTCTGCTTGTTGATCTTTCAAATGTAGTCTTCTGGTGGAGGCAGGCCTCTATCTCTGTTATGGGCAAAAAGGAATGTTTCAGAAATACACTGTGAAGGTCCTCTTGGCATATTCACTTACCCTGGTTGAAGGCTTAAATTCAATCCAGTTCCACCCCAAACTCCAAATATGTGTGCTTCTGACATGGGGTGTCCTTAAACATAGAAAGAATGGGATATGAGAGACGCTAGTAATGGACTCCTTTCTCCAAATAACTCCAGCCTCTGATAGATTTAGATAGAGTCCTCTTGGCCCTAACATTCTAGTGGTACTGGGCTTCCTCTTTTGAATAATAATAACTATTTTTGGTATAGCCTTTAATAGGTAATAATGTACATTATTTATTTTAACGCTTATATCAAATTATTATTGGGCATTAAATATTATTACACGTTGTATCATGGGTTGGAGAAGGAAGTGGCATCCCACTCCAATATTCTTGCCTGGAAAAATCCCATGGACAGAGAAACCTGGCAGGCTACAGGGCATGGGGTCACAAAGAGTCGGCTAGAACTTAGCGACTAACACATAACATGGGTAAATCTCAAGAGTACTACCCTGGGTCAAAGGTGCCAGAAACGTGTGTGTACGTATTGTATGATTCCATTTATAGACAATTCTATAATAGAAAAAGCAAACCAGGTTGCTTGGTGGGAGGGGTTGGTGGGGAGGGCTGATGAAAAAGGAGCATGAGGGAAATTTCTAGGTGGATGGAAATGTTCTATCTTCATATGCATTCATCTGAGATCACTGAATGATGTAATAATACTTAAGATCTGAGCCCTTCACTCTATGTGAATTACACCTAGGTTTTAAAAATTATCATTTCTGTTGGTATATATAGATGAGGAGGCTGAGCTTTAGGAAAATCAAGTGAGCTCTCTGCTGTCACACAGCTGAAGGAGAGCTGTGTCTCTACCAGGTGGTCCTAACTCTTATATCCAGGTTTTTCTAAAACAATTTCCAAGAGCGATAGTATTTACATTGCTCCACCTTGAGGTCAATGAGCTTTCAGATGTGGTGTCTTTCTGGGAAGAGTGTTGGGTTTCTGCGAGCACGTGAGCGAGTACCAGAAGGAGCAAAGAGAGGGGCCCGTGTCGGTGCGACGGTTTAGGACTCGAGCCTCGGACACTGGGCCCCAGTTCTCACTCTGCAGCTGACTCTGCGTGTGATGTTGGGCAAGGAACCCTGTCTGAGCTTCGTCTTCATGGGTAAAATGGGCTGTTGTGAGGCATAAATGTAATCACTCATAGACAGTGCGTAGGTGTCTATGAGTGATCAACAAACATTTGCTGTTGTTAGTCACCATTTTGGCTAAAGGACAAATAAATGCCCTTGTGTTATCCACAGGGTTACTGTGTCATTATATTTATGATAGTGTGACATTTTTGTTTCTCCTGTACCTGTACCTGTACTGTCCGAGGAGATACATGATTAATTTATCATCATCCTGAAGAAACGCATATATAAAGCTAAGATTCAGTAGTTTAGTGCTTCGCTCCTTGACAGCCTTGTTTTGCCAACAGGATTGTCAAACAATTTATTACTGTACATGCTTCATTCTCCATGTGGAGAATTTTTCTAAATTCTGGGAGAAAAACGCATTCCAGCTATAATTCACTTACAAATCTTTGATTCCATAAACTCTGGGAATGATTCACTGAACTATGTATTAATGTTTGTAAATGACTGTAGAACTTGAAGGAACCATTTCTTGGAAGTAATTAGTATATAGTTTAATGTACATGGGCTTTCGTAAAGCACAATATTCCTTTTAAAAAATGTTTGAGTGTTATTTAAGTATTTTTTTTTAAAAAAAGGAATCTTTTTTTTGAGACATAAATAGACTGTACAGCTTAGGTGGCAAAATTTGTTTCTCCAGCTCTGATTCTATTATTGTAGATAGCACATCAAACTGTAAATGTCTGATTGTTATAAATCAGAGCCCTCTTGAGCAGGCTCAGGTCACAAGTCCTCCTTGATTTGTAGGCTTATATTTTAGATAAGCCTATCTGTTGAGCAAAAAAGAAAAAGGGCTAAAAATTTGGAGCCTGATAGGAAACAAAGCAGAAATGCTTTAACCTTTCTGGCCCCATATGTCTGACAGTATTGCACCTCCTGTTTCTCTGGTATGTTGGCATGGAGGGAAGCCCGGATACCTCGGACAATAGACAAAGGTAGTGGTCAGTCTGTAATTCACTGCCAGGATCTCCCACTTTGCAGTCCTTAAACTAGCATGGGGAAGCAGTAGGACCTTGCCTCAGAGGGACTTGGGGGCAGTTTTGCCTCCCTGGTGGCTTAGACAATAAGGAATCTGTCTGCAGTGCAGGAGACCCAGGTTCAATCCCTAAGTCGGGAAGATCCCCTGGAGAAGGAAGTGGCAACCTGCTCCAGTATTCTTGCCTGGGGAATCCCGTTGACAGAGGAGCCTGGCGGGCTACAGCCCATGGGGTGGCAAAGAGTCAGACACTCCTGACTGAGCACACAACACAAGGATTTTTGGTTTGGATTCTCCTCTCAGTGCAGGAGATACACCTTCCAGGGCAACCAACTGTCTCTTTAGGGTGCTCTGCACATGCACTCAACATGATCTAACTGAATATTTATAGTAAATGTGTGTGTTAGCCTCATTTAAGAGTTTCAGATACTGAGGTTTAGGGAAATCAGGAAATGTTTTGCATAGCCATTTGTGGAGGAGTCAGGAGCATAAGGCAGACTGGCCTGACTCAAGCTCTGTCGTCTTTTGGCTGACAGAATGAATAACCCAGTCATCCTCCTGGCGTTGAGTTTGAGTTTCCCTTCGTAAAACCCAATCTCTTTTCTCTTCTTTCCTGCTCCCAGATTAGATCATGGAACACAGATTGTGCAGAACAGGAAATGGTTTAAGTCATCTATTCAGTTTGCCAGTTACTTCCCATAAGCTCTGAGCGTTACCTTTTGCCCTTTGCTTGGCCCTGAGCTGTCTGCAAAGCTGTCGATGACTTGGAGCAGAAGAAGACATCACTCAGGTTGTCATCCCTGAAATGACTCCAGGGTGTCAGATGCCTGTCCGCGCCCTCTGCCCCAGTGTCACAGTTCTCTGTGTCTGTTCCTGGGAGTTTGCCGTGGTTGGGAAGAATAAAGGGAGATACCATTCACGGGCACCTTTTTAGTACCAGACTTTGTGCATGTAGCATCTGGTTTAATACAACAGGCCCATGTGATTAGTGTTACTTTATTTTTAAGAGAGGAAATCTCAGGCTTAGAGAGTCTTAGCAATTTGCTCAAGCTCTCAGAGAGAATGAGAGAAGATTCTACATCAGATCTGATTCCTAAAGGCAGCTTATCATAGCGCAGTGGGGAAGAAGGGGTTTGCAATTGGATCCAGGCTTGAGGGGATCAGAGTCATGAAACACTGTGACTTTCTCCACTTCGGTTCCTCATCAGTAAACTGTGAAAAGTAGGAGTACCTATTTTACAAGGTTGTGAGAATTAAAAGACATAATCTATGTAAAATTCTGGACCTTTAGTTAGCATTTAATAAGTGTTTAGCTCCTTCTCCTGGATTGAGGGAAAGTTCTCACCACTTCCCAAAGCTTCAGACTCAGAATCCTACTGCAGTTTAGCCTCTTTGTGGACGGTCTATCTACATCTCAAGCCTTTCATCCTCAAAACTTAGTTTACCCTCATGTCTCAAATCTGCACTTCTTAACATATATTCTGTTCTTTTTAACGGCATCATTGCCTACCTGATTAACCAAGATATTTGATAGCTCCGATTTTATAAATAAGGAGGCTTACAAACATTAGCGGTTACATAATTTTTAATGACCACCCAGAAAATTAGGACCCCAACCTGAATGGACATCCAGGTTCAGTGAGCTCTAAGTACTTAACCTTATATCTTTTCTTTTCTTCCTCTCTTTCTTCACTTTCTCACTTACTCCCTTTTTTAAACCTTTCAATCCTAGACTTTTAATTGCTTCTTGTCTTTTAACATTGCCTGGGGCCTCCAGTTATAATACTGAGTAGTGTATTCATAATGGGTGTCAGTTTTTTTGGTCCTGATTTTCAGGAAGATGCTTTCAGCATTTCCTCATTTATGATGTTTGATGTCGAGAGGTTTTTTTCCCCCTTTTGTTCTGTTTTGTGTATGTGTGTGTTTTGTTTTTTATCTTCATAGATACTTTTGTCAAGTTAAGGAGGTTACCTTCTATCTTTGGTTTAAAAAAGGCTTTTTTATTTCATTATAACTGCTTGCTAGTGTATAAAGTTATTTTTCTCATTGAAGTCATCTTATGTTTTTCTCCTTTTTTTCCTAACGTACTGAATGACATTTATACATTTTCTAATATGTAACTGATCTTGCATTATTCAAATAACCCAAACTTGGCCATGCTGTACTGTCTTCTAATATATTATTTGGCTTAATTTGCTGATATTTTGTTTATAACTTTTGCTATTAATTTATGAATGAAATGATTGGCAGTTTTCCTTTCTGAAATTTTTTTTTGTCTGATTTTGTTTTTTCAATCTTCATAAAATGAACTGGGGAGTCTCTTTGTCTGTTTTCTGAAATAATTTATATGATATGTTCTTTGAAAAGTTAATAGAATTCACTAATGAGCTCTGTTTTCTTTGTGGGAAGAATATTGACTAGTGCTTCCATTCCTTTAGGAGTTACAGGCACAGCCATGCTTCCTATTTGTCCTTAGGTGAATTTTAGTTAGGTTCCCCCACCAGAAATCTGTACATTTCATCCAAGACTTCAAATTAATTATCATAACTCTGTCCAAAGTTCTATTTTTTTATCTTTTTAATCTCTTTTGTGACTAGTTATTTTCCCTTCTAGTTGTAATACTGACTTTCTGTTACCTTTTTTATTTCATCAAACATGTCAGGAGGCTCTTTATTTTTTTAGTCTTTCCTATACCACCTTTAGATTTTTCCCTTATCATGTAGAATCTTTTGATAATTTGAATTCTGATACAATCATGCAGAATAGGTTTATTAATTTAGTTCCTCCAAATACTCATACATTTTTGCAGCACCAGTTGCAACTCATTAGTTATTAAGTCACAATCATCTAGCCTATGCCTCCACGTCACTTGAACTATTTGTATTACTGAAGCAGAGGTTATTAGATTTATTACATTAGATATTAGATTTAGAACATGAGAGAACAGATTCCAGGTCTGCTTCTTACTTGAGGTGATATATTTAAGCCCTGTGAACCCCAATTTGCCCACCTTTTTGTTGCTAAATTTCCTGTGAGTCTGTTTATTATAAAAAGTCATATCTGTTTGTGGATGCTCACCATCACTCCTTCCTGAAAAGTGAAAGTCACTCAGTTGTGTCCAACTCTTTGTGACCCCACAGACTATACAGTCCATGGAATTCTCCAGGCCAGAATACTGGAGTGGGTAGCCTGTCCCTTCTCCAGGGGATCTTCCCAACCCAGGAGTTGAACCGGGGTCTCCTGCATTGCAGGTGGATTCTTTACCAACTGAGCTATGAGGGAAGCCCATTTTAAACATATCAAGCCACAAAGCAAGCCCTTCTATCTTGACTGCTCAGAACCAAGGGGAGCTTCTGGAGGCTTGGAGGAAAGCTTGTGAGGTTTGAGCCTCCTGGATCTGGCAACCAGATCCAAGAAGCTTGCTCACGCCTCTCCTCTGGCACCCTGATCAGTTCTTGTAGTTTTTGGCTATTCCTTTCCCAAAAGACCTGTAAGCAGAGTCAAGCTAAGTTTGGCTTGCAGGAAAAAAAAAATCCAGCACATCAAGTGTGGCCTATAGGCATTAATTCTGTTGAACAAAATGGGTTTGCATACATGTATGTATGCTTGGGAGTCTTCCCAGGTGGCTCAGTGGTTGAGAAGTCCCCTGTCAATGCAGGAGACACAGGAGACACAGGTTCGATCCCTGGGTGGGGAAGAGCCCCTGGAGAAGGAAATGGCAACCTAGTCCAGTATTCTTGCCTGGAGAATCTGGTGGATAGAGAAGCCTGGTGGGCTACAGTCCATAAGGTCACTAAGAGTCAGACACGGCTGAGCAGACATGCATGCACATGTGTGCTTGGGAGCGGGTGGAGTTTGGTGGGGAAAGTTAAGCTCTTACCCCCTGGGCCATGAACATCCCAGGCAAACAAATGCACAGCCACTTCTTACAGGACTTAGAGCTCATGCGTCGTTCGGTGGGGTTGACAATACGCATAAGCGAGGTTATGCGCAAAGTGTTGTAAACTGTGAGCACTTTGAAAATAGCAGGAGTTTGTGGCGTTGTCCAGCCAGATGGACGCTGATGCCCCACCCCCATCCCTTACTCCAGATGCTCCTGTAGTTGCTTTAGGCCTGCTGCATATCCAGGCGGGGCTGAAAAAGAAATTCAGACCTGGCCTGAGTCTGCCCTTGGTCATGATATTTTGTTTTCTTAATGTGTTTCCTTTGGAAAAGCTGATGACTCTGGGCTTCTGCCACTGAAAAGTAACTGAGAGGTTACTGAGCCCCAAGTCTTACTTGCAGGATGTTGTTACCAAGCTACACCTGGAATAATAGAAGTTTATTTTCCAGAGATACCTGTCAGGAGGAAGTGAGCACAGCCCTTCCTGCCTCGTGACGTAAAGTCCTATTCACACATGGTCTTCTGCCTGGATAAGACTAAAAACAATATCAGGGCCTGAGCATTCACACGTCCTTGCTCCCCATTACTCACTTCCTGTCTTCAGATGTTAGGGTATATAGCTGTTAAAACAGTTGCCGGATTTTCCCAAGGAAGAAAAACTATGATTACTGGCGATGGTGAGGAGTTGACTGGCGAACTGTTGGAGGATCAAGTCTGTAGACATCATTAGTCCATATTCTCTCAAGTACTTATTAATAGCTAATGAATACACTTCAGTCCAATTGTGAGTATGTATTGAATTATATGTTGTAGCGATCCCCAGATTTAATTGCTGTGCAGCAAATGAATGAATGAAATGATACTGTATGTGCTAAGTACTGACGATTGTGAGGGTCCCTAGAGCTAAACAGTAGATAGGTGTTCTTGCAGTACATGTTCTCATCTAAATTTCATAGCAATAATAGCAGCCACACAGCATAACAGCTATCTGTGATGCCGAGTATGTGCCAGACTCTGTCCTAACGGCTTTGCATACGTGTAAAAAAATTAATCCTCATGAACATTCTATGAGAAAGGTCTTGTTATAATCAGGTGAGGGGGTGAGGTTCAGAGAGGTTACATGCCTTGTTTGAAGAAGCCCAGCTTGTAAAGTAGAAAGAAAAGAAAAGTTAGATTTAAGGTTTGAACCAAGATCCTTGGACTCTGGGCCTTCCCTAGTAGCCCAGTTGGTAAAGAATCCGCCTGCATTGCAGGAGACCCAGGTTCGACCCCTGGGTCTGGAAGATACCCTGGAGGAGGGCATGGCAACCCACCCTAGTGTTCCTGCCTAGAGAGCCCCATGGACAGAGGGCCTCCCGGGCTCCCGTCCACGGGGTTGCAAAGAGTCAGACATGACGGCGCGGCTAACTTTCCTTTCCTCTGACTCTGAGCCCTTATTAACTAATGCATTTTATTGCCTCTCTGAAGAAGGCACTGCGTTCCTCATTTTATAAATGAGGCTTCTAAGGTTTAGAGAGCTCAACAAACTGTCCCATCGTCACCTACTATGTAGCTAACAAGCGTATAGTAATAAAGAAATGGACAGCATGATTTTGTGTGGTATACAACCATGACCCACCTTGACTGTATCGGAATCATCAGATTCTGCATCTTCATGAACTACATTCCAGAAGGAACATAGAACCTGACGGTTTGAAGGGATTTTAGAAGCAGCTGTTCCTCCGCAGAGAAAAAGAATCTTTGCTGCCATGTGGGGGATAGCTCATCCAAATTCCACTCAAAGGTCACTCACAATAGAGAACTCTCTACTTCACAGCGTTTGCTCACGTTGAACCCAAACACAACCTCCATAATTTGTGTTCACCGATTGTGACTCCACCCTGCAGAGATACCTGTAGTGAGTTTGGTACAACTCTTGGTTATTTAGGCACCATAAATCTTCACTTTTTTTGGTTAATTTCTCTTTAAATTTTTTATATTTCTTTACTTGGCTGCTCTGGGTCTTAGTTGTGGCATGTGGAATCTCATTCTCTGACCAGGGGTGGAACCCTGGCCCCCTGTGTTGGGAGCATGGAGTCTTGGCCCCTGGACACCAGGGAAGTCCCTTGGTTGACTTCCAATAATGGTAAGCGGCCATTACGGCATCTCCTGTGCCAAGTTCCATAGCAGGTTTTTACTTATATTAACTCATTTAATCCTCACAACAATCCTATGAGATAGGTGAAAAATAACACACGAGGAAACATATTTGCTCAAGAGCTAGGGGATAGAAAAGACAGGCATCAGGCTCCTTAGACTCTGTGCTCCTTGTCTTCACTACTGTGTTCTAAAGTCTCTCGTTTAACCTAAGCTTTCTTTACGTTTTGAACCTTTAACACCCTGGTTCCCCTGTTTGCACGTGTGCGTGCACGCTTAGTCGCTCAGGTGTGTCTGACTCTTTGCGACCCCATGGACTGCAGCCCGCCAGGCTCCTCTGTCCATGGGGTTTTTCCAGGCATGCATACTGGAGTGGGTTGCCATTTCCTTTGCCCAAGGGTCAAACTCTCGTCTCCTACGTCTCCTGCATTGGCAGGCGATTCTTTACCCACCAAGCCATCGGGGAAGCCCCTCAGCTGCCCGTAGGAGTTGGCAAAAAGTCAGAAGGCATATCTGCCTGAGGCCAAAGGAGTTGGCACACATGTCCATGGGGCTATTTGTCAGTGATGACATGAAGAGCAGGGTAAGAAATATTCTTTTAAAAACAAAACAAGAATGTCAGAAGAGGCAGTTTCCCAAGGAATCATGGGGTATTGGAAGGACAGAAACTGTATTTCCCAGTCCTCGAAGGTGAGGAGGAGGCCCGGGAGGTGGAATGACTCGCCCAGGACTGGAGAGCTAGTGAGCGCCGGGCTGGAACAGCAGTCAGGTCCCGACTCCCAGGGCCAGCTCTCTTTCCTGAGAGAAAGGCTCCTGAGAGAAAGGCTCCTGAGAGAAAGCCTC
>ML661888.1:11354187-11468712 GCA_007570785.1 Antilocapra americana | reverse complement strand
AGAAAGGCTCCTGAGAGAAAGCCTCCTGAGAGAAAGGCTCCTGAGAGGTCGGCTGTAGTTCCTGAGAAGTCTGTCTTACCTCCTTCATCATTTTTTGGTCCTTTTGGAGATATCGATGTGCTCCCGCTGCGTCCTCCCTAAGATGACCCAAGAGATGGCTTTATGAGAAGCCTCAACGTGTGCTGTGTTTTTGTCCGCAAACCCCACTGTCACCAACTTGTCCCTCGTTTTCACCGAAGGTCTGAAAACCGAGGCCTCTTGCCTCCAGCTGATGCCTCTCCCCCTTAATCACAGTGGCAAATGCACATTTGGTGTTCCCATCCCTTGGAGTCATGAAATACTTCTTTTCCTTCCTGTAATCTGGAAATCCCTTTTTTGTTGCTTTGTTGCTGTTTTTAAGAGGAAAACTTGCATGTAATAGAGGGACTTGCTGGTTCTTCAGAAACCAGCCTGGTAGGGGAGTTGACTGGATCTGCCTAAAGCATTTCCTCATGAGTAGCCTGTGTCTGCTCTTCCTCTCAAATGTCAGCTGGCCTCCTCAACAAAGATTTAATTGTGGCAACTCGGGGCCTTTGCAAACACGGGCTTTACTGACTGTTTTTTGAAATCTTCACATCTGTCCACCTTGCAGATGAAAAACTGGAAACATTCTGAAAGTTTGGTTTGGTGCATTGTTGGTTTGGGGACCACCTCTTACTTCTCTTCTCCCCCTCTTTTGCAAGAGAAGACTGAAATTTTAATTGCTCAACCACTTTTTTTACTTCATCCTGCCCAGAAAAGGCATGGTTTATTAATTAGTCTTGATTAGGAGGCGCCCCGAGCTGGGCCTGGCTGCTTCTTGATCAGTTTCAACAGTTCTTTGCCTGAAATTACTGTCTATGAGCACAGGGAGGTATAATTATGCAGACACTAGCTGCTCAGTTCTGCCAGGTTAAACCTTCTATTATAAATACATATTACAGTGTCTTAAAAGGCACTTACTGAAATGCCATAGTTTAATAGTTCAGACTTACAAAATCAAGCTCTCTTATGTTACTGGCAATAGCCTCTTAATTGGCTGTTTTCTCCCAGTACAGAAAAATGTTGGCTTAAATACACAGACACACACACACACGCACACATACTCACCCAGTTAAATTTGTTAGAAGTGTGAGAAACAGTATCACTTCGTGGTTAAAAGGAGGGACCCTGGAGCCAGGTTGCCTGGATCTGACTCATGTATCTGCCACTTCCCCACCGTCTAGCTTGGGCGTATGGTTTGCTCTGTCTCTCTCTCTATTGCAGAGTCTTTGGTAAAATGGGAATGCTTGCAATGTCTGTATCCCAGGATTACTGTGAGGTTCAAGTGAGTACACAGCAAACACTTACCAGGGTTCAAGGAACCTAGTCATTCTTTTTTTCACTGATTGCTCCAATACGTTTACTTGTGTTTATGTCTTATAAAGAGAAATAAATTATAGCTTCCCAGGTGGTACTAGTGGTACAGAACTGGCCTGCCAGTGCAGGAAACCTAAAAGATGCAGGTTCCATCCCTGGGTCAGGAAGATCCTCTGGAGGAGGAAATGACAACCTACTCCAGTATTCTTGCCTGGAGAATCCCATGGACAGAGGAGCCTGGCAGGCCACAGTCCATGGGGTCGCAGAGTCAGACATGACTGAAACAACTTGGCATATGTCTTGTAAAATTTAGTTGTGTTAAGCTGGCATGATTAGGGATGTCTCCCTGTGGCAGAAGCTAAGTATTGTCCCCTTTTTTTATTCCACAGTAATAGCCTCCCTTCTCACTAACTTTTAGCCAGGTTGGCATATAACTGTCCAGAGTTAAGAGTAAATTTCTATCTAGAAGTGACCATGTGACTAAATTCTGGGTGATGGGTTGTAAGCAGGTAATGTGTCAGCTTCTTAACACTGACGCTGAAGGAGGAAGGGCAGTGTGTCTTTCACTTTTCCCTTCTTCCTACTAATGGGAATTTGGTCATGATGGCTGGAACCCAAGCAGTGCTGCTGGGTCGTTAGATGGCTCGCTGATGATGTGAGGCAGGGAGCCAGAGGACGGAAAACTTCAGGGAGCTGAGAGATGCCCTGACAGCCCTTTCGTTTCACCCTAGACTTTTGGTAAAAGAAAAGCAAATCTCTGTATTATTTAATACACTTGTTACTGTCAAATCTAGTCTTAGTACATGTACTCCAAAGTTCACTGCAGCTGTGTTTACAGTAGCTAGGACATGGAAGCAACCTAGATGTCCATTGACAGATGAATGGATAAGAAAACTGTGGTACATATACACAATGGAATATTACTCGGCTGTAAAAAAGGAATGCATCTGAGTCAGTCCTAATGAGGTAGATGAACCTAGAGCCTATTATACTGAGTGAAGTAAGTCAGAAAGAGAAAAACAAATATCATATACTAACGTATACATATGGAATCTAGAAAAATAGTACTGATGAATCTATTTGCAGCAATGGAGACACAGATATAGAGAACAGACTCATGGACACAGCTTGGGAGGAGGAAGGAGAGGGTGGGAGGTATGGAGAGAGTAACATGGAAACTTACATGACCATAGGTAAGACAGCCAGCCAGCAGAAATTCACTGTGTGACTCAGGGAACTCAACCCGGGGCTCGGTAACAACCTCGAGGGGTGGGATGGGGAGGGAGGTGGGAGGGAGGTTCAAGTGGGAGGGAACACGGGTAAACCTATGGCTGATTCATGTTGACGTTTGATAGAAACCAACACAGTACTGTAAAGCAATTATCCTTCAATTAAAAATAAATAAAATTTTTAAAAAGCTAGTCTTAGGTAACCGTTTACCTTCCCTGAATTAGACCACACTGCTTGATAAATCTTTGCTTCTAGGCTAAGATTTGCTATACTTCCCTGGCCTCTACTCATGATGGACAAAACCACACATTTCTATAATGACTCACACCTTATATGAATATTCTGAGTGTTCATGGTATCTCTGGAAGTAAGCCCTGATGGTCATGTAACTGGTGGGTCAGCTTTGAGCATCGTCTCCCTCTGCTATACCCAGTCTCTCTTTCCTGGTGCATCCTTGGTTGCTGAGTCGCTTCAGTCATGTCCGACTCTGCAACACCATGGACTGTAGTCTGCCAGGCTCCTCTGCCCATAGGACTGTCCAGGCAAGAACACTGGAGTGGGTTGCTGTGCCCCCTCCAGGGGATCCTCCTGACCCAGGGATCGAACCTGCGTCTCTCAGGTCTCCTGTGTTGGCAGGTGGGCTCTTTATCACCGGCGCCACCCAGAAGCCCCTCTTTTCTGGAGTTCTCTCTAAATCTGACCCTCAGTTCTACCATCTTCTTGCCCCTAGATCACCAGGGCTGTAGCTATTGCCTACTGAACAAAGAATAACTAATCCTGTTAGCCCCTCATTTTGAATACTTCATCTCAGCAGGCTAGCTAGATTTCATGAAAGAATATGATCTCTGGGAAATCAAACCCCAGCTTCACCAGCCACTAGCCCCTGAAGTTAAATTTATGAGCATTGATGTGCTAATCTGTAAAATGATACATTCGTCTTGCAAAGAATAACCTATATAAAGCTCCTAGTGGGCCCTGAAATTAGAATAGCTGTATGTTTCTTTCCAACAGAGTCTGAAAGGGGTAGCAATGTAATGTATTCTTCTTTTAAAATTTATTCTTTTATTGCTTGTGGACACATAGATACTTGGTGGCTCAAATGGCAAAGAATCTGCCTGCAATGCCAAAGACCTGGGTTTGATCCCTGGGTCGGGAAAATCCCCTGGAGAAGGGCATGGCAACCCACTCTAGTATTCTTACCTGGAGAATTCCATGGACAGAGGCCCTGATGGGTTACAGACTGTGGGGTCACAAAGAGCTGGACATGACTGAGCACGCATGCATGCAGAGTGACACTTGATAAATGAAAGACCCCTTTTCCATTTCCTCTCCAGACCTGGTTTTCTGGTGTATACAGTGAGGCTTTAAATGGTCATTTTAAAGCTTGCATGCAGGAAGCTATGGAAGGCCCCTGATTTCAGACTTGGCACTAAGTGTATGATGGATGTTCCTTCTTTATCCCCCTTCCAGACTGAGGTCTGATTTTCCTTTCCAGTGGAGTTGTGATAAAAATTGTAAATCAGAGTACATTATGTAAAAGGGCTTCCCTGGTGGCTCAGTGATGCAGGAGACTCAGGTTCAGTTCCTGGGTTATGAAGATCCCCTGGAGGAGGGCAGGGCAACCCACTCCAGTATTCTTGTCTGGAGAATCCCATGGACAGAGGAGCCTGGTGGGCTATAGTCCATGGGGTTGCACAGAGTTGGACACAACTGAAGCAACTGAGCATGTATGCATGTACATTATATAAAATGACTTTTGTTCTTACCTCTACTTAGCTACCCTTTAAAGTCAAGTTCAAATGCCACCTACTCCAAGAAGTATCCCTGGATTGTCACTTCTGAAACACTCACAGCCAGAAGGATAATAATGCAATCAGTGTGAATCGTCAAACAACCTTGGGTGTGTGCTTGAGTTTCCCACATATCAATAAATATAATTCAACAATGTACAAAGCTAAGCAGAATTCCAGCTTCTTCAAAAGCATACTCAGAGATAAAAACAAATTCAATAACATCAGAAGAGGTCTATTTATTCCAGTTTTTAGACAGCTTAAACCTGTCCCACTGAATTTTCCGCCTTTGTTCATAGGTATGTCTGTGCTCCTTTTTAAATACACTGCCCAGATGTAAATGGTGTAACTTAAAATACACTGTTCATGAATAATCTTTCTTCTTCTGTCTGCAACCTGTGCTAACTGGTTTGCAGCAACCAGGGAGCTATTTTCTCCCGATTGCATTTATGTTCAGTGAAAATCCTGAAATCTTTTCAAATATGTATTGGTGGTAAATGACATCTCCTCTGTCTTAAATCAATAATGGCTGGTTTTAATATCTACAATTGGATCTCCCAATATATGCCCATATTGCATGCATCTGGGTATGTTTGGTCTGCTTATTAAATTGTTGTGAACCTAATCTGTCACTCAAACTCCTAGATGCATTTTTCCGATGAGTTCTTCCAGGGTCCTTTCTTCTTGTTACAGCTCATTCTGCTTTATGCCGTCGCTTATATACTTGTTTTATGCTGCTGTGTTAGGTGGGGTTCCGGAGAAGCAGATCCTCTGTCTGGAGGATGGAGCAGTGGGCCCGTAGTCTCTTGGGCTTGATGACTTCTGATGTCCAAGAACAGTTTTCCAGAGCGGGAAAGCAGCTCAGAGTGGTTCTCAGCAACACACGGCAGCTAGGATACAGGTCCTGCAGAAAAGGATCTGCTGGCACACAACAGCCTCCAGGACAGCGCCCTGTGACTTTGTAACTCCTAAGCATGGAAACCACGTCCTGTTCGTTCCTGCAGTCTACAGGAACCTGACTCCATGTCTCCTAGTTTGTGCAACTGAATCGCCCAAGATCTAGAGGAATTGCCCCTTGGGTTTGCCATCCATTTTAATCCACTGCCATTTGTAACACCAGATACCGTTAAGGGATTTGGTCAGGTCCCTCCCCAAACCCCAAGCAGCAGAGAACCAGGCTGTGTGAATGGCAGACAGAAAGATATGGAAGTTTATATTGCCTGTTTCAAGAATCCAGTTGCCTTGTCAACTTCGAATGCTCCCTAAGGACCAGATGCTTAGATTCAGAATCAGCAGATAACGCCTCAATGTGTGCTTAGTCCTCAGTCACAGATTTTTACCATTACAGTGTATGTGTTTTTCTGTCTATTTCTTTACATACATGTTGTCAGCACTGTTTTTTGAAAAGATTGTCCTTGCTTCCCAACAGAATAACGGTTCTGTGCCCGGTCAATGTGGGCACCAGCTACCCTACAGCTGTATGAATAACTGTGTTTCCTTTGCCTAAGATGCGCTTTCTCTCTCTCTGTTCATGTGTTTTCCGGCCTCCTTCCCTGAATGCACCTTATAATCAGCAAAGGCAGCCGTTGTCCTGATCGAAGAACGCTGAGAGTGACTCTCACGTTCAGGCCGTCTTGGCGGCGGGCACGCGGGCACCGAGTTTGGGAGGGGCGCGGGCGGGTCCCGCGCGGCCCGGCGCTGACCGGCCCTGTCCCCTCTGCTTGCAGTGAAGTACATGCGCGAGGCCGCCCCCTACGTGACCAAGGGCCCGCCGGTGTCCGAGATCGGCTGGGAGACGCCGCCGCCCGAGTCCCCGCGGCTGGGGGCCGGCGCCCCGGACCCGCTGGCGTCGCAGCCGCCGTCCTTCCACCGAGACCGCAGGAGCATCCCGCTCAGGATGTGCTTCGTCACCCGCAGCCTGGCGCCGGCGGACCCCGAGAGCAGGTAGGAGCGCGGCCGAGGACCGCGGGGGGTTCAGGCGCGGCCTCCCTCCTTTCTTCCTCCCTCCTCTGCCCTCGTGACGATCTGTGTGTTAAGCCCTCTTTTCTTCCGGAAAGCGTTGAATCGACGAGTCAGGATCTTTTGTCTCTGCCCTGGGTCTGCCTCTGCCAGACGCTGGGCCAGTTTCTCAAGCGCTGAGCCTCAGTTTTGGCATCTGTAAAATGGAAATAATTGAAATCCATACTTCCCGGAGTTATGAAGACTAAATGAGGAAATCCATGTGAAGTACTTGGCCCAGAAGCCTCCCATGATACAGGCTGTAATGCTATCTATTGTTGACGTCGGTGTAAGCACGGGCTTCCCTAGTGGGCCAGAGGTAAAGAATCCGCGTGCCAGGCAGGAGCTGCAGGACTGTTCAGCCCCTGGGTGAGAAGGATCCCCTGGAGGAGGGACTGGCAAGCCACTCCATACTCTCGCCTGGAGAATTCATGGACGAGTCGCTTGGTGGGCTGCCGTCCCCGTGGCCGCACAGTCAGGCACCGCTGAAGGGGCTGAGCTCGCTGGCGCAGTGAGAAGCGCGCGGCCTCCCTGGGCCCGTACCCTCCGCTGCGCCCCGGCAGCTCAGGGAGAGGGCCTGCGATGCCGTTCTCTGCTCTGAACCTCCCTTTATACTCAAGAGAGCAAAGGGAGTGGTTTTGATCCAAGTCTAGGGTGCTGTTTCCCAAAGTCTGTACGTGACTTCTTTGTCACAGGCTAGATACATAAACCAGTCCATGGCAATCAGAAGGAGTCCAGGCAAGAGGAGCAAATATTTGGGGTCTCTCTTCCCCCCAAACTCTTCATCTCCTCTGCACAGAAAATGTACATCTGGAATGAAAATAAAGGACGTGTAAGAAAGGAAAGAGGGAAATGGAGCCAGCGAAGGGGGAATCTTGGTGACCTTTGCATCCACATTTAGATGCTAAAAATAGACAGCTCTCCTGGCCCTTATTTTAACATATGTGGGCCAGCTGTGACCCTCCCGAGGAGGAAGTACTTGGCTAGGTTCGGGGCTGCTGGTGGGGAAAACCCAAAGGAAATAGAAACAAGGAGGAAGTTGCCTCCTTGGCTCCCAGCTCGGCGCTTTGTGGTTCTCTTCCCTGTAAACTTAGGCTGAGGAAGCTGCCGGCCCTTCTGACCTTCTGAGCCCAGCCAGCTGCCGTCTCCTCGATCACTTGTACCTGCACAGGGGTCAGAGATGGGCCTTGCATGATGGCCCAGGCCCTGTAGAAGAGAGCGGAGCGGTGAGGAGGCCAGTTCCCAGGTGGTCCTGCCTGCCCTGCTCGTTCCCGCCCCCTTCCCGGGCCCTCAGCAGGCGTCCTAACACTGGGTCTCCTCTTCCCTGACTTTGTACCCACCCAGTCAGAACAAGTCCTTTCTCCCAAGAGTCTGTGGTCTGAATTTTCAGGTCTGATGGACTCATAATTTCCCGCTGCCGCTCTTGTGCCAGGCCGCACGCTAATCACTTCAGCCCAGAGGCTGCGAAGTGGCCGGCTTCTGGTGGCCTTCCCAGTCCACAGTTACGTTATTTATTTACTTTTTAATGGTCTATCTAGGTTTGCAAAGAGATCTATGAATTAGTTACCACATTGACTAGTTGGGAAGTTTCACGTTAAAAAGCCAGATTTCTGCTTTTCTAGAAAAATTGGAAGATCTAGTGATATCCCTAGGCCTACATTTCTGCAGCCAGGGCTCTGTAAGAGTCCAGAAAAGACCTCTCTTTTTTTTTTTAATTAATTAATTAATTTTTTAAATTGCTTTTGCCATACAATGCCATGATATCACCATGGGTTTACATATGCTCCCCCTCCAGAACCCCCCTCCCTCCTCCCTCCCTCCTCCCTCCCCCCGGGAAATCTTGATGCACCAGCCCCGAGCATCAATCCTGGGCTGGCGATTGATTAGACATACGATAATTAACATGTTTCAATGCCATTCTCCCATATCATCCCACCCTTACCCTCATCCACAGAGTCCACGAGTCTATTCTATACTCTGCGTTCCTTTTGCTGTCTTGCATGTTGGGTTCTCATTACCGTCTTTCTAAATTCCATATATATGTGTTAATATACTGTATTGTTGTTTTTGCTTCTGGCTTACTTCACTCTGGATAATGGGCTCCAGTTTCGTCCATCTGAGTAGAATTGCTTCAAATGAATTCTTTTTTAATGCTGAGTAATATTCCATTGTGTATATGTACCACAGCTTTCTTATCCATTTATCAGTTGATGGGCATCTAGGTTGCTTCCATGTCCTGGCTATTGTAAACAATGCAGCAATGAACATTGGGGTGCACGTGGCTCTTTCAATTCTGGTTTCCTCGGTGTATATGCCCAGCAGTGGGATTGCTGGGTCATATGGCAGGACTATTTGCAGCTTTTTAAGGAACCTCCACACTGTTTTCCATAGTGGCTGTACTAGTTTGCATTCCCACCAACAGTGTAAGAGAGTTCCCTCAGAAAAGACCTCTCTTTTGAAAAGAGAACGAGTTCTTCTCATCAGTCCTAATGCCTTACACCCAAGGCATTCAATTAGTTACCTGTCTGGGTCTTCACATTTTCTGCCAAGTCCTTGGACTTGTAACCATGCTTAGACCTCTGAGTCTGTCATCATCCCCATTCTACAGACAAAGATAACTGAGGCTCAGGGCTTATACAAGTCCCTGTCTTCATAACTAGTATATGATACAATTGGGCTTTCATCTGGTTCCCATGGATTAGTGTACCATGACCAGAAACTTACAGAGACTAGACAGCCTGGGCTACCGTAGCGGTGGTTAGTGCTCTGGGGAGAGAGTTTGAGGCAATGCGTAGGTAGGGCTCCTTTCAACTCTGAACTTACACGCTCTCACGTTTCTCCTAAGCATTTAGTTACCTTTCAAAGAATCTTTGGAGAGACATCAGGCTTTAGTTCAAAACCTTCATCTTATTGAAGTACAGTTGACTTACAGTGTTGTGTTAATTTCTACTGTATAGCAAAGTTATTCAGTTATGTTGCACGTATAGACAGTCTTTTTAGTATTCTTTTCCATTATGACTTATCAAAGGGTATTGAACATAGTTCCCATTTTTAAACTTTTATCTTGGTGCTCTTCAAGTTGATCACTGGTAAGTGTATGTAGGGCCTCCTACATGTTGAGGGAAAGTCTGTCCTCAGGGGTGTGAGAACCAGCAGGGTGTGGCTGCAAACGAGAATCCAGCTAAGCCAGAGGGTCCAGGAGGGGATTTTGGTCCAAACAGATCCAAAACTGCTGGTAGTAAATTAACCTTTCACAGTAAACCCGTGTATCATGTCACCATGATATAAACTTTACATGTCTTATAATTTTTTCAATTATACCTCGCTAAAACTGAAAAAAAAAAAAAAGACTAGGTGGCCCTGTTGAATAAGAGAAGAAAAGAAAAAAGCAATAAATACTTGTGAAACTAGTTACATGCTAGGCAGAGTATAATAGACCATTCAGAAATATGGACTTTGCAAGACTTCCTTGGTGATTCAGTGGTTAAGGCTTAGAGCTTCCAAGGCAGGAAATGCGGGTTCAGTCCCTGGTCTGGGAACTAAGATTGCACATGCCGTGTGGCACAGTCAAAACAATTTTTAAAAAGAAATACGGTGTAGGGCTGGGCAGATTATATAAGGCAAATGCAAACTAACAGCGAAAACAAACAAAAAGCATCAATTTATCTTGATACATGACAGGGTAAAGTGCAGACTGAAAAAGTACAAAACAAGACAAAGAAGGACTGATTTATGCTTAAGGTCACAGTTCACAAGGAATATATTTTTCAGAAGTTATGAATGCACATCAAGGAATATAGCAGCAAAGTCTATAGCAAAATCTGCATAAAATGCAAGAAGAAGCACACTAATATTAAGTAGTTCAACATACTACTCTCAACCCCAGACAGGGCAGTTGGGCAGAAGATAAATAAAGGTACAAAACACCCAACTGGCATAGTTAAGGGAGGTCTGGGTACATCACAATCTTTGTACCCTGATAACAAAGTATACAGTTTTTTTTTCAAATCCACATAGAACATTCCCCAAATTAACCATAGATTAAGTCACCAAAAATTCTGAAAGTTCCATAAGGCAGAAATAATACAGACAACATCCCCTAATGATTGCAGAATAAAACTGGAAAGTCAGTGACAAAACCAAAGCCCAGAAAGCCTTTCTTCATGGATTTTTAAAAAGCTCTCTCTGAGATAAACAACTTGGGTTAACAGGGAAATGGAAACTGAAAGTGTAGCTTTTTTAAAAGTAATGAAAATAATGCATATATTAAATATAAAAGGGAAGAAGGACAAAGAGAGGGTGTTGACTTGTATCAGCTAACTCTGGTGGAATCTTAGCTGAGGGATCTTAGTGATCCGATGGATCACTTACGTGTGAATTTAAGTATCTCATTTAATCCAAATAACCTTAGGTCATAGGTACTCTAATCTCTATTTTAGATGCCTGTGTGTGCTCAGTCGTGTCCGATTCTTTGCAGCCCCATAGACTGTGACCTGCTGGGCTCCATGGGATATTCCAGGCAAGAATACTGGAGTGGATTGCCATTTTCTTCTCCAGGGGACCTTCCCGACCCAGGGATCAAATCCTCAGTTCCTGCACTGGCAGGTGGATTCTTCACCACAGAAGAATCTATTTCATAAACAGTGGGATTTAGTTCAGAAAAGAATCGAAGCCGACAGGGAATCTGGAATTCAGACCCAGGCCTGGCTGACACCAAGCTCAGTTTCTTAATCAAGATACCCCATTGCTTCCAGTTTTTAGCACCTGACAAAACAGCTCCCCTGAACTGTAACACCATGACCAGGAATTAACGGTCTCCTGGCTGCTAAAGCCTCAGCTCCTCGGGGCTAATCCCCTCGGTTGGTGACACGCAGCTACTTAGAGTTTGCATTAAAAGCTCTAATGTTCAATTTCTCAAATCAAAACAGCCTTAGAACAGCAGGGAGCATCGCTGCTCTTTCCGTGAAAAAGGTCACGCAGCAGGCACTGAATCCACAAGAACATGTCACTGCCAGGGCTGCTTGTCAAGGATTGCAGTAGTTTTTTCTCATTGAACTCCACCTCTTAAACACCTCTTGTGTTTCATGTCCCCGCTCTGCCTTCATGGCCGCTACCCTCGTCCAGGCCCAGACTGTTCCACATCCTCGAGACCAGAAATCTCCAGCCTCTGGGCTGAGGATCCGCAGCAGCGTCAGATTAGAAACAAATGTAATGAGCTTGAATCATCCTGAAACCGTCCTGCCCCCTGGTCCATGGGAAAGCTGTCCCTGGTGCCAGAAGACTGGGCACCACTGGTCTACACCATTTGGCCAGATTTTTACTGGGGCTCCCCTGGTGGCTCGGATGGCAAAGAATCTGCCTGCAATGCAGGAGACCTGGTTTCAATCCCTGCATCGGGAAGATCCCCTGGAGGAGGGAACGATTACCCACTCCAGTGTTCCTGCCTGGGAAATGCCATGGACAGAGGAGCCTGGCGGGCTACAGTCCACGGGGTCACGAAAGAGTCAGACACGACAGCAACGAACACTTCGACTACTTTCCGAGTTTCTAGTTTGCCCTGTCATCCCGACCTCCGCCCTGCCCACAGCCAACCAAGGGAGTGAGAAACATTCAGAATCTGTCCATTGGGTCACAGCGGCTTCCTGCGCCCTCACTGGTATTGACGCTCCTCGGGACTGCCATCCTGCATCTCTCCCGACCATCCAGCTCTGCGGCCCCAAACGCCTGTGCCTGCCTGCACTCCCCTCCTGTCAGCTCCCGAGCCGCCCTTCAGCCTCGGCACATATGCCTTGTGTGTAGATCCGTGCATGCCGGCGTCCTTGATGATAACTTAAGATTTTTGTTTCTAACGTGATTACCCAGTTCCTAAAGCCAGAACACTCTTGAGGTCTGGGATGCCCCATGCTTTTATTTTAATATCCCAGCTTTCTAAAAATTATTATGAAGAGAGATAGGCAGCGAGTGATAGAGGACATGGAGGGAAACATTAGCAGCAGGTACACCGAGTACTCATATATTCTTGGAACCATTGCTCATTTTCCATGTTTTCTGTAAATTTGAAATTATTTCTTAAAAAAAGAGTTAAAGACCTGCACACTGCCAAAAAAATCTCAGCTCTCTAGAACTTTGCTTGATACAAAAAAGGCGTTCAAAAATATATGATATGTTAATAACTGATAAATGGCATATTTGTCTGCCATTTGGGGTATTCTTACCTTTTCAGAAAGTTCTTTTTAAAAAATCTTTCACTGAATAGTCTTGGGAATAAGAGGAAAAACACGGTTCTTTCCTGCCAGGCCCAGCAAACTTCAGTCAAGAGAATTAATTAACCAAGCCCATTACTGGGTTAAAAGGAGACTAACCAATAGGAGGGTGGAGCACAGAACCTTATTCATGGCTCTGCGTAACATTAACAGTAGCAGACCCTGCAGTGTGTCTTCACGGTTAGACTGTGGAGCGAGGCACACAGCAGTTTTGTTTAAAGGCTTACCTGCGTGCATGTCTGTGGTGGGTCTTCCTAGCTGCATGCGTGCTTTCTCTAGTTGCAGTGGGTGGGGGCTCTTCTTTCCTGTGGGGCGTGGGCTCCTCACCGCAGTGGCCTCTCGTGGGGCACGGGCTCCTGGTGTGCGGCCGTCAGCAGCTGCTCGTGGGCTCAGCTGTACGTGGGATCTTCCCAGACCAGGGATCGAGCCACATTGCAAAGTAGATTCTGAACCACTGGACCTCCAGGGACACCCAAAGCACACACTCTTTTTGTGAAAAACAGTGTCTATCTCTGTTTACAACAGTGTACACAAGTGAAAAATTCACAGAAAGCGTTACTGTGGTCTCAGATGAAAGAGCTCCACTCAGCATGCCATGGTTCAGAGGGTACGGGTTGGTAAAACCTATAGTGTGCATGGACTTGTTCCCTCAAAGTTCCCTCGATGATGTCACCGCAGTCCAGCACCCAGACTTTAGCCACCGAGAATCAGAAACTTCATTAGAGACACAGTGGACGCATCTCCAGGGTCCAGGGGTGGATACATGTTAACCAAACAAGTCAGGATTCACTTGTTATGGGCAGTAATATTGTCAAGCAGATGGAAACACCCGTATAGGAGGATCCTTGTGTTCCCATTAGGGGCAGGCCATATTGGAGGCCAGTGTAAATAATAAGCAGAACACCAGAACTCCAAGTAACAGAAACACGGAGGACTTTCGAGGGGACCTAAGCAACGCATTCTCTCCGCATAGGCCATCTCTGGGAAATTCAACTGTCGCCAAGGTTATCAAGACAAGGTATACCAGTTGACCTTGAATGTGTTTCGGATGAGGAAGCTGGAAGCCATGCCTTCCCAGATCCAAAGCTCTTTGCCAAATGTCAGTTGCTCAGTTGTGTCCTGCTGTTCGCGATCCCATGGCCTGTGGTCCACCAGGCTCCTCGTCCCTGGGATTCTCCAGGCAAGAACACTGGAGTGGGCTGCCCTTTCATCCTCCAGGACGGCTGTCATATTATCCTCTGCTCCGCTGGGACTCCCGTCTCCTTGGGTCTGTGTGGAATCGGGCTGGGCCCCCCGAGCGACCCTCCCTTGCCCTCGGAGTCTCGCCTGGTCTTATTCCTGATGGAATCAGAACGGCGGCTGAGTTTTTTTGATCAAATTAAATTATTTTCTAGTCCTGGTGCCCTGAAGTTGCTCCTCTATCCCCTTGTTCAGAGTTTAGATGATGCCAAATACTTCAGTTACACATTTATAAACAGATGGTCTTTCAATGGCTCCCCTGCGGCATGAGAGTCACCATTTTACTGGTTTAGCCTTATTTTCTCCTTTTCCCACATTACTGTCCCCCTCTACCCTCAGAGCTTAGGTGAGATTCTCAACTGTACTCTTTAAACTTAGAAGATGATTGGGACTTGCCTGGTGGTCCAGTGGCCAAGACTATGACCTGCCAGCGCAGGGGTCCCGGGCCTAATCCCTGGCTTGGGGACGCAGATTCTCATGTGCCAAAGTTGAGGAGGGCTTCCACGCCACACCAAGGTGAAAGGTCCCGCGTGCCACAGCTGAGACAGCTGAGACTCTTCACAGCCAATGAATACATTGATTAAAATAAATATTTTTTTCAGAAAAGAATACTATTGAAAAATTCCCTGCCCGAGTACACAGTAGCACATCCAGAGTAACGACTCACGAGCTTTATAACCGTCTTCAGTCCACAGTAAGTCCTTGCTTGTGAACAGTGTTTCTCCTGGTAAGAGGCTCACAGAGCATGTATTTTCTTGGTTCTGTTTACTTCACTCTTGGTTGGACACATTGTGGTGGCCTCATAACTGAAAGTATCACCAGCAGATCATGATTGATGTTAACATTTTGGAAACAAAGGAAAAATGTAAAATCACTTTACAATGGTGCTGTTGTAAGTGGACACAGTTTAACTATCTGAAACACAGGCCCAGATTAAAACCGTTATCAATGAATAAAACTGTGGTGTTGAAGTTAGAAAATATGGGTTTGAATCCCAATTCTGTCACTTATTCCCTTCAACTTTAGGCAAACTATGTAATCTCTCTGGTTCCCAGGTTTCTTATCTATAAGATGTGCTTTGTTTTAAAACACTGACCACATAAGATTGCTGTGATGATTAGATGACTTAATGTGGACATCCTGGCAGCCTAACCATGGCACAAACACAGCTTTCAACCAAAATATCCTCATTCCTGGGTGCAGGAGGGGTGGGGGTGAGGGTGGGGGTTCTTTCCAGCAGAGAGGAGTTTCTGGGTCATCTCGCCAAGCTGCTGAGCAGAGGTTGTTTGTAAGACATCCTCTCACAGAGGGTTTTAGCCTATTGAAACGAATGGCTCTCTGCAGAAAGGTCAGTTCCAGTTTCCTACTTCCTGGACTCACCAAATCTTAGCTGTCATCTGTGCATCTAGAAAGACCACCGCCAGCATTCCCAGCCACCACCCCGCCCACAGCCCATTTCCCAGGGGTGCTCACAGTCAGCTTGAATGCTCACCCCTTAGTTTTCAAGGCTCTCCTACCCTTTCTTTTAATACCTAGGAGTTTCCTTGTCTTTCTTGCAAGCCCAGCATTATGTTAGAACCTAAACAAGCCAACTCATCCTATCACCCGTAGCCCACATGTCCAGGTATTCACCGCAGAGGGTCTCTGAGTTGGCGCTGACCACCTCTGTGCTGGAGCGGGAAGCCTCCTCACAGGGCTACGGAAGTGCTTATGATCGGTCGTGTGTGTCATGAGCAGAAGTCAGTGTTCTAGTTTTCAGCTTGTTTAAAAAAAACAAGTTAAACTTTACTGTCATGTGGAAAACTGAAGACAAACAAAATGAGTACTAACCTTTGGATGGTCGACCACTTTCACTTGCACGTGTGGGCTTTCCCTCACCACCTAGAGCACCAGTTCGGGCAAGCTTATCGTCAGTCCGTACCTATCCACTGGTCTCCCTATCTGTCTGCTCTTGTTTCTTGCTCCGTTTTTGGCTGCGCTGGGTCTTCCTTGCAGTGTGCAGGCCTCTCGGGCTGCACGGCATGGGGCCTGGAGTGACTGGGCCCAGCGTCTGAGCTAGGAGGGCTGAGTCGCCCTGCAGCACGTGGGGTCTTAGTTCCCGATCAAGGGTCGAACCCACATCCCCTGCGATGGGAAGTGGGTTCTCAGCCACCTGCACCACCAGGGAAGCCTCTGGTCTTGTTTCTTGCTTAGACAAGTTCAGTGAAATATTCTGCTACTGTAGGAAAAACGTGCGTGAACGAGAGATGGCCCTGGTGTTTGTCTTGACTATGCTTACATCCTGTATTTGGGAAATATAGAAAATTGAATATGAAGTCTATTTCAGCAAAAGATGGTTTGGAAGGGGGCATTCAGGGAGGCTGGGCTGAAGTAGTCAGAAATCTGACATAGGAAGTCCTAGTCAGTTATATTCGTGTGTGCTTAGTCACTCAGTCGTGTCTGACTCTTTGCACCCCATGGGCTGCAGCCCGCCAGGCTCCTCTGTCCATGGGATTCTCCAGGCCAGAACACTGGAGTGGGCTGCCATACCCTCCTCCAGGGGGTCTTCCCAACCCAGGGATCGAAGCCAGGTCTCCTGCACGGCAGGCGGGTTCTTCACCACTGAGCCAGCAGGGAGGCCCGCTCACATTGTCTCTAGGTGTACACAGTGGGACAAAGCGAGGCAGTATGCCTCTTAGCATTCGTAACAGACCTAAGAAAATGTGTAAGACACTCCGTTTTTAAAGTGATTTTAAGTGAAAGTTTAAATATTAATGAAACAATAAAGGTAGATAGTTTAAAAATCAAGTAAATCTAAAGTATTTATTTTATAAAAAAGCTATGTGTTTTATCATTAATTTGCAGCCCGTTTGTAAACTAATCTAGAGACTCATGTCTGAGATCTAGGAAATTTTCTTTTATTATTTATTGGATAAAATTCTCCTCTGTTTCCTTCACTCTCTCTCTCTCTGCTTCTGCTGTAGGAAGAGTATTGGGCCTCCTGGATTGATTTTCTAAGTCTATTTCTTTCTCTTTGTCATTTTTTTTTTTTTACTGTTTTTTTACCTTTCTCATGAATGTATCCTGTTTAAATTTCAGCTATTATGTTTTAGCTCTTTTTGTTCTTTGAATGTTGCTCTTATTAAGAAAATTTTGTTCTTGTTTTGTGGGTGCCAAATTTTCTCTTACTTCTTGTAGAGTATTAATTCATTTATTTTCTTTGCACTCTTTGCTTCTCCAGTTACCTTGTTCCGTTTGATTCGATTTCATCTTCCTTGCTGGAAGTTCTCCTCAAATGTCTGGTGATCATTGCTATCAGCTCCTTTTTTACAGAGAGAGACTAAGAAGCCTGTTGAAACCTATGTATGCAGGGTGTGGAGCTTAATCATTGGTGAGAATTCATGGGCAGTTGTTGCTTGGTGAGTCAGTGGCTCTAAGAGACACCTTCCGATCCGGCAAATGTTGGTGTTTGGAAGTCTGCGTTACTTAAGGGAGAACCACCCCTTCTCTTTTCTTGGCTGTGGGTGATGGGAAAAGTAGGGGCTATCTCTCTGCCATTTTTCTGAGCATCCCACCACGCAGCTTGCAGAACTCGTGCAGGACGCTTGTTTTCAGCCCTGCACCAACCCCGGCCCTCTCTCTGGAGGTTCCAAGCCCTGCATATCTGCAGAGTCAGAGGGCTCACATGTCTTGAAATCCTGTCTTCAGCCCTCTAGGTCGTATCACTGAACTCCTTGCCTCTTGCTCTGCTCTGTATCAGTCACCTGGCTCCCTGCTGTCCGAACTTCAAACACATGTTGAACTCTTACCTGTCTTATTTTCTTGTGGGTTTTGTACCTATTTTGTTGTCTTTTTACTGAGATCTTTTAAGGGAGAAGATATGAACATGGGTGGCCAAGCCATTGTTTTTTTCCTAATAAGAACCTTGCATAATTTGCATCTTTATATACAACAGAATGCACTAAAGGCTCATTTTAATGAGCTTAAACAATATTTTCATAGTCTTGTTTTTTTAAGAACATCAGTTTCCTTCATAGATACACTTCAGCACTGTGTTTCATCCTAATTATCATACATTTTTAATCAGTGGGAGATGAATTAGTAAGGCTTCCTTGGTAATGGTAAGCAAGTTACAAAAGGGAATTTAACTATTTTTAGTTAACCTTGAGAAAAAGAGTTGAGGAGAGGGCTCCCCAGGCATGATTCTGTGACTTCATCAATACACAGTAAAGTGAGTTCATTTGAGTTCAGTCCTGTTCCTCTAAACACCGTTCCAGGAAAATCTGTTTCCCCTTTCCTAAGAGCACTTTGAGACATTGAACTTGACCATCTGGGTGCCAACCGGTTTTTGCAGATGCTGACTGTCAATAGTTAGGTCTTGATCCTTTGTTCTTGATATATCAATTGAGCGCCATTTGGTTTGCAAAAAGCTGCCCCAGGATTTTCCAGCTGAGATAATGAAGCCTCTGAAAATAACCCCAGTGCCCTCACACAGGCGTTCTCTGTTGAGAAGGCATCTCCTACCCAGGCGCGGGGACAGGGACGGGGCGGGGGGGGGGGGGGGGGGTTCAGGAGCAGCCCGTGCCTTCCTCCCTTCAACACACACATGGAATTTTATTTTCCTTAGTAGAGGATGGGCTTGGAGCACAGAGAACTGCAGACACAGTCAGAAAACACCCACTTGGGCATACGGGGTCTGTATATGTTGACAGATACTCCCTCTGTTTGTAAATAATACTCAAATAGGAATTTTGACATTGCCAGTCCATTAGTACATGATTGAGGTTTCTTTCCATTTTTTTAAAAATTTATCTATTTATTTGATGTGCCAGGTCTTAGCTGTGGCCCACAGGATCTTCAATCTCTGTGGCAGCATGTGAGATCTGATTTTTTCTGTTTTTTTTTTTTTTAAGTTGTGGCGTGCAGACTCTTCGTTGTAGCATGTAGACTCTAGTTCCCTGGCAAGGGATTGAACCCAGGCCCCTGCATTGGGAGCATGGAGTCTTAGCCACTGGACCACCAGGGAAGTCTCTGTTTCCTTTTCTTAATTTCAACTTTTAAATGAATAGCTTTTGGTTCTTTTTTGCTACATACTGAAGCTATAGCAATAATAGATCGAGTTTTTCCCCAACACAGGTTTTTCCCTTACCATCAGGAGGGGAGCAGGGACAAGGACGCCGGACTACAGAGCAATTCTATGGAAAGACACTGGGGGAGATGGAGGGTGCTGTGGAACCTGCCTCACAGGACAGTTGCCTAGTCCAGAGTCCGGGTTTGTGGGAGGGGAGGCAGGTGGAGCAGCGGGGAATGATCATCAGAGAGGGTGATGTCTGTGTGGAGACCTGACTCATAAAACAGAAGCTAGTTAGGTCAATGGTTAGGGGTAGAGAGGCAGAGAAGAGATTCTTGGCAAAGGAAATAGTGAGCGTCTAGGTACCAAGGCAAGAAAAGATGTAATTCTGTTGCAGAGCTGGAAGAAGTCAGTCCTTTTTGGAGCAGTTGATGGGAAAATCATGTCAAGAGTCTGGAAAGGCTGGCATAATTGGGGCAAGCCAATTTATAGCTGGATTTTATCCTGGAGCGTCTGGAGCTGTGGAAGAATAGAACAAAGACCTCTCAGGCCTCACAGTGAAGTGAAGACGGAAGCAGGGTCAGGACTGGAGGCTAGGGAGCCGTGAGGGGTTCTTGCAGAAATGGAGACAAGAAATAATCTGGGTGTCTACCAGAGTAGGACAGAGGCATGGAAGAGAAGCTGGGTGAATCTGAGAGGTTTTCAGAGGGAGGATCTGCAGGAGTTCTCAATCAGGCAGGCCTGGAGGCACGAAGCGAAAGGAGGCGTCCGGAGCTCACCGCGGACACGGACGCGGGACCACCGCTGCTGCTGACTCCTGCCCTGGCCCTCGATGCCCGGCACCGCGGACAGGTGTGTTTTGGTGCGGAGTTGGGGGAGGCAGAGGCAAGGAACAAGTGTAGGCCTTTGGAGATACCGCCTCATTTGAGAGTCCAAGTATGACGCCTTAGAACAGCTTAAGTTCCTAACTGGATGTTCAGGAATGGTGAGGACTAGCAGCATGTCTTGTTTTTCTTTTGCGTTTGCTGCAGGCCTTACAAGAGCAGGTAGAACCCACTCACAGAATACAGAAGGCAGTTGCAGTGATGTCTGTCAGTGTCCTGGCAGGTGTCCCTCATGAAAGGTCACCTGAAGAGTGTGCTTAATGAAGGGACTGTTTACTGAAGAGTGGGCTGGGTTCAAGGAGCCCACGGTGGATAAAAAAGGACCTGGGGCTTAGTAACAGTGGAAGCTGGTCCCATCTCCTGGGACTGAGGAGCAGAGGGAACTGCTGAGGACTGGAGCCCTGGAACACACAGCGGCCCCGGGAGGGTTGGCATAGGTTGGCATCCTCAACCTTTCTCTTCTTCTGTTTTTGAATCATCAGACAATGCTTCTGATCGGCTGCACGCGACTAGGAGCCAAGGCTAGAGAGCCTGGGTGATAGTTAGGGTCTGACACCTTGAAACGCACAGGACAGAGAAGGAGAGAATGAATCTGGAGGCAAATATAGAAACAAAGACTCACAGAAGTGAGTTTACACTCTGCCTTTTGACAATCGGTCTGATGTGTATGTGACAAGCGACAACTAGTCATAAGAGCAGTCTGCTCGACGTCAGCACTTCACTTCCTGACCTTGATGGATGGAAACATCTTGGACAGACCCTAAGTGATATTTGTAGATTCCTGCTTCATCAGTGGAGGTATGCCCTGTCTAAGGGGCTTCCCTGGTGGCCCAGACAGTAAAGAATCTGCCTGCAAGTCAGGAGACCTCGAGAAGGGCATGGCTACCCACTCTGGTGTTCTTGCCTGGAGAATTCTAAGGACAGAGGAGCCTGGAGGGCTGCAGTCCATGGGGTTGCCAAGAGTTGGACACGACTGGGTTACCAACACAATTCAGAAGTTTGGTTACGATATCTTTTCACCACAGTGATGTGACCTGGATATAGTGATGACAATTGAGAGGTTTAGAGAAAAAGACAGTTGATTTTATTCAGGCTAGAAGCTGCCAGAAGGGCAGAGAAACAGGGAGCAGACAGGGCAGCGTACTTGAGAAGTGGCCTTGATGATGACTGTCGTCTCCTCAGAAAGTGTAGGGGCCCACAGGGGTGTCCTCTTCTGCTTGACAGAGCTGGGGCTGGACGGGCAGGTGAGTCCTGCTGTGCCCCTGCCAAGCTGCTTCTGAGGGTGAAATCCCCCGTGAAAAGGTGACAGACAGAGCAGTGGAGGGAGGGGGGTGCATTGGAGCAGCGGCCATGCTCAGTGAGAATCTTTGTAACGTTCATCTGCTCTCATCGAAAATGCCTCATCATTTACTCTTTATGGACACACTTTGACTTGGAATTCAGTGTGCTTTTTTGCCTAGAATAAAACCCTCTCCTCCACTTGTTTTATGAAACACACAGTGAAGGCCAAGTAGTACAGTTTGTTTTTGTTTCCTGTGTTATTAAATATTCAGGCAAGTGGAAAATATTCCCTCATGTTACCTGGAAACGGAACACTAGACCCAGAAGTTAGAATTCTTGGAGCTGTTTTTCTCAAGCTCTCTGGTAATATATAAATATGTATATATATTTTTTAATTTTTTTTTTTTTACTGGATGCATTGTATTGTCTTGAAAAGATGATTGACTTTGGCAAGGCCAATCTGAGTTTCATCGCTAGCATTTCCACTTCCTATCTGCGTGATTTTGGCCAACTTACTTAGCTTTAATTTTTTTTTCAATATATAAAATGAGGGTGATAGTGTCTCTATGTTTGTGCTGTTTTAGGAATGAAGCAACTTTAAAGTTCAAGTGTTAGTTGCTCAGTCGTATCCGACTCCTTGCAACCCTGTGAACTGTAGCCCACTAGGCTCCTCTGTCCATGGAATTCTCCAGGCAAGAATACTGGAGCGGGTTGCCATTTGAGTGCTTAATTGCCTGGCACATAGTAGTTATTTAATCTCTTCCCATTTCCTTTTTTCTTATCCAGAGATAAGCACCCCTAAAAAGATTATCAAGAGATTCTTTCAGTGTCATGAAGATATGTTAAGAACCTTTTAGGTAGTTTTATTAAGTGCTGGGAAAGCCCTGGGCAAAATATTAAGTTGGAAAGTGTAAAATAGCTGTTTAGTAGATGAAAACCCTATCCTGATTTTATATGCTTCTGTCTGATACCCCATCTGTAGTAGCTGACAGTTTGAAGAAGTAGGTCAAATTGCAAATAGTATCTTTAGATTAATTTCCCCAGGAAGGAGACAGGACTTGAATCACTGAGGAGGGGTAGACTCCTACCAAGGCCACTTACATTTTTATAAACATTTTCCAATAAGTCTTGATGGAAGAATCCTCTAGCTCGCTGTCAGATATGCAGAGAAGGAGAGTGATAAATAAAAACACACGTGTGCCAGCGTAGCAATTCAAAGCAAGTATTGCCCTGGCTGCCGCGGAAAGCTCGGGGTCCTGTGGACTTCAGTTTGCATCAGTCTCCATGCCTCACAAGTCTCGTCCTGTCTGTGCACAGAATTACGGTGGTGCTGCTCGTGGGTGACCGGCAGCAGAGAATGTGTATTTTAGTCATTTTTTTCTGGATCTGCAGATGCTTTTCTTATGTTCCATCTATCTTTTCTTTTTGAATTCTTTATAAGATGGGACATGCACCATTTTGAGGCAGATACTTGGAGCTTTTGATGTCTGTGGAGGAGGGAAGAACTAACTAGTGTATACCAGTGTTGAGCTGAATGAAGTAACCAAACCTCCATTACAAACCAGTGTTCAGAGCAGCTAAGAACTAATGAGTTGCTGCTTCCTAGAAGTCTCTGTGTTTTAGTGGAAAGAGCTTGTGCCTTGACAACAGAAGGACTGGGTTTACACCCTGGCTCTTAGATCTTGGACACCTTATGTCATCTCTCCAAGCCCCAGTTATCCACCTATAAAATGGGCATAATGAGACCTACTTTTCAGAATTTTACACAGATTAAATGCCTCTCAAAATGAGATGTGCATCGCCTCTTAGATAAAGTAGGTTTTAGCAGGGAATATGTAAGACAGCTGACTGACAGTGTGTACCTTCTAGGAACATGAGTTGCACTCTTAATTTTGGGAGAGTAGAATTTATTATAGAGTTCATTCACTTGAATTGCAAAGCTAAAATGTGAGACTTCAAACATTTATGCTTGGAGTTATTTTAGCTAAAACCTAAATTTCCTGGAAATACACATTTACTCATTTCAGCAATGAAGAGTTCTTAGAAAGTTCTTAGAAGAACCTGTGTATATAATAGTATTTAGAGAATGTTGTCAGCCACATCAGAGTGAAGACATAGAAGCCAGTCTGTGGCTGCATGCTAAGTCGCTTTAGTCGTGTCCAGCTCTCTGCGACCCCATGGACTGTAGCCCTCCAGGCTCCTCTGTCCATGGGATTCTCCAGGCAAGAATATTGGAGTGGGTTGCCATTTCCTTCAGTCAAGGTAACTTAAACTTAAAAGGAATTCATTGCTTACAAAAAAAATAGGAAGACTTTAGATTGGGTCTCCCTTACTGACCCTCGGAACTCTATAGAACTGGTATAATCAGGAAAGTGGGGAACCAGGAAGTTGCCCCTGAAACTGTTGAAGTTATGTAGTACCAGAGCAGTGATCAGGAATCAGGTAATTGAGATCAAGGTGTGGAACTTTGCACCTACCTCCTGACACACAGAGAACTGGCGCTTAGACACTGCAGCTGCAGGCCAGTTGCCTTTGCCTCTTCCTCTCTATGTTGCCAGCCTGGCTTGCCAGCAATGGCAGTTAGAACATCAGAAGGCTGTCCATTTCTTCCAGACCTCATGGGAATAGATAAAAGCTATGTCTGACATAATCTTATGTCTCTGGAACCCTAGCTGCAAGGGAATCTGGAAAGATGGATACGTTTTTTTTAAGCAGTCTACATTATAGAGTCCATTGAGTCTGAATAAACCAGTTCATAGTCTCCATCACGCAGAGTCTTAGGTACTTGGTAGGAGCTCAGACAGTGCTCATCCTGCTCTCTTCTTCTAGACAAAACTCAAAAAAAAAAAAAAAAGGAGGGAGAGAGGCAGGGGAGAGAGCTTAAAGGAAATTCTGAGCCTTTATATGGTTTGTGGGATTACTGAAGAGGTAGTCCCTTCTCTCTGGATCAGTTTTGTCTTCTTTTATTTTTAATATTTACGTATTTATTTGTTTGGCTGCCCTGGGTCATAGTTGCAGCACATGAGATGGGATCTGCTATCCTCACTGTGCTGTGTGGGGTCATTAGTTGTAGAATGCAGACTTTCAGTTGTGGCAGGTGGGATATAGTTCCCTGACCAGGGACTGAACCCAGGCCCCCTGCACTGGGAGCATGGAGTCTTAGCCACTGGACCACCAGGGAAGTTCTTTGGGATCAGTTTTGTAGAGTTCTGAAAATAGGTTATAGTGGCAGAGACTAGTGCTCACTGAGGAATCCGCTTGTTCCTCCAAATGTCCAGGGCTTCATAAAGTTTTGTGGCTAATTCTAGCTAACGAAATATGAGTAGAAATGATGGGCACACTCGTGGGGTGAGGCATGATGGGCACATGCGTTCTTGGAGGAGTAGCCACAGAATGGGGAGGCTTCCTGAGCAGATCCCCACCCCACCCACCTCAGACCCTTGCTGAGCATAGAACACGTTGTTTTCGTGAAGTCTGGTTGTGTTGGATGACTGAGACTTCGGGAGAACTCAGTACTGCATTAAGCCCGTCTCATCGTTACTATCGTGATCACTGTGAATGCGCTGACCATTCAGTCAAGCTGACTGATACTGGGTGAAAGTGTTAGTCGCTCAGTCGTGTCCGACTCTTGGCGACCCCACGGACTGTAGCCTCCCAGGCTCCTCTGTCCCTGGGATTCTCCAGGCAAGAACACTGGAGTGGTTGCCACGCCCTCCTCCGGGGGATCTTCCCCACCCAGGGATGGACTCGGGCGTCCCGCACGGCAGGCCTTCTGAGCCACCATGGAGGCCTACTTCCTGGGAGACATCCTGTCCCATCACTTCATGGCAGATAGACGGGGAAACATTGGAAACAGTGGCAGACTTTTTTTCTTGGACTCCAAAATCACTGCACGTAGTGACTGAAGCCACAAAATTGAGATGCTTGCTCCTTGGAAGAAAAGGTAGGACAAATCTAGACAGCGAATTAAAAAGCAGAGACATTACTTTGCGACAAAGCTCTGTATAGTCAAAGCTAGGGGTTTTTAGTATGGATTTTGCATGTATGAATGTGAGAGTTGGACTATAAAGAAATCTGAGCGCCAAAGAATTGATGTTTTTGAACTGTGGTGTTGGAGAAGACTCTTGAGAGTCCCTTGGACTGCAAGGAGATCCAACCTGACCGTCCTAAAGGAAATCAGTCCTGAATATTAATTGGAAGGACTGATGTTGAAGCTGAAACTCCAATATTTTGGCCACCTGATGCGAAGAAACGACTCATTAGAAAAGACCCTGATTCTGGAAAGATTGAGGGCAGGAGGAGAAGGGGACAACAGAGGATGAGATGGTTGGATGGCATCACCAACTCAATGGACATGAGTTTGGGTAAACTCCAGGAGTTGGTGATGGACAGAGAAGCCTGGCATGCTGCAGTCCATGAAGTTGGACAAAAGAGTCCAAAGTGTCAGACAAAAGTGTCCAAAGAGTCAGACACAACTAAATGAAGAAACCAGTAAATATTCTTTTTTCAACTGAATGCCTTCAACTAAAAATGCCTTTAATGAAAAAAGGGGAAAAAAGTAAATGGAATTTTCTCTTCCCCACTTTATATAGTCTTTTAGAGCCTAAAAAAAAGAAATTGCTTTTGTTTTTCCTATTTTTAGTTGAAGACATCCGAGTGAATGAGCATGACTTAGGTACCAGATGCAGGACTGTGGGGCCTTTTCACATTTAGAACATGTGAAAAGCCTTTTTCATTAAAGCGATTAGAGCAGTGATTTGGGGGCTGCTGTTACTTGTGGCCAGTGCACTTTTCCTCTGGGTCTAGAGGTCAGCTTTGTTCAAGAGGAAGCGTTGTCTCTGCTTGCCTCAGCAAAGAGAGCATGACCAAATTCTGCCGCAGTTCAGATGTTGGGGTGTGTGTGTGTTTGTGGCACTTCTGCCTTCTTAGATGATAATCACTCACTTGCACTGGTAGTTCCCAACCAGGATTGAGCCTGGGCTACCACAGTGGAAGCACTGAGGCCTAACCGCTGGGCCACCAGCGAATTCCCATGACCACCAATGTCTCTTTTAATGTTTTTTGGTCTGTTAATTTTTTTTTCAAACTTTAAACTTTTTATTCTGTATTGGAGTATAGCTGATTAACAATTTTCTGGTAGCTTCAGGGGAACAGCTGGGGGACTCAGCCATGCGTGTCCATGTAGCCCTCTCCCCCAAACCTCCCTCCCATCCAGGCTGCCGCAGAACACTGAGCAGGGCTCCCTGCGCTCACAGTAGGCCTTGCCGGGTGTCCGCTTTGAATGCAGCAGTGGGTACGTGACCTTCCCAGGCTCCCTAACTGTCCCTGCCCCCCAGCAACCATAGGTTCGTTTTCTAAGTCTGTGAGTCTCTTTCTGTTTTGTAAGTTCATTTGTACCATTTCTGTTTAGATTCCACACATAAGGGATGTCATACAACTTTTCTCCTCCTCTGTCCGACTTACTGGGCTCAGTATGCCACTCTCTAGAGACCACCAGTTTCTGAAGAACAAACTTGAAGACCCTCTCCTCTCTAATGTACCTTACCCATCCTCTCAGGTTTTCATCTATATTAGATTCCTCTACAGTAATTCTCAGGCTTCTTTTTTTATTAATCTTATCATTACAGAATTGATGTGAAAAAGAAAGTGAGATAATGTATGTAAAGCAGTTCACAATGTCTGAAGCTATAAGAATGTAAGAGAATGCATTTTCCTGGTGGTCCAGTGGTGAAGAATCCACCTGCCAATGCAGGAGACCCAGGTTCAATCCCTGGTCAGGGAGCTAAGATCCCACATGCATCAGGCCGCTAAGCCTGTGAGCCACAATTACTGAGCCTCTGGGCTCTAGAGAAAAAAGAGAAGAATATAAGAGAAAAATGTACCTTGTTGAAGATGGCTATATCTCTTCACCCTTTGTTGGTGCCCAAGAAACCCAAAGCTCCCCCACTTTGAGTCTCCATGAATCCCCCTTCATAGCTCTTACCGTGTGGTGGTTTCACATTTATTCGTATCTCTATTTAGCTCACATCTGACTCTCCCGCAAGCAGCCCAAGTTCAGTGGCCTTGTTTGCTTTTGCTCATCAGAGAAAGCTCAGGGCAAGTAGTGAGTCGATGGTCATTGGATATAAGTATTACAATGATGGGGCACTGCTGTCATTTGTAGATGATGGATGAGGGGAACAGAAAACAAGGAAGACTCCTGAGGTGGGAAAGCGTTTCTCACCTTCCTCATCCAGCATCCCCATAGTCTGCAGGTGGCCACTGGCAGGCCAAACATGTTTTTAGAATTTCTTCCACTCTGACCTGTCTGGTGCCTTGGAAGTCCCTCAAGGTGCTCCTGGTCCCCAGATGGAAAAACTCTTTACAGTGACGGCCTCAGCCGGTGTATCAGATTACAAATGGCCTGAGGCACCACTAACTAGAGGGAAATGCCCTCTAACTATGACCAAGTGGCTTCTCGAAGAGTGAAATAGCTTTCTCACACACACACACACACACACACACACACACACACACACATACACACACACACACGGCTGTACCAGGTCTTAGTTGCGGTGTGTGGGATCTAGTTCCCTGACCAGACCTCCAACCCGAACCCCCTGCGTTGGGATCACGGAGTCTTAGCCACTGGACCACCAAGGAAGGCCCTGAAATAGCATTAATACTGTATGCAGCTTCGCTATTTCCCTGTGGCCATTGTTCTAATTGCATGTCCTCGTCCTGCAGCTTAGAATCACTTGTCCCCGAAGAGCCGTGAACTTGAGCCCAGAGGGCCTGGCTGGGTGGGGACTGGCCCAGGGATTGGCCTGGGGAAGCCAGCGTCCCTCCCCCCAGGAGGTCCTGGAGCTCGGACAACCCGACAACCCTGGCTCCCGGCACTTGGAGTCGGTCGGAGTTCGTTCCGCTCCGCGTTGTGCAGTGTCGCTCCACTGCCTACGTAATCCAAGCAAGGAGGAGGGCTTCCACACAGGAGATCAAAATCCAGCTTGCAAACGGATTTCATGCAAGGCCCAACCAGGGAAACAGACTGCCCTGGGCATTGTCAACAGGGGATTAAAGGCAGGGAATAGGTTACTCGGTGAAGGAAGAGCTGGGATGCCAGCAGGGGTGATGAGACCTCCCAGAGGGGAGCAAGCTCTCTTAGGCGCAAGGGACAGAGAAGGGAAGTGGGGCTACCAGCGTCCAGGGTTCAGGGACACTCACGGGGGAGGGGAGAGTCCGTGATGAAACACACGGATTCCTGACCCCACCCCAGAACCCCAGAACTGGAACTTCCAGGTAAAGAACCTGGGAACCTGCAGTTTTAACACATTTTCTTGGCATGTCTAATCATTGGCTAAGTATGGGAAAATCCCCTTTTGAAATAACCAAGCAAAAGCAAAAATTCCAAAATATAAAACTTGATCCAGTAGACTGGAGCCCAAATACTCGTTAATAACCTCAAGCGTTTTGTCCAGTCCCTGGGGGCCTCAGTCTCCCTGTCTGCCACGACTTAGCGACTGAACAGCCGCAAGAGCAAAGCAGCCGCCTGGGTGTGGGATAGTGGCAATGACGGCATGCTGCAGGAGAGGCCGCTCACGACGGAAAGGCCCTCGTGTATGAGCTCCAGATGTGGCGGAGCTGCCAGCGGGCGGGTCTGGGACTTAGGGCTTTCTAGTCTATGTTCACCATGAACTTTCCATGGGAAGTTCTTTTGGTTGATTCACAGAGCAGCAGTACATAGGAAGTCTTTAAACAGCCAGGTTTCCCCCCGAAGAATTAGAAGTTTGCTTCTGCTCACAAAGCCATAGCACCTGCCTCCTTACCAGAAAGTGTCCCGTAGAGGGGTGTGCTTCCTGACACCGTGGCCATGTCTTCCACCCAGAACCATTCGTCCACCTCCTTGCCCACTGACCCCTGACGGGTCTCCCTCGTAAACTCCTGGTCGTTCTTTAGTCATCACACCAGCGTCGATACCACCTACTCTGGGAATTCTTTTCTGTCTCCGTCTCTCCAGACAGGAGAATCATTGCTATCGCCTTCACTTTACAGCACTTACTGTCTTAAGACCAAGGCCAAGAAAGACAAGAATCATGTATTAACGCATATCTATGAAATCTAGGAAAATGGTGCAGAGGAACTGGTGTGAGGGCAGGAGTAGAGACGCAGACACGGAGAAGGGGAGGAAGGCGGGGTGGATTGGGGGTTGGCGGCGACATACGTACACACTACGTGTAAAATAGCTGGCTGGTGGGAAGCTGCTGGATAGCGCGGGGGCTCAGCTTGACAGGATGGTGGGGAGGGAGGCTCAGGGGAGAGTGGAGACCCGTGTGCACACAGCTGATCCCCTGTGTGCACAGCAGAAGCCGGCACGGCAGTGTAAAGCAGCTACACTCCCATGAGAAATGGCCAAGGCAGTAAGGGACAGACCTGGGTTCAAGCCCGTCCCTTTGGCTGCTCAGATGGCACGGAACCTCACGCACTCTCTCTTCAACCCGCTTCCAAAGTTGTCCTAACCATTCTGCGTGGCGAAGGGGGAAGGCCTGTGTCTTCCGTTGACCTGTGACTCCTGCAGTCATCCATTCCAGAGCAAACCCCAAACTCTGTTCATTTTTGTGTCCTAAAATCTAGCACACGGCATGGTTCATAACAGAGCAGGTCAAGGTGTGGTCCCAGATCAGCAACATCAGCATCACACAGAGATGTGTTAGACATGCAGATTCTTGGAAGTCCGAGGGCGGGATCAGGCAGTCTCTGTTTAACAAGCCCCACATGTCGCGTCTGAGACCCACGATAGGACAGCGCCCCGTCCGCCTGGTACCCAACTACAGCTCGACGCTCAGCCCTGCATGCACGCCTAACAACCGCCAGCTTAAGCAGCTTTGTGGCATGTGTGGCATCTTGCTATCATCGCCTCGTTCTCTCTCTGAACTGATTTGTTGGTGCCAGGGTCCGGTCTAGTGCACACTCAACATCCCAGTCAATGCCTGACCCCAGGAGGCTCTCAGTACTTGTCTGCCGATCATATGGGTGGATTCACGAGGACAGCAAAGCTAGACCTACACTTTCAAGAACACACACCACTTTTTAAATTTATTTTTCATTTTAAAAAGTATTTATTTTTATTGTATTTGGCTGCACCGAGTCTTAGTTGTGGCAACCGGGATCTTCGATCTTCACTGAGGCACGTGAGATGGTGCCCCCGTCGTGGGTGCTGACTCTTCTTTGCAGTGTGTGGGATCTAGTTCCCTCATCGGGCATCAAACCCAGGCCCCCTGCGTTAGGAGCTCGGACTCTTAGCCACTTGACTACCACGGAAGTCCTGAACAAGATACATTTTTAAGAGCTAGAAGGAATTTTAGAGAAAAATTTGTATCGATGCTAAAAAGTCCAGATGAGAAGGGTTCCCAGGATACAATAGCGACTTAGTGGTAAGATGAGCCCTGGACGAAGTCTCAGGGTGCTGCCTTGACGTCTCAGTACAGCAGAGATTCCTGCAGCGTGCCCCCGGGGGTCTGTGAGAGGCTGCATCTTAGCCCCCCGCCCCACACCTGTTAAACCAGAATCTGTGTGTTGATAGATTCATCTCATTACAGTTTGAGAGGCTTTTTCATTTTGACTCTATCACTGGGCTTTCACCAAACTAATCTCTCATCCTCGAGTTGACTGTCCTTTTTTTTGTCGTTTTGTTTTCTAAAGATGACATTCAATTTCCTAGTGAATCCGCACATATGAGGAATTTATTAAGGAGGGGAAGGCAGTGGCGAAATTAATTAAGTTCCCTCAGTGCCTGGGAAACAAAGCTTTAACAAATGATCAGAAGAAGTTCCTTCAGTGCAGTTGGGAAAACTGATTTCTCATTTAGAATAGCACCCAGCCTGGCTCAGATTCAGGCAAATGTCAGCTGCTGCAGCTCATGAAAGGTCAGCACATTATTTCAAACAACTTTATGCTCATCTCAAAATGGAAACACCACAAAGATGTAGGCTCACCCTCAGTGTCTTCAACCTTGGACCCTTGGTCTGGCCAGCTTTGTTCCTTCAGGTCTAAGGCGGGACCGTTTGAGGCTTTGTTTTCACCCATCTGAAGCAGAGCCAGCTTTCTGTTATGGTTATGGGAGAAGACAAATAGCACAAAACGGGGGAGTCGACAGGTCATCAGCATAAAACAGTTCCCTCTAGACTTTCACCTTCTGCCCCTAAGTCTAAGCCTAAGGGCTGCCTACAGTCAGTAAAGTCCTGTGACTTGAGTCTCTTATTTCAAAGAAATAAACTATCCTTGATGCAAAACTAGTGATGGCATTTGGCAGATACAAGAAAAAAAGGAGGGAATATTAGAAGCATGGATTATACACAAATCCTATAATTGGTTTCTTCCAAAGGTATTTGCTGTATCTGTAAACTGATGTTAGGAAGGCAGAGGCTCTTTGGGTTTGGTTCAGGAAACTCCCCTGGAGAAGGAAATTACAACCCACTGCAGTATTCCTGCCTGGAGAATTCCACAGACAGAGGAGCCTGGAGGGCTACAGTCCATGAGTCGCAGAGTCGAACGAGTGAGTGACTATCACTTTCACATCTTTATAAACTCAATGCCAAGCATACAGAAACTGCCCATTAAATGCCTTTGAACTGATCTGAATGGAGTACAGTCTACTCTGTCACTTACATACATCAGAGATAGCAGATGCTATCATGCCTTCAGAATGAACACTACCGCACTGAAAATAGTATATCTTAAAGACTTACCTTGAAAGGCAAGGCACAAGGTTTTCATTCTGACCGAGACAGAGTTACAGGAACTAGATTTAAGCTCCCAGCTGAAATACTCAAAGAGCAGGCCAAATATGGCTCAGGACCTCCGGTATCAGGCAGTGATTCCTGAGAGCTGGAAAACAAACCAGGCACCCCCTAAGGTTGTCCAAACTTTCTGTCTTGAGAGAGTTTTCCAGCCGTGACGCAGGGAGAAGGAATCTCAGTGGAGCCTGAAAGTTTCCCTGAGTTGAGAAGACAGAGCGGAGAGTCCAGGGAAACCCAAACAGCTTAGTATCCACAGGGCAGGCAGCAGGACCAAAGAGAAGCACAGAAAGAATCCTGGAGATCTGACGAGCCTTTAGCTGAACAGGGATCAGCATAGGTGTGTGAGGAAACAGAAGCCCAAGAAGAAAACTACCCCAAAGGGTTAGAGCTCACCTTGCTGAGCACTCACGAAAGGCCAGCAATTATTCTTATGCTAACAGTGGGACTGGAAAACGTCATGATTCAAGGACCTTGGGCGGACCACACAGGAGACCTCCGCTTAGCAGAGGGACAGAAGTCACCCTGGACGGGACACCCCCTAGTCCTGCCACAGACCTTAAACACACACCAGAAAAGATCAAATGGTTTCCAAATAACTGTGTCCCAGAAAAAAATGTTGAAGAATATTTTTAGCAATATAAAAATATATGGAACCCAACAAAGTAAAATTCACAGTGCCTGGCATCTACTAAAAAATTACCAGACATGTAAAGTAGGGGAAAGGATAGTCTTTTTAGTGACTACCCAAAAGTGAAAAGAAATGTCATTAATTCCTATCTTACACTGTATATAAAAATTAGTTCAAATATGTCATCAACTTAAATGTAAAACTTAAAGACCTAAGAGGAAACTTTTCTGAACTTGGGTTAGGCAGAGGTTTCTATATAGGGCTACCAAGAACACAACCCATAAAGAAAAAAATGATAAACTGAATTTCATTAAGATTAAAAACCTATCCTTCAGATTATGAAAACACAAGGAAATATTTGCAGACTCCATATCTAATAAAAGACTTGTATCCAGAATAATATATTAAACTCTCTCTAAATTTAATAATAAAAAGGACTAACATAATTTTTAAGAGCAAAAATTTATAGACACTTCACCATAGAAGATGGATGGATAGGAAGTAAGCACATAAAAAGATGTTCTACATCATTAGTCATTACAGACTTGCAAATTAAAACCACAATGAGATAACACTGCACACATTAATCTGGCTAAAATTTAAAAGACTGATCATATCAAGTGTTGACAAGGGTTTGAAAGACTCGGAACCTCCATACAATGCTGATAGGAAATGAAAAATTGTTACAACCGTTTTGGTACGCCGTGTGTCGATTCCTTAAAATGTTAAACACACATCTATCGTATGAATCAGCAATACACTCCTAGCTGTTTCCCCAAGAGAAATGAAAGCACGTGTCCATTAAAAAGGGTGCAATTGTTCATAGCAGTATTATTTGCAATGACCCAAAACTACAAACAACTCATGTATCTATCAAAAGGCGGGCAGATACACAGTGGTATATCCATACAATGGATACCCCTCAGCACCAAGAGGGGCGAACTGCTGACACAGGATGCAACGTGTGCGAGTCTCAAAATAATCGTGCTCTGTAGAAGTCAGATAAAAAGGAATATATACTGTATGATTCCATTTCTTAAAATACTCAACAACGTAGACTAAGCTATGGTAAGAGACATGAAGGGAGGAAGGGTCCTTGGGGAGAGGGGAATACTCATGCCCAAGTCTTACACACTTAAACTTATGTGCAGTTCATTGTATGCCAGTTATAGCTCAGTAACACTGTTTAAAAGTGAATGCAGTTCTAGCAAGACTTTCCAATGAACTGGCCTATTGTGGTGTGTGAACATCCTCAGCTTCCATGCCTCTGTCCCTGGTCGTGGTCCCCCCACCCCCAGGCTAGAATGCCCTTTCTCTGCCTGTCAAAATCCATTGCTCCATTAGCCCCATCTCAGATGCCCTTGTCTTCCAGAAGTGTTTCCTGACCCTTGAAACCTAGCAGCCTTCCTGGGTCCTGACCTTTGAAACCTAGCAGCCTCCCTTGGGTAACCTGCTCTTCTTTAATGGCACACCTGTTCTGCCACGCATTATAATTGTTTTGGTTCTGTCCCCCTCACTAGATTGTAAATGGTTTGGACGACATCCAGCTTCTCTTTGTATCCCACCCACATCATGCCTATAAGGCTCCTGTATCCATGTATGGGTATTTAAGTATTTCCTTTTAAAAAAATTATTTTATTATTCTTATTGTTATTTTACTTATTTTTAATTTTTGGCCATGTTGTGTGGCATGAAGGATGCTAGTTACCCAACCGGGGATCGAACCCTCACCCCTGCATTGGAAGTGTTGAGTCTTAACCACTGGACCGCCAGGGAAGTCCCATGTGTGGATATTGTGGAAGTCAATACCTGGAGGACCCATTTCTCCAAAGACACACATATTAATTCATAAATCAAGTGGTCATAGTCGAATGCACTTTCCTCTGCTGGAGTTTGACACTAGCTCTTAGGTGCTCCCTCCTTTGCATTTCCACTGCGCTCGCCCCTGCACCCCAGATGTGTCTGAGCAGGTCTCTCTCCCCTCCTACCCTACTCTCATGCCAGGAGTAGAAAGCTGTAATTCCTTCATTTGCAACAATCTCCCTGGAGAAGGAAATGGCAACCCCCTCCAGTGTTCTTGCCTGGAGAGTCCCAGGGACAGCGGAGCCTGGTGGGCTGCCGTCTATGGGTTGCACAGAGTCGGACACGACTGAAGCGACTGAGCAGCAGCAACAGCAGCAACACTTTCCCAGTTCCACTATTTTAACATCTATTTTCTTTAAAATAAAGATAAAGAAAAACCTAATGACGTCAAAACAAAATTAACCAAATCTAACCCACAGCTTTGCTGTTTCACAGAGAGGCTGAGTCTCTTCCCACCTTGCTCAGCCCCTTGGCATGTCCTGTAAGGATGAGGAAGATTGAGTCTCGTGCAGTGTGACCTTTAGAAACGAGGGATGATCATTTGCATTATTCTGATTTTCACCCTGTCTTGCAACCAGTGCAGAATTGCATGACAATTTAAAACTTGTCTAGATAGTTCAGATATAGATTTTTTTTTTTACATAGCAATTTTGTGGGTAGCTGATTTATTTGTTTCTGCTTGTTTAAATCCTTCACGTAATGAAAATGATTATTGCTATCTACACAAGAGGTCAAAGTGTCTTTGAGTAGAGGCTTCACGGAGAAAATAATTATGAAGCTGTCATTTTCATAAATACTTTGACAGTGAAATATCTACAGAATACTCTGTGGGCTTCCCTGCTGTCTAGTAGTGAAGAGCCTGCCCAGCGATTCAGGGGCCACAGACTCGGTCCCTGGTCTGGGGCGACCCCGCACCGACCGCGCGCTGGAAGCCACTGGTCGTAACTGCCCACCCTGCTGCCCAGGGCCTGCGTGCCGCGCTGAGAAGCCCGCTCGCGCAGCTGGAGAAAGCTTGCACGTAGCAAGGAGCAGCCAGCATAGCCAGTAAATACTCACATAAATTTATCTATTTTAATTTACTTTTTAAAAAACTACGAGGTTATTATTATTATTACAAACACTATAATGAATGTTTCAAATAAAGAAAAAGCTACTGGCCTCAAATTCAGGACAAACCCTATGGAAAATGGTAAAGGAGGTTAGACTTGCCTCGAGCAAGTGACCTTGCCTCACACCATGAGTTCCCCATTCTTCCCTGTTCTCTGAATGAGGGTAAACATGGCTGTTGAGAAGCTGGGTTCTGGGCTCATTAACCTTGTGTGACCTTGACTGAATCACTTCTCTTTTTCCAGGAGTTAGGTTTCTGGGCTATTTTTATGTTTAAAGTGAGTGGTTGGATTACATGATCTCTGACTTCCTTCTAGGTTGCTGATTCTTTGACCACTCCTTCTTGCACGGTTCCCTGCTGGCCGGTGGCTGTTAATGACCTTTGTGGAAGAGATCGTGGGTATTAGTGGCGTAGGTGCCACCCTCCACAGCCGACACACCTGTATTTATATGGGGGCCATAGGCATGCAGTTGATAACCCACTCTAGTATTCTCGCCTGCAGAATTCCGTGACTAAGAAAGCTGGCGGGCTACAGTCCGTGGGGTAGCACAAGAGTCCTCGGACGCCGCGGAGCCGCTGACGCACAGAGACGTGCACTGCTTTTGCCCTTTTATTCCCCTCCCTCTTGGAAAAGGAAGACTTAGTTGAAGTTAAAACTGAGTGGCTGAGTGATATTTTGGTGCTGTCACTGTGTGTAAGCAGCTGCCGACTTCATGTGGTTAATTACTGCTTAAATAATTTATCGAGAATTTAGCAGAAGATTCTCTGCTCCTCAGATGAATACAGATTCTTCTCTTGTGTTAGGAATTTCTCATGTTATTTGAAAGCGTAAGAAAGTGTGTGTGCTTGTCCAAGATTGCCAGGCTGTAATCTCAGTGATTACAGGACCCAAACCGTTGAGCTGCCCCTCCTCCTGTGCCTAACACCGTAGTTAGTAGGTGCCAGAGACTCAGTAACTGAGAAGTTAACGAATGAAAAAGGCATCTCACGATTTTGTAAATATGTCAGATCAGTAAATCTTACTGTTTTACGTAAAGCTCTGACATAAATTAGTTAGATGGCATCACTGCTGTCCTTCCCCCTCAGAGATAAGCACTTTGAATTAATATTCCTGGCTGCTTCAGTTCTGTGTCATCGTTTTGCCCTGTTTTACTCATTTGCAAGGCTGCCTTCTTTTACATCTAATCCAGGTAAAAAGGCTTGTAAGATCATACATTGATTATTTGAGCCCAAGAAAATTATGTATGGCAAGTTGTGTGATAAACATTATAATATGAAATAGAATGCAATAAGTATTTCTGAGCTGACTGCTATTGCACAGTACCCATGTAAACCAGCCTTCTCCTGGGACCTCAGAGCACGTTGGACTTATTTAGTCTACTAAGCTCATGACTCAGAACTGAAGACACCCTGTGCCACAGGGCTAAATTCCATTCTTCAAGACTAGAAGGCCTGGGGCTTCCCTTGTAGGCCAGTGTTAGGGCTCTGCCCTTCCGATGTGGGGGCATGGGTTCTCTCCCTGGTCGGGGAACTAAGACCCCACACGCTGCACAGCCTGCCTGAATAAATGCACATTAAAAATAAAAAATAAATGCAATCCATTCCCCCTCCCCAGAAAAAGACTGGAAAGGTTAATTTCTAGTAAGGGAAAAAACAAAAACAAAAAACAGCCCGTGGAGGCTGTTACAGAACTTTGACTAGAAGGGAAATTACCACAGAGAGGAGACAGCCTTTTCACAGTAGACACAGCCACCCGTTCACTTAGCCGACACTTACGGAGTACCCCTAAGCCGAGGGTGTAGGCCAGCACTTATGGAGTACACCTGCCTCCGTGTGTCAGGCAGTGGGGATACAACGACGACAATGCTGGTCTGTGCCGTGCCCTCGAGAAATTTATAATCTGGTGAGGAAGGGAAAGGGATGCCTCTTGAAAGAAACTACCAAGTGGCCAAAACTGAGAACCAGAAATGGACAGTAGGGTAGGGCAGTACAGAAGTACGTGTCAGAGCTACATGTCAAAATGCTCTCTAGACGTTTCCAGAAGTGTCAGCATGCATGCTGCTGCCGCTCACTGCCACGCCCGTAGCAGAGTGTGTGACTACGCCACTTCACTTCCATGCGTGAAGTGCTTCTTGCTCAAGCACTCTGTTTCTGTGTCACTTCACTTGCTTGTCAACTCCGGACCTTCTTTACTTTTTATTGTCTTGGTGATTGGCGCTGCCATTCATTCAGTTGTACCAGCCAGACAACTAGGCAGCCTCCTCAACCCTTCCCCACTTCCTCGCTGCTCACAGCTGACCCGTCATGAAGTCCCATCAGTGTTCTTTTCTATACATTTCTAATCCATGTGTGTCACACCATTTCCACCACTGGATATTGCACGCAACATACACTAAAAAATTATTCATTGTTTATCTGGAATTCAGATTTAACCGGGCATCTTATATTGTTATATGTGAACCCTGGCAACCCTAGCCCAATTAACCTAATTCAAAAGAAGCAAAAATTGGTCATTAGACTTCAAATGCTGTGCTCTGCATTGAGCCATGGAGTGAATTGTTTATTTTGTCACTGTATGGTACTAATATTCTAGAGACAAATGTATATTTATTTAACCTGCAGAACACCTGTGTATTTAGACAGCTTTAAAAAAAATGGAAAAATCCAGGTGAGTAAGGTCAGACCACAGAATATTTTGTGAAATACAGATGAAGTGTAGAGCAGAAAAACAAAATGTTTTCTCCAGTTGACATTAGCCAGCTCCTCTTCGAAAACTTTGATAACAATATTGTTACCCTAGGGGAGGCCAAAGTGCTGAAATTCTTCACATATTTTGTGAATTTATGTATTACTGAAACACTGAAACCTAGCCAGTGCAAGAGATATTGTCAGATTCCCTCAGAGCTGAGCAGAATACTATATCATGCATGACTTGTTTTTGAAATGGGATTTTGTGAAAAAACAGCAGAACACCTTCTTCAGGCTTCTTTTCCATTAACTGCTCACACTTGGCACATCCACAGATGATCTAATGGGCTCCCTCATGGCAGCCAGATTCCTCCATCTGCATTCTTAGCTGGGCAGTGTCATTTTAAGCAGTAGAATTTACTCTGGCTAGAGTGTTTGCATGCCTCAAAGCTATGGTTTTTCCAGTAGTCATGTATGGATATGAGAGCTGGACCATAAAGAAAGCTGAGCGCTGAAAAATTGATGCTTTTGAACTGTGTTGTTGGAGAAGACTGTTGAGAGTCCCTTGGACTGCAAGGAGATCAAGCCAGTCAATCCTAAAAGAAATCAATCCTGAATATTCACTGGAAGAACTAATGCTGAAGCTGAAGCTCCAATATTTTGGCCACCTGCCTCTTGAGAAACCTGTATGCAGGTCAGGAAGCAACAGTTAGAACTGGACATGGAACAACTGACTGGTTCCAAATAGGAAAAGGAGTACGTCAAGGCTGTATATTGTCACCCTGCTTATTTAACTTATATGCAGAGTACATCATGAAAAATGCTGGGCTAGAGGAAGCACAAGCTGGAATGAAGATTGTCAGGAGAAATAACAATAACCTCAGATATGCAGATGACACCACCCTGATGGCAGAAAGTAAAGAACTAAAGAGCCTCTTGATGAAAGTGAAAGAGGAGAGAGACTTAAAGAGTTAAGCTTAAAGCTCAATATTCAGAAAACTAAGATCATGGCATCCGGTCCCATCACTTCATGGCAAATAGATGTGGAAACAGTGGCTGACTTTATTTTTCTGGGCTCCCAAATCACTGCAGATGGTGATTGCAGCCATGAAATTAAAAGACTCTTACTCCTTGGAAGGAAAGTTATGATCAACCTAGACAGCATATTGAAAAACAGAGACATCACTTTGTCAACATAGGTCCGTCTAGTCAAGGCTATGGTTTTTCCAGTGGTCATGTATGGATGTGAGAGTTGGACGGTGAAGGAAGCTGAGTACCAAAGAATTGATGCTTCTGAACTGTGGTGTTGGAGAAGACTCTTGAGAGTCCCTTGGACTTCAAGGAGATCAAACCAGTCCATCCTAAAGGAGATCAGTCCTGGGTGTTCATTGGAAGGACTGATGTTGAAACTGAAACTCCAAACTTTGGCCACCTGATGTGAAGAGCTGACTCATTTGAAAAGACCCTGATGCTGGGAAAGATTGAGGGCAGGAGGAAAGGGGGACGACAGAGGATGAGATGGTTGGATGGCATCACCGACTCGATGGACATGGGTTTGGGTAGAATCCGGGAGTCGGTGATGGACAGGGAGGCCTGGTGTGCTGTGGTTCGTGGGGTCACAAAGAGTCGGACACGACTGAGTGACTGAACTGAACTGAACTGATGTGAAGAGCCGATTCATTGGAAAAGACACTGATGCTGGGAAAGACTGAGGACAGGAGAAGGGAGGGACAGAGGATGCGATGGTTGGATGGCATCACCGGCTCAATGGACATGCATTTGAGGAAACTCCAGGAGACGGTGAAGGACAGGGCGGCCTGGTGTGCTGCAGCCCATGGGGTCTCAAAGAGTCAGACACGACTTAGTGACCGAACAGCAACAGTGCAGTGTTCTCACAGAGTTCACGTAGGTGGACCAAGAAGTTCAGCATCCAACCACATGGTGGAAGTTGTTCTCGAAAAAAACGCCTGTGTTGCCACCACTGGACAACCATCCCCAGCCCACACAGCTGCCTCAGCTTGCACCTGTGACACCCTGGCACTGGCCAAGCTCTACCACTGCTGCCAGTAAGAGCTGGGCAACCCCGCCACCATATGTGCCACAGGATGGGTCCCATAGGCAGCTACCTTCTCACATGGCCTTCTTCAGATCTGCCGTTTTGAGTAAGTGGCTCAGTGCCCAAGCAGGGATGGAGCCTGAGAACTTGAATTCTGGCTTCTACCTTGGGGAAACTCAACTTAAGGTGGGAATACTTTCCAAATAGGTAGGAAGGGATTTCAAAAGATACTGAGCAACAACCAACATGAAAAACGTTCACTTCTCTTTTATGCAATCGACCAGGCTGTACAAACATAACGATCAAGGTACAAGCTTTGCATGTAGATGGACTTTGATTCCAGTTCTAGCTCCGCCTCCTGGGAGACCAGACTAGCCCCTCGGAGGTGCCATCTGTTACCCGCGATGTGAGCACACACTACCATCCCTCTCGTAGGAGGGGTAAGCGTAAGACGAGACAAATATACTCATGTGGGGGTGGAGTTTACCTCCCCACAGGACAAATACTCACCCCCCTTTTGAATATGTTACTAGCATATTTTATCTCTTTCTTTTAAAATCTTTTAGCTACAACCACTTTGGGTATTTTATTAATGAATCTGTTTTTTCTATAGTGTTGTCTTAAGCACTCATTTTCTTAAATGTTTTTTCTAGTATTTTTTCTGATTACATTGCAAAAAAATTTTTTAGAAATTGCATAAAAACAGAAAAGTAAAAATAAAAATACATCAGAATTCCACCATCTAGCAGTAGTCATTATTAAAGGTGGCCATGGATTTGTCTCTTGGGAAGTGTTTTATCAACCACCAGCATCACAGATTTGTGAAACAGTAAACAAACATGCGGTCTGAGCTCCCCTTGATTCCCAGTGATCGCTGCAAGTCCACAGCCCACGTCTTCCTGACCCCCTTCATCTGTTTTCTCCAACCTCCCATTGGATAGGAAAGGTCACCTGAAACCTTCGTTGCCAGGTGGCAAGTTATGTTTTATTTATTGATGCCATGTCAGGGGTCTTCAAGTTTTGTGTCTCCATCCCGTGTTTCTAAACAGGGGAAGTAGAGGATGCTGGGAAATATTATTTGGCTTTGTGAGAGCCTTTGAGACAGTGAGAGGGGAAGAAAATTACTCTCTTACTGTGGTTTGCCAAGTGATCTCTGAGAAGCTGTGATGTCACTCACAGGCCAGGCCAAGCCGCATGGAAACTGTGCATCTTGGCAGACGCCTCGACAGAGCCGACTCCTTGGGGCTGGTGTGGGCCTCCATCAGAAACGGTTCCCTCGGCAGTGTTTACATAACCGTGGTGGGGTGTGAGAATAAACACAGCTGTGGCACTGCCCTAAATGTTTCTATTCAGCAGGGAATTAAAGGAGAACTTTATCGCTGAACTACAGATAAACACAATTCATCAGGCCGTGGTCAGTTCAGCTGGGGAACAAGACCGGTGTTAGGAAGGCCTGGCCTGCTGAAAACAGCTCCTCTGTGGTCTGGCTGTCTGCTCCCTCCCTCCCGCCCCGACCCCCAGCTCCAGAAATGCTGGGCTGTCTGGTCTCAGAGAAGTTGTCTGCATTGTTTCTCCTTACTGAGCACCCAGTCCACTTACTGTAGACCTACTGTAAGCCAGCGTGCCACTGGATGCCTCTCCCTTCACCAGGGTTCTCTTTTTCTTTCTGGGTTGTAGAACTGCGTGTGGGTAGGAGTAAGATCATGTTGCCAAGGAAAAGATTCTTTAATACCAGCGTGCACTGCAATGGAAGCAGGGCTGACTCGGTCCTGAGCGACCTGCATGCACCCATGCATGCGTGTGCCAGTCACTCAGGCGTGTCCGAGTCTTGTCCTTCTCCAGGCAGGAACGCTGGCATGGTAGCCGTGCTCTTCCCCAGGGGATCTTCCCAACCCAGGGGTCAGACCTGGGTCTCCCACTGCAGGCAGATTTTATATATATATATATATATATATATATATATATATATATATGTCAATACTTCCCAGTGGTAAAGAATCCACCTGCCAACCCCGGACGCATAAGAGATGACAATTCGATCCCTGGGTTGGGAAGATCCCCTGGAGGAGGAGATGGCCAGTGTTCTTGCCTGGAGAATCCCAGGGACAGAGGAGCCTGGCGGGCTACAGTCCATGGGGCCACAAAGAGTCGAACACGACTGAGTGACCGAGTGCGCGCGCGCGCGCACACACACACACACACACACACACACACACACACACACACACGTAACTCCACTCTCTAGAGGTGGCCACTGATGAAGGTGGCCACGTATTTGTCCATTGGGAAGATTTTTATCAACCACCAGCACCACAGAGTTGTGAAACAGCTGCCATGTGGTTTGAAGTCCACTTGATTTCCAGTGGTCACTACGAGTCCACAGGCCGCATCCGCCTGAACACCTTCGTCTGTGTTTGCTCCAGCCTCGCGTTGGAGGGGAAGGGTCACCCAAAACCTTAGTGGCCAGGTTGCAAGTTATGTTTTATTTATTATGTTAGTTATATTGTAACTTCATTACAAGTTATATTTTACTTATTGTATTTATTATATATTTAATATATTATATTTATTTATTATATTATATTTATTATATATTCAAGTTTTATATGTCAGCCTTGCATTTCATATATATATTAAGAGAGAGAGATTCATAGATACGATTATCATCAAATCAGAGTAGTAGTTATATTTGTGTGGAGGGTGGAGATGGTGACTCAGAGGCAGCATGAGTGAGCTAGGATGCTGGCAATGTTGTTTCTTGTTCTTGTTAAATGGGTGTTTGCTTTGTAATAAAGCACTGAGTTATACAAAATATAACCAGGATAAAATACCATGTTTTAACTAAGCAGAGGATAGAAACTTGATTTTTTTTCCAAGTTTCTCTATAATGATTTCATTTTCAGTTAGTAAAGTTGCAAAATATTATTTGTTTCCAAGACTATATGCATGTATTGGGCTGGCCAAGAAGTTCTTTAGGGTTTTTCAGCAGATCTTGTAGAAAAACCTGAGTGAACCGTTTGGCCAACCCAATATGTAAGTATAAGTAATAAGTAGCAAATAAATAGCATCAACATAAATAATAATTGAAACCCAGGAAAAATTAAGTTTAAAAGTATTATGAAGACCATCTTGAAGACAGGAAGGAAAAGCAGCTGTGGACTCTTTCTGTTGAAAGTGACAGATTTTCCACTCAAACTGCTTAGATGAGAGGAAGTTCAAATGGGCGGCTCTAGCTGTAGGCCTGGTGGATGCAGCGATTCAAATGATGTCATCATGAAATATCTGTCTTGACTCTAAGCATCCATATATTTTAAACATTAGTGCAGCCCGCATTCAACTCCGCACAGGAAGACAGCTCCAGGAGACAGCATCTGTTTGCTAGGCCGGCCGTAACAAAATGGGCACAGACCGGAGAGCTTGAAACAAAAGCTCCAGTTTTGGAAGCCCGCGTGTGAAGTCAGAGAGTGAGCAGGGTGGGTTCCTTCCGAGGCTGTGAGGGAGAAACCCTCCCAGATAACCCCTGGACTTGATGCATCACTGCAGCATCTTCCTGCATCGTCACCAGGCCTTCTCCGAGCCTCTGGACGCCTCTTCTTTCACTCATACTAACATTCTTATTGGATTCAAGACCCATCCTCATCCAGTGGGTAGATTAATAAGATACCCATCATCCTTACTTTCATTACTTCTGCAGAGATTCTTTCAAATCAGTCGCATTCTGAGTTTCTGGATAGACATGAACTGGGGGAGATGTTATCCGACCTTCCACACATGGTGCTCTTCTTAGGGGCGAGGACCACGCATTCTACTTGCCTCTTCAGCGCCCAGCACACCTGTGTGTGTCTGGGAGGCTCACAGATACTCACAGCGTGTTTGTGCATCTGTAAAGAAACACTGCATCACTGCATGCTCCTGACTCTGTTGTGTAACTCAAGAGGTTTACTGGGATCTTCTGTTTTAATAGCCATTACTGTCTGTTTACTCATAGTCTAGCTAAGAGAGAGTTAACTTGTTTGTAGGTCCCCATGTGTCCAGATGTATAAAAACATTACCTCCACTAATAGACTTTCTTTTCCCAGTAACTGAGCCAGCAGCAGTCTTTAAAATGCCAAAAGCTTCAGTGACAACTACCAGCATCAGGATTTACAAGTCAGAGAGCATGTTCACAGTTATCTCATTTGATGCATGCATGCTCAGTCGTGTTCGACTCTTTGCGATATCCTGGACTGTAGCCCGCCAGGCTCTTCTGTCCATAGAATTTCCCAGGCAAGAATACAGGAGGGGGTTGCCATTTCCTGCTGTGGGGATCTTCCCCACCCAGGGATCGAACTCGCATCTCCTGCACCTCTTGTGCTGGCGGGAGGATTCTTCACCACTGTGCCACGTGGGAAGCCCATTGTCTCCTTTGGTTCCTTAGTGATCCCATGAAGGTTATTACTGTCACCTTCATTATAATCGTTATCACTTTCATCATCATCGTCATCATCCCTGTTTTATAGGGATAAAGAAACTTGAAGCATTAGGACCTCGAGTTGTATTTGAAAATTACTCTACTCAAATTGGCTTCTGCAGAAGGGGAACGTGGGAGGAAACACGAGGCTTTATGAGTGTCGGGTGTGGCTGGACCAGGCGTCCTGTCTCTCAGCTCTGCTTTCCTCTGCATTGGCTTCATCTGTCAGCAGCCGTCCGCACTCGATGGCCCAATGGCCGTCTGCAGACCCATGCTTGTAACTGTTCTCTGTACACATGCAGAGAGGAAAGCGCCATCCCAACAGTGACTCCTGAAGAGACCCCTGGGTCTCCCTGGACAAATGGCGTCACACCTACAACCTTTAGCCCATCGATGCCCCAGATCACATAGACTGAGGATGAGATAAAGCCTGCTACCAGAAGACGAGGGGGTGTAAGGTGGGCCCGTGGGACCACAGATGTCCCCGAGGGAGCGTAGGTTCTGAAGGACAGAGCCTGCTTCTCAGCCAGCAGGCCGGCCCTGTTGCTTTTTCTCCCCCCTCTCTCCTCCTCTTCTCCTGTTCAAATACAGGGAATACGCAATGCATACACATGGAACAAAATTCAGAAAATACAGAGTTTTCCTATGAAAGTTTCTCTTCTCAAGTGACTAGGTTTGCCGATTCATTTTGGCTCTATAGTCTGCAAAGATTGATCGTGTTCTCAGGGTGCTTGTTGGCGTCTGTATTCAGGCAGAATAAGACACTCTTTGCAACGTGGCTGTGTTTTTATGTGGCTTGCAGACATAGTTTGGTAGTATCCGTATAAAGATACGGCTTCAATTATAGAAACTGCCTTTGCGGGACTATCGTAGCTCTTCTAATACTGAATGTAGGTATGTTTACATGTGTCTCCATATATAGAACGATTTTTTGAAATAAAACATTTCATATTTTAAAAATTAAAACGTGTTCCTTCTTATCTTGTCGGTCCCTCAGTTTCCCCCTGGTGAACCCACCTGTATACCGCTCCAGCCGTAGGCGCCACACTTCCAAGCATTTGCTTTAGTCGCTAAGTCGTGTCCGACACTTCTGCGACCCCGTGGACTGTGGCCCACCAGGCTCCTCTGTCTGTGGGATTCTCCAGGAAGGAATCCTGGAGAGGGTTGCCGTTTCCTTCTCCAGGGCTTATGAGCATTTATATGGACCATTTTTACATCAGTGATATGATGCTGCTCTCACTGTCTGCCCTGTGCAGTTTTACTTCCCTTGTAGCCAGCGTCTTTGGTTCTCGGACCCCGATGACCTCAGCCCCCCAGCCTCGGGGCCCCTGTCACACACCCCTTGGTTATTTTCCCACCCTAAAGTCTTCACGTTCCTTTTCTTTCTCGTGCCCCTCCTCCCTCCCCTCTTTCTACTTTATTTCCTCATCTTTATCTCCTTCCATCTTTCTCTCTCTTTTACACATGGATAAAGAATTATTGGAGTCAAAAGTGCCCTTTAAAAATGTGAGTTACATGAGATGCCTGACCCCACAGAATGGTCTTTGCGGGTAAATTGTCAGAAAAGTACTTTAAGGAGATGAAACCATTCCCCATCTCTTTTCACCCCCAGAGGCACTGGTTAGCTCAGGCAGTTCAGAAAGCAAAGGGACTTCAGCAAACTATAATCTGTGCACTTTTCTGTCTGTATGCTGCACTTTAGAAGCTGACTTAAAAGCTAATAGTAAAGACAAATGCTGTCAGAATCTGGGGAAAATGGGCCCCTCCTCCCTGGCCTGTACCTCTGTTTATAAACCAACGTTCCTCTGGGTATGCTGGCAACCCAACAAAGAAACATTCTCTTTTTCGCTGGCATCGTCTTTGCATGTGTGTGTGATTCTTGATGAGTGACTGCTTCCCCAGCTGTCATTAAAAAAACAGAAAATCCAGGTCTTCAAAGGATAATATTCTAAGGAAAACATTTGTGTGTTTTAAATTCCTAGAATAGTGGATATTGATAGAATAATTTAAAAAGCAAGTTGAGCTCTCATTAATGCTTTCGAAGAACCCTAGTCTGTGCTTGGCCAGTCAGTTTTACTGAAGAGTAAAACCTTTGGTGGTGGTCGTCGTTTAGTCACTAAGTCGTGTCCGACTCTCGCGACCCCACAGACTGCAGCCTGCCAGGCTCCTCTGTCCATGGGATTCCCCAGGTAAGGATACTGGAGTGGGTTGCCATTTCCGTCTCCAGAAACTTTGGGAGGGAATGAAAACTCACCACAGGTTGACCCACCATTTCTCTGAAAAATGCCTGAGAGACTTGAGAGTATTTTTCTTCTTGGTAAGGACAAATGTCATTTAAAACATACCCTGTTTCATCACAGGAAACCTTTGGGTTCTTAGTGAGGAGACTTGTTTTGAAGATTTCTTACTGAAAAAAATTGCCAATTATTGCTAAAACTCCCCTAGAGATATTTACTTTTTAAACCCTTCTTTTCCTGTAATTAAGGTTTGTGAGTAAAAAGGTTTACTCACTCTAAAAGGCAGGTTTCAAATGTAAATGAGGCCGGGTTACATTGGGACTTCTGATTTTCAGGTGATCTGCAGAACTGTTGTTTTAAACTCAGGAGCTAAGGAGGACACTGTTGGGCATATTTATTGGTGACGATACCCTAGTGGAGTAAATGGCAACCCACCCCAGCATTCTTGCCTGAAAAATCTCAAGGACGAGGAACCTGGTGGACTACAGTGCTTGGGGTCGCAGAGAGTCGGACACAGTTGCGAAGCTGAGCACCCACGCATGTTGGTGATGATGCCTTGGGACAGCTGGGAACACAGCAGATGCACTTTATTGGCTGCCATCCCGTCTAAAGGAGAGGCATCGCAATACAGTGTTTAAATTCATGGCCTTCTGAGCCTTACCAGCATGGGCTGAATCCCGGTATCACCAGCTTCCTGGCCTTGGGTCAGTTCTCTGTCCCTCCCAGCCTTGTTGTTGTTCAGGCGCTCTGTCACGTCCAGTCCTTTGGAACCCTATGGACTGCCCTGTCAGGCTCCTCTGCCCATGGGTTTCTCCAGGCAAGAACACCGGAGTGGCTTGCTATTTCCTCCTCCAGGGGATCTTCCTGACACAGGGATTGAGCCTATCTCTTGCATCCCCTGCATTAGCAGGCAGATTCTTTATTCCTGGGCCCACTGGGAAGCCCCTTTAATTCTATTATATGAGATGTGAGAGTGAAAGCTGCTCAGTCGTGTCCGACTCTCTGTGACCCCATGGACTGTAGAGTCCATGGAACTCTCCAGGCCAGAAAACTGGGGTGGGCAGCCTTTCCCTCCTCCAGGGGATCTTCCCAACCCAGGGATCGAATCCAGGTCTCCCGCATTGCAGGCAGATTCTTTACCAGCTGAGCCACCAGGGAAGCCCAAGAATACTGGAGTGGGTAGCCTATCCATTCTCCAGCAGACCTTCCCAACCCAGGAATTGAACCAGGGTCTCCTGCATTGCAGGCAGATTCTTTACCAGCTGAGCCACCAGGGAAGCCTATTATATGGGGTTAATAGTATCAATCATAAGACTGTTAGAAAAATAACAAAAAATACTATAAAAGGATTTAATTTTTTGCCCAATGTGTAATAAAAACTCAATGAATGTTACCATTATTATCGAGGAATGAAAGGAAATTGATACATGGATCATTTCATTCACTTCTGAAATTCCCAACCCCTATGTCTTTCTAGTGCAAACACGAAGTAATAAGTGGGATTTATTTGCCTGTATACATACATGAATGGGTAAATAAATTGTATTTCCTCTCTCTGCAATAAAATTACAGACGTGGGGGATGCCTGTCCGGGATGTGGGGGCGGGGATGGCAGCACTTGTGACTCCTAGGCGTGGCTGGGGGAGCCGCGTGGCCACGGTGTGGCTCTGGTCTGCCGCCTGGTCGCAGTGGTGGTCACATGACCCTGCACCTGGCGAACCGGGGTGCAGCTACGCACCTACATTGTGCCAGGCCCCAGTTTTGATATCGTTGCTGTTTAGTCACCAAGTTGGGTCTGACTCCTTTCTGACCCCATGGACTGTGGATTTCCCAGGCGAGAATACTGGTGTGGATTGCCATTTCCTTCTCCAGAGGATCTTCCCCACCCAGGGATCGAACCCACATCTCTTGTTGGCAGGTGGATTCTCTACCACTGAGAGAACTGGGAAGCCTTGTGTTACCGGTGCACAAAGATGAGGAGGTAGGGAAATGTGCCACAGACAGGGTTCCTGAAGAATGAAAAACTTTGTTCATCTCTGATGCTAAAATATTCACAATTAATAACGAACAGTAGAATTAAGCAGGTGGGTAGGTATTTCAGTCTGCATCCCACCAGCATCTGCTAGGACGTGAGCATATTGTTAAAGTCCTCTGGGGATGGAGAAGCAAGGCAGATGAATATCAGCTCACAGCTTGGAAGTCTTAATATGATGCTGCTAATAAGACACAGCTGACTAACAGGAAGACCAGGCACCCTGAATTCAGGTGACTGGATAGCTGCACCCTCAGTAGCTCAGCCACTGCCTCAGCAGAGTCAGTGTTTGAGGATGAGTGAGTGAGTGAGTGAGTGGATGATGGCCATCAGGATAAGCCGTGCAAAAGAAGCTGAGAAGTAAGAAGGAAGAGCCGTTCGCTTTAGTGGGGAGAGGCAATGTAGGGACAGGAGGGAGGGGAAGGGTTATCATAGGATGATATGAGTTCATCTACGTGAGACTTTTGAAAACTGTAAAGCACTCTAGACTTTAAAAACTCTTTTATTCAATTAAAAATTAAATCTAAAAATCTCAGGGACTCCCCTGCAGTCCGGTGGTTAAGACCCTGTGCTCCCACTGCAGGGAGCACCAGTTCGATCCCTGGCCAGGGAACTAAGATTCTGCATGCTTCATGGAGAGGCCAAAAGGAAAAAAAAGAAACAAAACCCACTCCAAAAAAACTCTTTAATTAAAAAGCTAAAAAAGTTAAAAGTAAAATGTATGATAGAAAAAAGAAATTAATTCACCTTTGTAGCTCAGGACTTTGAGGAGACACGGTCTTCCAGGGTCTTCCTAACCCTTCTCTCTCTGCTCCTCTAGGCAGCTTGAAATCCACTCTCCAGATGCTAAGCACACTGTGGTCCTGAGGGGCAAGGACTCCGCCACGGCCCAGGCCTGGTTCAGTGCCATCCACACGACCGTCAGCGACCTGCTGACCCGCGTGATCGCCGAGGTCCGGGAGCAGCTGGGCTCGACCGGCCTTGCTGGGGGCCGGGAGATCAGACACCTCGGCTGGCTTGCAGAGAAGGTAAGGAAGCATCCCCCATCCAGGCGTCTTCCCCAGGCCTTCCCAGGACACACTGCAGCCCCTGAAATCGGGAGCCTGATTCCACCCGCTGAGTCTCTCACTGGGATTTCTTGTCCATCTCCAGCAGGTCTGCATTATGCAGGGGCTCTGTGTCCTCAGCAACTCTGATTCCCCCACAGGCAGTCCAGTATGAGGCAAAATGCAGGTGGTCACTTACTGTCTATTGTCTGGATGAACGAGTGAGCAAGAGGCTGGACGGTTTGTTTCTCATATGTGCATGGGAGCGGAAGGGCAGGGGAAATAACTCAGACGCACAATAGAACTGCCACCTTGGCAGGTGAGGAAGTTGGGATCGTTGCTTTAAAAAGGGATTTGTGTGGGTTTTGTTGGACCTAACTGTTAACACAGATGCTTTGTAAATAAAGCAATTGTAATCTTGCTGGTAATAGCCTATGGAGAGAGGAGCCCGGCAGGCTACAGTCCATAGGGTTGCAGAGTCAGACACGACTGAGCGGTTGAGCGTACACACACATACAGCAATGATCCTAACAGTGAAGATTTCTTAAGCAACTACTCTGTGCGCATTCTTCTCGGATAGCATCTTTTTTGTACTCTTAAGCCAGCAGGCTCTGAGCGTCATCGTTTCTGAGCACCTGTTTTGTGCAAGGCACCGTGCTAGGCCGGAGGGGGACAGGTGTGTGAACACGCAGGCAGGGAGGGCGGCTGCGGGGAAGGACCTGGGTTAGGGTGACGCTGTCACTCTGATTTCTTCCCCCAAGGGATGTGATATGTTGAGGACAGTAACACTCACTTTGCAGAAGTCTCCTGGGAGTTAACCGCCCTCTTGATTTCAAAGCGTTGAGGCTTTGCCATTGTCCTCACACCCGATGGCTGTTCCCCGACTTGACCGTGAGTGCTCAGGAACACTGGGCTTTGGGGACAGTCTGACCTCCCAGTGCTCACCTTCTAATAGGCGGTAAAGGGGAATAATGATTGTCGCAGCGACAGCTCTCCTGCCAGCGAACCTGCCATCTGAGAAGGCCTAGGTCAGTGGCACTTGAGCAGGGCATTTGGCTGTTTTCCACCATTGTTCTTTGTTTGCATCAGTTCGTGCGCGGGTCCCAGCCGCCAACTCCAACAAAAGCGCCTTGTTTGCTGTGGTCTTGTCCCGTCTCTCGCAGATTGCAAAGGACTAAAGGGACAAAGCAGGTCTGGTGACACCGAGACCATAATAAACAAAAGCCACAGGCAGTGTCTCGTGACCGGATGTGTGAGGCTTCTTGGTGACTTCTTGGCGAGAGTCACAGCCTCTCACCCTCTCCACTTTTTACTCTCTCCAGTCATGTGTTTGTTTTAGGAGAAGTTCTGTCAGTCTGGGATCTTTCAGTTGCAAGTGACAGAAAGCTCAACTCAGCTTGAGCACATAAGAGGGGACCGAGGGTAAGCTTCATGCATGGTGGGATCCAGGCTCACAGAAGGCTCACGGGCCTGCCTCTAGATGTTTTGTGCCCCCTCCACTTTGTTGGTTTATACCCTAGACAGCGCCCTTTTTTTAGCCCAAGAGTTCCAGGTTTGTCTGGGTGGGTTTTTTCGTTTTGTTTTTATAGCTGGCTGCCTCAGTGAAAAGAAGGCTCTTTGCTCCCATATTTCCAACAAGAGTCCTAAGGTCGGCCCTACCCAAACTGTGCCCTGAAGGATGAGGAGAGGTGGCTCTGAAATGGAAAGGTAGGCTGCAGCGCAAGAAGAAGACTGGGTGGGTTCTGGGGAAGCAGAAACAACAGACATTCGTTGTAGAAGGGAATGGGGAGGAGTTGATCAGGATGAAAAATGTCTTTACTGGGTCAGGGTCCAGAGTGGATCAGGGATGTGCTGTGTATGTTAGCGTCTGGCAGGAGATGGATGGCAAGCTCAGAAGGGGTGATTGGACGGGATTTAGCACAGCAGCAGTTTATGAGTGTGGCCGAGACAGAGGAAATCAGTCAGAGACGGAGAAGCATCTGGAGCTGAGCGGTGAGCGGTCAGGGCCATCCTTTAACCAGAAGTGGCCAGGAAGAGGAGCCGCTACCTGAAGCTAGCAACACTTGCAGCTCTGGAAAGGGCCACTCACTGAGAGCTGGGGTCTTCAGCAGAGAGACGACCCCCGGGAGCCCCTGCCCGCTGGTCTCCTACGGGTGTCTGCCGTGGGTTGAGGCTGCCTGGAAGCCGAGGCAGGGGGCCACAGGTGCTCGGTTAAGGTCAGCGTCCCCGGGCTCCAGGCCGGGCAGCAAACCTGGAGCCTGGCCCTGGAGGCAAGGGCAGGTGGTCCAGCACACACATCCCTCCGCCCCTCAGGGAACCCAGATGCTGTCAACTCGAGAAGGCGCTGTCCTCGCTCTCTTTCAGCACCAACTACAGTTAAAACCATTGCCATTTGGATAGTTGAAAAGTGGTCATTATGTCATTAGTAGTGATACTAGCATTTTTTCCAGAGGCTCCATTTTCTCACTTATAAACTGTCTGCTAACGCCTTTTGTTTATCCCAGGTTACCTGTAGACACATTGAGCATTCCAATGGAGCAATCATTAAGGTGCATAAAAAGTGTTCTGGCTTTAGAATGCTGTTCTTTTGATGTGCTTTCAGATCATCAGATGTTTCTTTAAATTGTATTGTGCGTTATGCCCATAAGAGCAACCAGTAATGACTCATCATGGATAATTATCAGAAGGGAGAATGTCTTTTATTGCCTTCATCTTCAGAACTTCTTAAAAGATTACCATAGATCAAGTCCAAGGGAGCAAATCCAAACTGGAATTTTTTTGAATAAATATTTAATACTGAATCCTGATGTGGAGACATAAAAATGGTTTTTAGCAAAATGTTACAATGAGTGGCAAATCCTTAATACTGTGGCTTTCTTATATCACCACAAATATCAGAGAATCCACTTGATATTTGTAAAGATATAAAGTATGATCCTATGTATATTCAGCTGTGATTTATCTTAAATTGATATCCTTTGTCTTTTCCTAGACTGTTAATCTTTGATTTTTTTTTCTTGGACTAATAACAGTAGCTCCAGGACAAAGTTTGTACATATTATATTCAATTTCAAGTTTTTGGAACTGGCATTTACATGAACTAAAACAATAGGAAGCAACAACAGTTTCCCTTCTAAAATTCTTTTCAGTGCAAATCCTCAAGCTTCCTCTTCACTACACAGAAGGAAAACTTTGTATTAACGTTATTCTTTTCAGTGAGATGATCCAGGGACCTGAAGAATGGCTCTCAAGAAATGATCTTGGGTCAGTGGGGAGAACTCAGACACTCCCCAAGAAGAGCGTGAGAGAAAGGGGTGGTGGCTTCCGCTGGGGCTTGGGCTGAAGGACCAGCCTGCCAGCACAGGAGGTGGAGGAGGTGCGGGTCCCGCCCCTGGGCTGGGAAGGCCCCCTGCAGGAGGGCACAGCAGCTGCTCCAGTGTTTTGCCTGGAGAACCCTAGGGACAGAGGAGCCTGGCCAGCAATGGCCCATAGGGTCGCAAAGAGTCAGACACGACTGAGACAACTTAGCACGCAGTCGCTTAGTTTGTGGGGAGGGCAGAGCAGAGACTGGCCTAAAGGGAAGTGGGGTTATCCTGAAGGAAGGTGATGAGAAAATCTGGTACCCTGAGTGACTCCCAATTATGGAAGATCTTGAAAGCTGGACAGATGGTTTGAATTTGATTTGTTGGCCATATGAAATCTTCATATACGTAGTCAGAGAGAAGAGAGCTTGGAGGTGACTTCTATGGACTGAATGTTTGTCTCCCCGCAGAATCTCTAGACTGAAGCTCCGATCCCTAATGTGATGGGTGTGGAGGCCATGAGGGTTAGATGAAGTCGTGGAGATGGGTGGAGCTCCGTGATAGGATCGGTGTCCTTCTAAGGGGTGAGGACCCAGAGTAGTGTCTGTCCCCCACCATGAAGATGCATCAAGCAGGGGGGCTTCTCCAAGCCAGGGAGAGGACCCTCACCGGAACCCCGTGCTGGCACCCTGGTCCTGAAGTTGCAGCCTCCAGCATTGTGAGAAATGAGTGTTCGTTCTTTAAGCTATCCAGTGTGTGATAATGTATTCTAGCAGCCTGAACCAAGAGAGGGATCAAACATGCCTCTTCTTTGTAAAGTGTGGAATCTGGGCCTGGGACACTGAAGGTCTCTTATGCATGGGCACACTCTGAATCAGGGCACCGGGTGATGAGTGACGGGGACAGTGCCGTGCTGACACTTACCTCCTTCATCTCATCCGTAAAGAGTCTAGTGCAGCTCTTTCATCCCGGTCACTTTGCCTCTCACCTTAGATGCTGGCGGCCATTCTCTGGGCTTGCTAAGGTCAAGGTCAGCCACGCCGCCCCTCCGAACTGGCAGTTACTACGTCCCCGTGATGTCCTTGGGCCTGAGAGCTATGGGCGGCGGTGACGGGGCCACTGCTTTCCCCGTGGTACTTTCATCTGCAGACGGACCTGGTGCACCAACAGAAGGGTCTTTCCTGCCATCTAGTTAGTCTCAAACCGTTTTAACTCCTTGCAAGCCCTGCTTGTCCCCTAAGTGCTCATCTCGACTCAGAACTATGCAATGCATTATGCCCCAAGTACATTTTTTTAATCATCACTCTTTAGGTAGTCTTTTTACCGTTATTATTGAGGTCTTTAATGAGCCTATTTCAGATAAAAGAAAAATAAAGAGAAAATAAAACCAAGATTAATTAAGGAAAAATAAACAGAAAAAAATAAAGTTCTGACTTGCTACTAAAAAAAACAATAATAAGCAAATACATGGCAGAATTGCTAAATTCTGTTTCGTGCTCAGTTTATCACGTATTGTCTTTACTTTTACCTTGTTGTCTCAGTTTGCAAACTATTTCTTGTCAGATTAAGAACACAAAAACACAACATAATTTAAAAAAAAACCCAGTTAGGAGCTCTGAGATGCCAGTTCAGTTCTCAACTTTCCCTCATTTCCACAAAAGTTCCTTTTATTTTTAATTAATTAATTTTTTTAAAATTTTCTTTACATTATTGTGTTGATTTTGCCGTACATTGACATGAATCTGCCATGGGTATACGTATGTTCCCCTTCCAGAACCCCTCTCCCTCCTCCCTCCTGATTCCCTCTCTCTGGGTCATCCCAGTGCACCAGCCCTGAGCATCAAACCTGGGCTGGCGATTGATTTCACATATGATAATTAATATGTTTCAATGCCGTTCTCCCATATCATCCCACCCTTGCCCTCTCCCATAGAGTCCAAAATACTGTTCTATACCTCTGCGTTTCTTTTGCTGTCTCGCATACAGGGTTCTCATTACCATCTTTCTAAATTCCATATATATGTGTTAGTATACTGTATTTTTGTTTTTCTTTCTGGCTTACTTCTGTTTAGAGGGCTGTGCCTCCCCAGTGTGGTATTGGAGGAGAGGAAGTAAGTTGGTAATTAGTATTTATTATGTGCTTAGTCTGTCTCAGCCAGAGTGCTTTATTTTTTTTTTCCTTTTTTTTTTTTATTGGTTTTGCCATACAATGACATGATATCGCCATGGGTGTACATATGCTCCCCCTCCAGAACCCCCCTCCCTCCTCCCTCCCTCCTCCCTCCCCCCCGGGAAATCTCGATGCACCAGCCCCGAGCAACAACCCTGGGCTGGCGATTGATTTCACATATGATAATTCACATGTTTCAATGCCATTCTCCCAAATCATCCCACCCCTGCCCTCATCCACAGAGTCCACGAGTCTGTTCTATACGTCTACTTTCCTTTTGCTGTCTCGCATGCTGGGTTCTCGTTACCATCTTTCTAAATTTCATATATATGCGTTAGTATACTGTATTGTTGTTTTTCCTTCTGGCTTACTTCAAAATAGAAAGCCCAGAGATAAATCCACACATCTATGGACACCTTATCTTTGACAAAGGAGGCAAGAATATACAATGGAGAAAAGACAACCTCTTTAACAAGTGGTGCTGGGAAAACTGGACAGCACTTGTAAAAGAATGAAACTAGAACACTTTCTAACACCATACACAAAGATAAACTCAAAATGGATCAAAGATCTAAGCATAAGACCAGAAACTATAAAACTCCTAGAGGATAACATAGGCAAAACACTCTCCGACATAAACCAATGCGGGATCCTCTATGACCCACCTCCCAGAATATTGGAAATAAAAGCACGAATAAACAAATGGGACCTAATTAAAATTAAAAGCTTCTGCACAGCAAAGGAAACTATAAGCAAGGTGAAAAGACAGCCTTCAGAATGGGAAAAAATAATAGACAATGAAGCAACAGACAAACAATTAATCTCAAAAATATACAAACAACTCCTGCAGCTCCATTCTAGAAAAATGAACGACCCAATCAAAAAGTGGGCCAAAGAACTCAACAGACATTTCTCCAAAGAAGACATAAAAATGGCTAACAAACACATGAAAAGATGCTCAACATCACTCATTATCAGAGAAATGCAAATCAAAACCACAATGAGGTACCACTTTACACCAGAGTGCTTTAAATAATCCCTAATCCACCTGCAATGCAAGAGACAGGGATTCAATCCCTGGGTCCGGAAGATCCCCTGGAGGAGGAAGTGGCAACCCACTCCAGTGTTCTTGCCTGGAGATCCTGTGGACAGAGGAACTGGCAGGTTACAGGCCATGGGGTCACAAGAGTTGGACACGACTTAGCCTAGGAGGAATGCTTGGAGAAGTTAAGGAACTTTCCTAAGACCACTCCTCTAGTAAGAGGCAGAGCCAGAGTTTGAACCCCTCTTTCTAAGTCTATAGACCAGAACTTTCCACTAAGCTAAGCTAAAGGGACCCAGCGAGCAAGTGTTCACATGAGTGAGACCCCCAGAACCCCCAGAACCCGTACCAAAAGCAAAGTTTCAGAACTAAGAGCCATATCAAAATATCTCAAACTCTTCATTTGCCTTTATGAAAATAAAGGGTGGCTGTCGGTTCGGGCTGCTGTCTCAATATGCCCTTGACTGCATGGCTCACAAACAAGAGAAATTCATGTCTCATGGTTCTGGGGGCTGGAAATCTGAGATCAGGGTCCCAGCATGGCACCTGACTTACAAACAGCCTCTCCTGTGTCCTCACCCGGCAGAGAGAGGACTAGCCCCTCTTCCTCTTGCAAGGACACTAATCCCATTGTGGAAGCTCCAGACTCACGACCTGATCACCTCACAAAGGCCCCACCTCCTAAAAGCATCCCATTAGGGCTTCAGCATGTGAACGTGAGGGGGAGGGAAGCATCCGGCCCACAGCAGAGGGAGTGGACCTACACCAGAGCAGCACTTCCCAAAGTCTCCTCTCCTGCCCTACAGGGACTGAAATCGTCTTTGCTGGGACAGGTTAAGAGGGACACTAGAGTATGGCAAAACCAACACGATAATGTAAAGAAAATAAATAGATAAATGAATAAAAAGAGAGCCACTAGGACATGCACACACGGCACGAGTGTGATCTGTGTTCACACACACTCTCCAGTACTTTGGCCTCCTGATGCGAAGAACTGACTCATCGGAAATGACCCTGATGCTGGGAAAGACTGAAGCAGGAGGAGGAGGAGGTGATGGAGGAGGAGATGGGTGGTTGGCATCACCGACTCAGTGGACGTGGGTTTGAGTAAACTCTGGGAACTGGTGATGCACAGGGAGGCCTGGCGTGCTGCGGTCCATGGGGTCGCAGAGTTGGACACGCCTCAGCGGCTGAACAACAACAGCAGATACACTCACACAGAGAGAGTGTTGGCGTTGTTTTGCGTGTTTTCCAGTATCTGTGAATTTCCGTTATCATGGTTTAATTGAATGATCTCAGTCAACACTGTGGTTCAGACTTCAGTTACTGTGATTTTGTGCTATTAACGGCAAGTGACTTTAACTGTGCTTTAGCTGCTCATTCACTGAAAGTGATTTTGCAAAGCACCCCTTTGGTGCTGGCTTTTATCCACAGATCACTGTGTGCACGTGGCTGCTGAGCGTCATGACGACAACCGGTCACAGCACTTATTTCGGTCTGCTGTGATTGGTCGCAGCGTGCTTGTTCGTTGGTACACAGACAGCAAGGGGAGTAGGCATGTTTCCTCCTTGTCTCCCGGGGATCAATCGATATGATGTTTGTAGGAATGGATGTTAGAAAGAGAGAGTGAAGGCACACTTATGAGAGTAGCTGTGAAGAGAGGATGAAGGTGACCCGGAGGACTGACGCCAGAGGAGTCAGCTTCATGGAGCTCTCGGAGAAGCTCCTCATCGCTGGAGGCAGGGTAAGGAGTTGCTAGCTGATCCAGACCTAGCAAGGAGGATAGCGCCTTGTCGGGGCATAGAGGGGGTGCTCGCCCCTCACAGGCTATGCGATGGGAAGGTGACAAGCGCTGCTCAAGCCACTCTCAGTACGATTTTCAACAAAGGAATAAAAGCGCTGAATCCCCGATCTTTCTAATGCTTTAAATTATAAATTATTTAGTAAATATTAATTTTACTATTTTTTATAACTGAGAGTAAGACAGTTTTAATGTCTTAATAGAAGTTTTTAAAATCCATAGAACAATACCAGTTTTTCCAGCTGATTTTTGAGACCACTTTGCATGATTTCAGCTCTCACAGTCACTTTTATTTGTCCACCACCGCTGTGCAAAGGCAGGTCTCTGTCTCTGTCTCTTTTTCTCCCTCCATTCACCATCTCTCCCTCTATCCATTTATCCATTCATTCATCTACCTTATCTCTGTCCTGCTACCCTTATTCACCTCTCTGCATCCTCATCTGTTTCTGCCTCCCTCTCCACTTCTCCGGCCGTCTCCTGTGGCTCTCTGTCTCTCTCTGTCTGGCCACCCATCAGTGTATCAGTTTGTATGTTGTCACTTAAGTCACTAGACCACCACTAATGTTCTGTCCCAGCAACAGCGATCTGTTCATCCCCCCAAAGTCCCAGGTGAAATGTAACCAAGTGATTTTATTGTCTAGCTACATCGCCCAGATATATTAGAAGAATCTCAAATGTAAATGGAAACCAGCCCTGGCCTAAGTCAAACAGGCTGCTGGTAGTCAAGATCTTGACAGTGTAATTAATGGAATGGTATTTCTGGAGCCTCTAAATATATCAGCTCCACCATCTGCCTAAAAATCACCTCAATGAGAGCTTCCTACCCCTTCTTCCAGGGAGAAAGGGGTCTCTGACCTGAGGGGACTCCCATCTGGTAAATGGAAATAGAGCTGCTGCCCGGGCCATCCCTGACTGCATCGTCCGTAAATCAGGGCTGCCTGTTGTGCTGGGAAACACAGTCAGTGCAGTTAAGTGATAACAGGCCTGACGTGTTGATGTAGGTGCAGTCAGCAAGTTCCTGCGTGAGTCACCTCTGAGACAGAGCAGGACACGAAAATCTGGCAGCAGCTTGGTTATCTCCCTGTTAGTCTCCTACTGTAAGCATTCAAAGTAAATGTGCCAGAATGAATCACCAACTCGATGGCTTGAGTTTGAGTAAACCCCGGCAGTTCTTGATGGACAGGGAGGCCTGGCGTGCTGCAGTCCGTGGGGTCACAAAGAGTCGGACATGATGGAGCGACTGAACTGAACTGACTGATGGGTGACGTTCAAACCACCCCATCGACATTCGCTCTAATAAAAACCAAAGACTTTAAAGTAGGATGGATGTTGGCGTGGAGTCAGAGGCAACCATAACGAAAGCCTGAAAATGTGCCCACTCTCACAGGCGACCGCTCCATAGTGCAGCTAGGCATGAGTCCTCCCTGGGGTGGGGGCCCCAGAGCCGCCCGCGGAAGAGAGGTGGGGGCGCGCATGTTTAGTTCTCATAGATTGATTGGCACAAATTCACCTGATTCCATCTCTTTGGAAATGATCATGAGACTCAAGATAGAAAGCTACCTGCGCCTGGTGGTATGGCTAGCAGACGAAACTTTGTTTTATCTTACTAGGTTTTGCAGACTGCTCTTCCTTAAGGAAATAGATCATACATTGATGACGGTCTTAGGTAGAATCCTTTGGAAGCTGAATCTGAAATGGAGATTCTCTAGGAGCGATTGCTAAGAGGACTCTATTATAAGATAAACAGGCATGTTAGACAATTTCAGAGTCTGAGCAAAAGTCAGTTCAAATTGGAAGTGGTTAGGAGCTCAGGGAAAAGCTTATATAGAGAAACTGGAAGCAAAGGAAAAAAATGTTCAACCATTTATAGCTTAAAGCCCTCATTGGCTGTGATTGATTATCCTTAAGTTTGATTTCATAGCCTCAAGGCATTTCAGGACTTAGATTTTGGTTTGCTCACATGGACCTCCTAAGCATTAGCTCCATCTCAGTCTGACAGCCTCCTTGTTTACTTAACAGCTCTTAGGAGAAACCTGTAAGGAAATGAATGGAGCTGCCTAGACAGGGGAGGAAGAGGAAGCAAAGCGTGGATGGTGTGGTGATGCTGCAGGAAAAAAGTGGGCTGCGAGAGGGTCTCAGGCAAGTCCCTGGGACCAGCTGCCAAGTGAGGGCCTTTGGCTTTGCACGTGAAGAAATTCAAGAGCAAGCCACAGTTCAGTGAAAGCAGATTTATTCAGGGAGATCCACAGTCAGAAATCAGAGTGTGGGTCATCTCAGAAGGCAAGAGGGTATGGGTTTTTAAGGGCTGGGTAATTTCATAGGCTGGACTTCTCTGGTAGCTCAGTGTTAAAGAATCTGCCTGCTAATGTAGGAGATGTGGGTTTGATCCCTGGGTGAAGAAGATCCTCTGGGAAAGGTAAAGGCAACCCACTCCAGTATTCTTACCTGGGAAATCCTATGGACAGAGGAGCCTGGCAGGCTACAGTCCATGGGGCCACAAAGAGCTGGACACGATTTAGCAGCTAAACAACACAACAACTCAGCAATTTCATAGGCTGATGCGTGGGAAGATTATTTCAACTATTTGGGGGGAAAGGGTGGGGGATTCCAGGCACTGGGTCACCACCCACTTCTTGGCCTGTTATGGTCAGCCTTGGAACTGGCGTGACACCCAAGGACGTGTCACTTAGCGTATGCCGATGTATCACAATGAGTGTATACTGAGGCTTGGGGTCTGCTGGAAGTCACAGTGCCTGCCATCTTGGACTTGGCTGCTCCTAACCGGTTATGTCATGTCCATCTGCAACGGCCGTCGCTCTTTTCAAGGCTGTGCCTGCCCCTCCCGTCTCAGAATCGGCCCACCCCACCGGGAGACTGCAGCGTGAGGGGCAGCACAGAACTTTCCCACCCGGAGCCACGAGCTGGCTGATCCCCCTGCGTAAGTCGGCCGTGGGCTGTGGGCTCCTCTGGAGGTCGCAGGAGGCCCCACCGGTCAGCCACGGGCAGTGCTCCAAAGAAGGCAAAGGGTCGATTGGGCGGTCAGTGTTCATATCAGGGAGTTCTGTCTTGGGACCAGCAGTACCTGCGATAATCACTGGTGCGTCCACACAGGGGAAAAAGTCCGACAGATGTACATGGCACCCTTAAGTAGCAGAGAGAGAAAGATACTTTTAATGCTTTGAAATTCCCAGATGTTATTTCAGAGTTCCTTTGCATCCTTACATTTTTGGCTTGGGCTTTTTATTACTTCTAATACAAGTAGACTGCAACTTTACAAATTCAGTGCAAATTAACACATTTCACTTTTCATCCTGAAACTCCTTCAAGTTGGTGTTTTCAGATTTTTGCAGCTGAATCAGTTCCTGGGTTTATCAAGTACATAAACTGGAAGTTCTTTATATCGATTTTATTTAGGATTAGGGCTCGAAATATAGGTGTATCTAGAGTTCCAGAACCTGACTGAAGAACATCCCTATTTACATATTTGCATTCCCCTATTTACATATGGGCTTCCCAGGTGACTCTTGTGGTAAAGAATCCACCTGCCAATGCAGGAGCTGCAGGAGACACAGGTTCGATCCCTGGGTCAGGAAGATCCCCTGGAGGAAGAAATGGCAACCCACTCCAGTGTTCTTGCCTGAGAAATCCCATGGACTTCCCAATCCCATGGGCCATGGGATCGCAGAGTCAGACATGACTGAGTGACTAACACTTTCTTAATAATACTATTTACATGTGGTCTGCATCAGGATAAAAGTGAGGATCTATATGGAGCCTCAAAAGTCAAGGGAGACTCAGAATTGTCCCTACTCACTTCTGCTTCTTTCTGATTCAGGAAAACCCTAAATATCACTTGATCTGTTTATACCCTGCAGGATGTAACCTTGAAAAGGGGCGACTTCTTTTTTAGGTCTGTAGCCCCAGTGCCTGAGCAGTCTGTGGGAAATGCCAGGTGGTCAGCCGCTATTTCTCAAATGTGTGTCGGGGCACCGGGGTACCAGCCATAGCAGTCTTCCTGGTCACCAGTAGACCCTGCTCAGCATCTTCTCTGGAAATAAAGTGCAGTTTCACATTTTGTGTTTGAAGGGCTCAGGTCCAGGCGCCTGACCCTCATTTCTGAGTTCTGAGTAATCATCCTTTCACAGGAGCTCTCTCAGATCATAAACTTGGTATGCCTTAGGGATTTCCTTACTTGAAAATATCAGGCTTCTCAATGTTGAGTGAGATGCATGTGTGATGGTCTCCGAGTGCCTGCTCAGTCATGTCCAACTCTTTGTGATCCCAGGGACTGCAGTCCACCAGGCTACCCTGCTCATGGGATTTTCCAGGCAAGAATACTGGAGTGGGTTGCTATTTCCTTCCCCAAGTCTTTGAGTGGCCATATTTTATTTTTGTGAATTTATCATCTTTCTTAATGAAAAGAACACTATATTGGAACTCAGAATTGGAGAACTCTAAACTGAGGTTGCTAACTGCTTTTGGGAGGAATGTCAAGTTTTTATTGAGATTTAGAGCTAAGAGGTACAAAAAATAATAGAATATGAATTGGCAGTTTTATGTTATTTGGTCATAATTGTGCAGCTAGTTAGCATTAAGTGTGAATCTAAAACTCACTCTGATTTTCAGTCTAAGGCTTTCTACCTGGTAAACCTCACTGTCATGTAAAGCATTGTAAGAACCTTCAGAATCATGCGGATATATGAACCTCTCAGCTGTTTCTCCATTGGGGAGGGTGGGAGACTGCTGGCCAAGGACTTTGGTGAGATCAAAGGTGGGGATGCACAAGAGCCTGGGTACCTTCTGGTGCACAAGAGTCAAAATAGAGGGAAAGACCTGAGGAGAGAGGGAAAGTGAAACCTTGGCGGAGAGAGAAGGGGCGGTGAGAGGATTTCCGGCCGTGGCGACTCACTGGCCACAGCTTCTCTTGCCTTAAGGAGCAGTGACACTCCCCTGTTGTCCGGAGTCTTTTATAGTAGTGCTGGCAATGTTTATTGGGCTTCCCTGGTGGCTCGGATGGGAAAGAATTGATAGCTTACGGTGACTCGTGTCGGATTCGTGATCTCCAAAGAAGATGTAGCTTTGGGACCAGGGACCAGGCTTGATCACTCCAGAGATTTTGTGTAGCAAAGTGTATTAAAGTGAAAGAGGGCAGAGAAAGCTTCTGACATAGACATCAGAAGGGTCAGAGAGTGCCCCCTGCTAGTCTAAGCAAGGGAGCTGTATGCCTTTTCAGCTGGTTATTACAGTAAATCAAAAGAACTTCTCAAGGCTGTAAAGATCTTATTAGACCCTCTCCCATAAATTTACATTTTAAGATGACAGGATTAGAACTAGCAATAGAAAGATCTTATCAGATCTTACCATTCCCATAATATACATTCTAAGATATCAGGATTAGTCAGAAGGTTTTCAGGAAGGAGAAACTGTCCTCAAGCAGGATACACTATTGTTGTATAATCCTTAGTACAGAGTTTAAACTGAGTTGTTTGTTGTGTATCATCAGTTCTGGGCTTAAAGGAAAAAACGTTTTATGTGACTAAGACTAAGGAATGTAGAGAAAAAAAGACGTTTGTCCTTTCCTCCTCCTTGAGAATTCCAGACCCCTGTCTCCTCCCTGGGGACTTCTTATCAACCTGCCTAGGAACTGACTCTCTCAGAATCCTCCTGCAAGTCAAGAGACCTGGGTTTGATCCCTGGGTCAGGAAGATCACCTGGAGAGGGGCATGGCAATCCACTCCAGTATTCTTGCCTGGAGAATTCCGTGGGTAGAGGAGCCTGGCGGGCTACAGTCCTTGGGTGTGCAAAGAGTTGGACACGACTGAGCAACTTTCACACACATAATGCCTATTATTGCCAAATAATGATTTGCCCAGCAACTTTATTTTGCCTCACAGAGCATCTGGCGGCATGGTTCATCCACCTCCTCATTTCTGACTCATTGTTATTTGCACTCTGCTCTACATGCAGATAGACTGAATCTTGTGTGAACTGTAGTCTGTCTGATTATTCCCAGTTACAGGTGTCCTAGGCTCTCCACTGCATTCCCTTTTCTCTAGTTTTTTCGTCTACCTGTAGGGCTGCTTTCTGCTCACTAGCACCTCCAGTAATGGGTGTGAAAGAGGGAGAAATGCAATTTTACTGAATTGGATTCTTTCCAGAAGCCTTGGGGAGGTGGGGGGATGTGTTGGTGGAGGGAGCAGGAGAGGGACTCCACCAGTGAAGATGGAGCTTGTGAACATGGTTGTTTCACAAGAACTTCGGATAAACATGTATGTTATGTGCCCAGGTCTCCCAACACGGACACACTGAGACAGCCTGAAGTCAGTGTTGTCACTGCGAAATCACTTCTTGCGTGTGCATGCACGCGTGTGTGTGTGCGTGTGTGTATGTGCGCATGTGTGCGTGTGTGTGCGCGTGTGTGCGCATGTGTGCGTGTGTGGGTGCGTGTGCGTGTGTGTGTGCGCGTGTGTGCGCGTGTGTGTGCGTGCGCGCGCGTGTGCGCATGTGTGCGTGTGTGTGTGTCCGTGTGTGTGTGCGTGTGTGCGCATGCGTGTGTGTGCGTGTGTGCGTGCGTGTGTGTGCATGTGTGCGTGTGTGTGCATGTGTGTGTGTGCGTGTGCGTGCGTGTGTGCGTGCGTGTGTGCGTGTGTGTGCGTGTGTGTGCGCGTGCGTGTGCGTGTGCGCGTGTGCGCACAATGCAGTTACTGCACATATGAGATTAAAATGCTTCAAGGTAGCAAGCATTTTAGCTCAGGGGAATTTGGGAAACCTAGAAATGAGATTGGAGTCAATAAATCCAGTAAGAATCAATTGAACGAATATGCCAGAAGCAGGGAAAGCGGTGGGGGTTGGGATACAAGGTAATGCAGAGGCAGGAGCATAGGCCTGCACGAGCCTGCTAATCCCTCCCCCGGCCCCCGCCAGTGCTCCTGCCTGGAAAACCCTTGGGCAGAGGAGGCTGGCGGGCCGCCCGTGGGCCGCAGAGAGTCACACGTGGCTGAACGCTGGCCACTTGTCACTTGTTGGTTGGGTGACTTCAGGCAAGTTTCTTCAAGTCTTTGAACCTCGGTTTTTGTGTCTCTAGAAAAAGAGACATTACCTACCTCAAAAGAGAATTTATCTGGTCTAAATGAAAGGTTTATATACAGCGTCTGGCACATGCATCTGCTAAACTTACTGCAGCACATGAAGACAGCTGTGTCACTGCACATCTTATTGGAAAGGTAAGTGGACTTTGTATAGAGGCGTTTATAAACTCCCAAATTTGTGGACGCTACCACCACACAGCACATGCTTTCCTCTGTCAAGCGCAGTGAGAAGGACTTGCACTGGCAGTTTCACCCAGCTCTTGATTAGTCAATGGCTAAGAAGGACCAGGCGAATGTCCTTCCCTTTCACTTGTCCCCAGTTTCTGTTTTCTGCAAAGAAGTGTCACTTTCATAGACTGGATACCGAGTCTGGCTTTTTAGGCCATTTTCCAAGGAGCAGCTGAGCAGGCTGGACATGGGTGTGGTGTGTTCCTCCACTGGCTTCACTTGAGGAGAGAGCTGCTCTGTCTGCGGAGGGCAGTGGGCTGGCTTCCCCTGGGGCTGTGGCAGCCCAGACTTTCAGATGTGACCTTAGCAAAATGACAAGAGACAAGTCATCGGCATTTACGGTCACGCTCGGTAACAACTCTGTTAGATCCATGAGAGCCAGAGATCTGCTGTCTGTGGTAGAGGACGAGCTGAATCCAAATGTGTAGCCCCCAAGAAGGCTGCCAGATTTGGGGAGGAGGAGGGAACAGAGTGATTGGGATTTCCAGGGAAAGCTTGAAGGGGAAATCAGACTTGAGGAGCATGTATGTGGTGCCTGGAAAAGACGTCAGAAAGTCAAAGTTAGGTAATCTCAATTTCCACTTAAAAAGAATGTGAAATTCATTCATATGGACAGTCATTCCCTTCTCCAGGGGATCTTCCTGACTCAGGGATCGAACCTGGGTCTCCTGCACTGCAGGTGGATTTTTTACAGTCTGAGCCACCAAGGAAGCTCAGATTTTATATATAAAATTTTAACAAAAACTGTATTATTAAGCTTTAGAAGTAATTTCATATTTAATCAACTATTAATTATAAAAACACTCTTCTAAAGTTTGTATAAACTTGATTAAAGAAAGAAATGGTATCTGCCTGTGATGCAGAAGATGCAGGAGATTCAGGTTCAGTCCCTGGGGGGGGAAGATCCCCTGGAGAAGGGCCTGGCAACCCAGTCCAGCATTCTTGCCTGGAGAATCCCATGGACAGAGGGGCCTGGTGGCTACAGTCCGTGGGGTCGCAGAGAGTTGGACCAAAGCAACTGAGCACGCACACATTCAGTGCCTATAACCAGTTCTTTCGATAAATGACTACTAGGACATACACTGTGTCAGGCAGGAGTGCTGGGAATATGACAGTAAACACAGCAGACACGTTCCTTGCTGTATCGTGCTTACATTTCAGCAGGGGAGATGGGCAATACACAAGAAAACCAGCAATTCAGATAGTGGTAAGTGCTATAGAGGGAACGAGCGTTTGCAAGTAAGGAGCTAGGCAAGTGGTCTTGGATAATTGTTCATGATGGGCAAGGCAGTGGGTTGGACATTCAAAGAGGTTCTCGAGAAGCTCACCAACAAATGGGGAAGACGGACATGAAAACTTAGAACTTCAACTATAGAACTGTGTGTTAATTCGGTATTAAATCCTGTCAGAGTTCATAGGAAGAAATCATCTAACTTGGCCTAAGAGGGTAGGAAAGGTGTGACGGTGAATCTTAAAATCAGGCAGAGGAAGACTTTTTTGGTTGCAAGAAGAGCAGGTACAGAGATTTAATGGGGCAAATACATGGGCGTCCTTTTAAAAACAGCCATTAATCTTGGGCGACTGGAGCATTGAAAATATACCTTCAGGTCATTCTGTCTTTCTTAGCAACACTCTTAGACAGTTATGCCTTCACTCTTGTGCTGCTGTATTGCATTTTTAGAATTCTTCTTTGGAATTGCCTTCAAAGACAGTTTCTTAGCAATGTGTGAATATCTGCTTCAGAGTCACATACACATCCTCTCTTGGTCCAAATATGTCCTTACCCTCTCTCTCTTTCACCTTCACCCTGTCTGGCTCAGACCCAGCACCCTCTACCCCTTTAGACAATAACTCCAGCCTCGCGGAGCTAGGGACCTGGAGCTGACTTGCCCAGGGACTGCGGTAGGGCATGCTGGCATCACAGCCTTGTCTTGGCAAAAAGGCTTGTACAACTCACTGAAGCTATGAGCCATGCTCTGCAGGGCCACCCAAGACAAGACAGGTCATCACAAAGAGCTCTGACAAAACGTGGTCCACTGGAGGAGGGAATGGCAGCCCGCTCTAGAATTCTTGCCTGGAGAACCCCATGGACAATATGAAAAGGCAAAAAGGTATGACACCGGTAGTTGAGCCCCCCAGATCAGCAGGTGTCCAATATGCCCCTGGGGAAGTATGTTTATCACTCAGTCGTGTCCAACTCTTTGGGACCCCATGGGCTGTAGCCCACCAGGCTCCTCTGTCCATGGAATTCTCCAGACAGCAATGCTGGAGTGGGTTGTCATTTCCTTCTCCAGGGAATCTTCTCAACCCAGGGATAGAACCAGGGTCTCCTGCATTTCAGGCAAATTATTTACTGTCTGAGCCACTAGGGAGACCCACTGAGGAAGAGCCTAGGGCAATTACTAACAGCTCCAGAAAGAATGAAGCAACTGGGCCAAAGCAGAAATGGTGCTCAGTTTTGGATGTGTCTGGTGGTGAAAGTGAAGCCCGATGCTGTAAAGAGCAGCATTGCATGGGAACCTGGAATGGTAGGTCCATGAATCAAGGTACTCAATGGCCATAAACGTGAGCAAACGCCAAGAGGTAGTGAAGGACCAAGGAGCCTGGCGTGCTGCAGTCCGTGAGGACATGACTTGGCAATGGACAGTGTTGCAGTGCCAATTAAGCCTGACCACTAGGGGCACCGCATCCAAAATGCCTGAGGACGCTGAATGCTACAATTCTTATGGAAAGTAGTTCAGCAGCATTTCTAGAGAGCCTGCCGTCACTTGCCACTGGCGCAGGTGCTCTACTCTACTTTGCTAGTGAGTTTTACATGTAAATTCCAATTTCACCCAGTATATATAAATCTGTAAGCTCAAGACTACCTATTATTTTAAGTTTGAGAACAGTGACATACTGCTTTTTATGAAATCTGGTCTAGAGCTTTACTCATTGCACCGAAATAGATTTAGAAGTGAACACTCCAGTGTGTCTCTCACAGAAATGTCCTTCCTCAGTTTCCCAACTCCAGGAACCACCCAAGTTATAATAAACAGTTGCCTTGATTTCTTTGGGCCTGCTATAACAGAACGCCGTAGCCTAGGTTTCCCAGGTGGCACCGCGGTAAAGAGTACACCTGCCAATGCCGGAGTTGCAAGAGATGCGGGTTTGATATGTGGGTTGGGAAGGTCCCCTGGAGTAGAAAACGGCAGCCCACTCCAGTATTCTTATCTGAAAAATTCCACGAACAGAGGCGCCTGGTGGGCTCCAGTCCATGGGGCTGCCGAGAGGCAGACACGACTGAACACACACACATAGAGACTGGGTAGCTTGTGCAGAACAGAAGTGTACTTTTCACAGGTCCGGAGGCTGGGGGCCGGATCAAGGCGCCAGCACGGGCCGGCCAGGACCGCCTTCTGGACCGCAGTCTCCTTCTTGTCTTCAGACGGGGAAGGGCCAAGAAGTCAGGGGTCGCTTGGGAAGATCTTTTGTTGGGCACTGATCCCACTCATGTGGGTTCCATGCCCTCATGACCTGATCACTTCCCAGAAGCCCCACCTCGTAATACCATCACTTGTCCACTCGTTTGCAACACAGGAATTTTGGGGAGATGCGAACATTCAGACCATAACTGCATTGCTTCCTAGTGATTCCATCTTCATTTCCTGTGACACTCCCAGGAACTGGCTGGTTCTGCTCCGTCTAACACCAGAGCAGGGCTGAGAGCCATCCTCGATGAGTGAGCACAAGGCCGCGTGCCCGGTTCAGAGGCAGCAACCTCCTTGGTCTGCAGGAATCGCGTCCCTTTTCAGGAAGCACACAGGCGCCACAAGAGATGCTGTGCGCCTCGCGGTTGTCATGGTGCAAAGTGTTCATTGGGATGCTGCCCAAAAAAGTGCGACCGTTGAAAGCAAGGGCCACTTTTTGAATCGTGCTGACAAGAAAGCTGAGTCTCGGTGTTGGAATGATTAATCTGACCTTTCATTTTTAAGTGGTTTTATGAAAATGTGAGCACTGCACGCTCTGTAATTTTAAACATGAAGTGTTGGATTTTTTTTCTTTTTTCAAACCAGACCTACAAAAATCAAGCTAATTTGAAATACCCATGTAGGGTCAGGTAATCATCTGTAAAATACCAACTGCTAGGAGCCTGTATGTCCTTGTTCCACTCTTAAAGAAAGAGAAATTGTTGGTAAGAGCAAGACAGTCCTACCCAGAATGTCCTATTCAGTAATTACTGTGAGACATGACGGATTTGGAGACCTGAGGAAGCCTTTCTTTTCAGAAGTAATTTTTCTGTCCTGCTAGGATTTGTTGTCCTCCAGGAGAAGGTGATAGGCAGTGTGAGCAGTGTTTTGTGCCAAATGATGTATTATGAGGGATGACTTGAGAGGCCCCGACCTGGGAAGGACAGTTTTTAAAGGGCTATTTATTGCTATATCCATTTAAGGAAGAAGTTGGTATGAAAGGAAGGAAACAGGAAGCAGGGAGGAGAGATGGAAGGAAAGAGGGGAGGGGAGAGATTCGACTTGATTTAAACTAGCAAACGTTACAAATATAACATTTACATTTAAAGAGACATGCTTAAAACTTTCACTTGGATCCCTAATGCATGTTATCTGACTCCTGGAAATATGATAATACCCCTTGACTGTTCAGGGCTCTCTATTTTGGTGATAAACCCAGCAAAGGTTTCATGTGAGTGGAAGGGCAGATCAATAACCATGAAGCCTCGTGAAGTTTCTCCTCCCATCAGTTTTTAACGAGGCCCATGTTTGCCATCCTCCCCGACGGCCGCATGGAGCGCGACGTGCTGGGTGTGGACCGTGGGGCCGACGCCGAGCTGCTGACCTCGGCATCGAGGAGCCCTCGGCCGAGACACTGCCCCAGGCTCCAGCACATTGCTGGATCCATCGTGTTGATTCTTGGCTCCGATACTAACGTGCAGCTAATAAGTTGTATGGGTACGTATTAACCCAGGCTCTGGCCGTGCTAAGGCCAGACTCCCCATGGGATGGAGTTGGGAGGAGGGCAGCAAGATGCCCAGGGCACTGACATCTTAACAGACGTGAGCAATTAGCAGAGCTGTGTTGCAGAATCACTGCTTCTTGGCTTCTGGGGAGTAATAAGCCATCAAGAAGTGGAAAAGCACGCTATCTTATATCTCCTTTTAAATAAAAAATCCTTCCACATCAGAGAGGTGCTTTATGAACTGTGAAATAGGGAGGAAAGTTGAAATGTTTAAAGAGTCGGGTAATAACTTTTACTACCAAAGGGAAGCTGACTTCCAACCCTGCTGTTGAGTAACAGTGGATTTAAGACCTTCGGGCATGGTCATGAGGCGCTGACCACAAGGACACTGGGGACATCCCAAGGCAGCGCTGTGTTATCTGGGTTTTGTTTGTTTTTTCAGGAGATGACAGGTCAGAGGTACCGAAGGGCATGTACTCTGGCCTTAGAGGACAGTTTCACACAGACGTTTCTACCAGCACATTCTGGGAGACGGAAGATGCCAGAGAAAGAGTCACACCTCATTTTTTATTGCAGCCGCAGTGCCCACCGCTGTTCCTGGCTCCCAGTTCACGGCACGCGGGTTGAACTGGTTAAGGAGCCGAGGACATCGGTGGCAAACCCAGCCGTGCTGCGGAAGACAGTGCTTGGCCCGGTGCCTCTCTGAAGTCTGTTCCAACTGCCTCACTTTACAGATGAGGAGGCTGAGGGAAAGGAAGGCGGGCGACCGTTCACTTGATTGCACTGCTTCCCCCAAGCATTAAGTTTCTCTAAGAAAGGAAGCTGCCTGCTATGATGGCACGAACCGACAGTGGGCGCCGAGCCCTGAATGCCCCTTGGCCCCTCACCCTGCTCACTCCTGTTCTCGCTTCTTGGGGAAACCACTGACGGCATCTCTGAACTCTCGCGTGCAGCCCTCGATGGTGGTACCTGTGAGTGTGCTTTGTAAACTGTAGAGCCCCGTACAAGTGCCAGCATTATGCATTTGTTTTTCATGACATTGCTTTCCAATGTTACAGTTTAAACTGTTACTACAGTTTAAAAGAGGTAATGTAAAAGATAAAAAAGAAGTAATGGGATTCATGATCAAATAACTTAGAAAACAAAGCTCTGTGTGTGTGAGAGTCACTCAGTCGTGTCCAGCTCTTTGAGAGCCCATTGACGTAGCCCACCAGGGCCTCTGTGCTGGGATTCTCCAGGCAAGAATACTGGAGTGGGTTGCCACGCCTTTCTCCAGGGGATCTTCCCGACCCAGGGATCGAACCCATGTCTCTTATATCTCCTGCATTGGCAGGCAGGTTGTTTACCACTAGTGCCACCTGGGAAGCCCCCAAAAGGCTGCATTTTATCTCTACTGAAAGCTCTGAGAGGTCTTGATATAAAGAACCCTTTGACTGTGTTGACATAGAGGTCCCTGAATCTGTCTCGCCATTGTAATTCTCCATCTTTGCCTTTACTGAAGCAGACACAAAGGATGTCACGTGCTTATCTTGTGTGTCGACGCATGTCATACTCACTCACTGACCATCACTGGGTGTCTGATGTGTAAGCAGCAGTGTCGTAGCGTTTCTCGAAAGTTTTGCAAGATAATCCATCAGAATTGCCTAGAGAGAATTCCGCTGGTTAAAATGCAGATCCCAGGGCACTATCCCAAACTTACTGCATCAGAATCGCCCCAGGAGGCCAGCCTGGGCATCTGCGTTCCCAGCACGCCACCTGGGGCCTCTGAAGCACACTGGAGTCTGGTCCCTGCTGCCGTGCCCCGAGGTGAAGAAGAGCGTGGCCTTCCAGCCACGTGACCTGGACAAGCCCACTCCGTGTTTCTAAGCCCGACTTCTTATCTGTGAAAGGGGCCTAACAACCCCTTTGCAGAGGTTTCGTGAGTATTAAATGGTATCACGTAAGCACAGCGCTTGTCACAGCATCTGTCCTAGCCCATCCAAGCTGCTATGACCAAATACCACTCACAGGCTGCCTGTGAACAACAGAGACATTTTTCTCGCATCTGGAGCCTGTAAGTCCAAGATGAAGGTGCCAGTGTGAGGCCCTCTTTCGGGCCCAAACTTCTTGTATTTTCTCTCGGCAGGACTGGGGAGGGATCTCCGTGGAGTCTCATTCATAGGCGATAAAAACCCATTTAGGAGGCCTCTGGCCCTACTCATGGAATCACCTGCCAAAGTCTTAACATCCTGATTCCATCACGTTGGGGATCAGCAGGCCTTCCCAGTGGCCAAGTGGTAAAGAACCCACCTGCCAATGCAGGAGACACAGGTTCAATCCCTGGGTCGGGAAGATCCTCTGGAGAAGGGAATGGCTACCAGTTCCAGTATTCCTGCCTGCAGAATTCCATGGACCTGGAATTCCAAGGTGGGCTATAATCTACAGGGTTGCAAAGAGTCAGACACAGCTGAGCGACTAACACTTTAACACCCTACTATCATTTTCTTTTTAACTTGGTGACCGCTACATAAGATGGAAGCATGACATAGACATGTTCACTTTCCTTCAGTGTATTCTGTCCAGTGCTAGAGTTAAATTTTATCAGTTAACTGCAGACACCATGATATGGAAACTTGGTGATTCACTGTTTGGAAGGATACCTAGAAGGCTCTACAAAGATGATACGTGAGCTGATCTTGAAGTAGATGTCTTCCAGGTAAGAACAAAACAACCCCACTAATAAACAGAAAAACAAACAAAAAAAATACAAAAATTCAAGGAAGTTTACCGCCTACCTGGCATTGCCTGCTGGTAGCTTGGCGGTTTGGCATCCTGTCACATTATGTCCAAAGGTAACTAGCCTTTCTCTGATTAAATTTTCTGCACAGGCTATCCTGGGTGCATATGCTCACGCGCTCAGCCATGTCCGACTCTTTCTGACCCCATGGACTGTGGCCCACCAGGCTCCTCTGACCATGGGGTTTCCCAGGCAAGAATACTGGAGTGGGTTGCAATTTCCTCCTCCAGGGGATCTTCCTGACCCAGGGATGTGTCTCCTGCTTCTCCTGCATTTTGAACCTGTTGAGTCATCAGGGAAGGTCCAGAGACTGTCACAGGAAGGGTTAAAAAAAAGACTCTACAAGTAGTCAAAAATAATTTAAAACAATAGTTCCAGTTTCTTTTTTGACTTTTACCCCTGCAGCTTCTAGTTGCTGTTTGATAACTTTTGATTTCTCTGCTTCTCTCTTGTCCCCACTCTGGTACCTGGCCCACAAGTGGCTCAGAGTGACCATGAGCCACGGTTTAATTACTTTCAAGCTCAGTGATGGATAAAACTAATGACATCCAGCATGAATTTCCTCAGTGCTCTGGTTAGCATTATCAAGAAAATTCAGCAAAGTTAGGCTAATTGCCTATGGGAGGATCAGCCCCGTTCAAGGGCATGCTTGGGCTACAGATGCAAGAAATAGTCCCTGTCCTCACGTAGTTAATAAGCGGATCAAGGAAGGAAACAGCAAAGTGAGACGGTTCAAAAGCAAATAATGCTCCACAGAGAAAACGTGTGAGGGAAAACCACAGTCTGATTGGGCTAAATAACAATGAAGTCCTCTCGTGATTAATTAGACGTGTGTGATCAGGTGGGCTGAGACCATTGCTCCAGCCTCGTGGAGAACCCAAAGGGAAGACTTGGGTGGGAAACATGAATTTAGTTAAGTCTCATCTCTGGTACCTTTAGGAATAGCATATTTTCACAGGAGGCATCAGGTCTGTGTATATCAAGCCAATTTTCCAAGTATATCCTCAGTTCAGTTCAGTTCAGTCGCTCAGTCGTGTCTGCCTCTTTGCGACCCCATGGACTGCAGCACACCAGGCCTCCCTGTCCATCACCAGCTCCCAGAGTCCACTCAGACCCATGTCCATCAAGTCAGTGACGCCATCCAGACAGCTCATCCTCTGTCATCCCCTTCTCCTCCTTCTACCAATCCTTCCCAGCATCAGGGTCTTTTCCAATGAGTCAACTCTTCGCATGAGGTGGCCAAAGTATGGAGTTTCAGCTTCAACATCAGTCCTTCCAATGAACACCCAGGACTGATCTCCTTTAGGATGGACTGTTTGGATCTTCCTGCAGTCCAAGGGACTCTCAAGAGTCTTCTCCATCACAACAGTTCAAAAGCATCAATTCTTCAGCACTCAGCTTTCTTCATAGTCCAACTCTCACATCCATACATGACTACTGAAAACACCATAGCTTTGACTAGATGGACCTTTGTTGGCAAAGTAATGTCTCTGCTTTCAATATGCTATCTAGGTTGGCCATAACTTTCCTTTCAAGGATTAAGCGTCTTTTAACTTCATGGCTGCAATCACCATCTGCAGTGATTTTGGAGCCCCCCAAAATAAAATCTGACACTTTTTCCACTGTTTCCCCATCTATTCCCCATGAAGTGATGGAACCAGATGCCATGATCTTAGTTTTATGAATGTTGAGCTTTAAGCCAACTTTTTCACTCTCCTCTTTTACTTTCATCAAGAGGCTTTTTAGGTCTTCTTCACTTTCTGCCATAAGGGTGGTGTCGTCTGCATATCTAAGGTTATTGATATTTCTCCTGGCAATCTTGATTCCAGCTTGTGCTTCCTCCAGCCCAGTGTTTCTCATGATGTACTCTGCATATAAGTTAAATAAGCAGGGTGACAATATACAGCCTTGACATACTCCTTTTCCTATTTGGAACCAGTCTGTTGTTCCATGTCCAGTTCTAACTGTTGCTTCCTGACCTGCATACAGGTTTCTCAAGAGACAGGTCAGATGGTCTGGTATTCCCATCTCTTTCAGAATTTTCCACAGTTTATTGTGATCCACACAGTTGAAGGCTTTGGCATAGTCAATAAAGCAGAAATAGATGTTTTTCTGGAACTCTCTTGCTTTTTTGATGATCCAGTGGATGTTGCCAATTTGATCTCTGGTTCCTCTGCCTTTTCTAAAACCAGCTTGAACATCTGGAAGTTCACGGTTCACGTACTGCTGAAGCCTGGCTTGGAGAATTTTGAGCATTACTTTACTAGCTTGTGAGATGAGTGCAATTGTGCAGTAGTTTGGACATTCTTTGGCATTGCCTTTCTTTGGGATTGGAATGAAAACTGACCTTTTCCAGTGGCCACTGCTGAGTTTTCCAAATTTTCTGGTATATTGAGTGCAGCGCTTTGATAGCATCATCTTTCAGGGTTTGAAATGGCTCAACTGGAATTCCATCTCCTCCACTAGCTTTGTTCATAGTGATGCTTTCTAAGGCCCACTTGACTTCACATTCCAGGATATCTGGCTGTAGGTGAGTGATCACACCATCATGATTATCTGGGTCATGATGATCTTTTTTGTACAGTTCTTCTGTGTTTTCTTGCCACCTCTTCTTAATATCTTCTGCTTCTGTTAGGTCCATACCATCTCTGTCCTTTATTGAGCCCACCTTTGCATAAAATGTTCCCTTGGTATCTCTAATTTTCTGGAAGAGACCTCTAGTCTTTCCCATTCTGTTGTTTTCCTCTATTTCTTTGCATTGATCACTTAGGAAGGCTTTCTTATCTCTCCTTGTTATTCTTTGGAACTCTGCATTCAGATGGGAATATCTTTCCATTTCTCCTTTGCTTTTTGCTTCTCTTCTTTTCACAACTATTTGTAAGGCCTCCTCAGACAGCCATTTTGCTTTTTTGCATTTCTTTTCCATGGGGATGGTCTTGATCCCTGTCTCCTGAACAATGTCATGAACCTCCACCCATAGTTCATCAGGCACTCTGTCTATCAGATCTAACCCAATATTCGACTGGAGATCAGTGGAGAAATAACTCCAGAAAGAATGAAGGGATGGAGCCAAAGCAAAAACAGTACCCAAGTGTGGATGTGACTGGTGACAGAAGCAAGGTCCAATGCTGTAAAGAGCAATATTGCACAGGAACCTGGGATGTTAGGTCCATGAATCAAGGCAAATTGGAAGTGGTCAAACAGGAGATGGCAAGAGTGAACATCGACATTTTAGGAGTCAGCAAACTGAGATGGACTGGAATGGGGGAATTTAACTCAGATGACCATTATATCTACTACTGTGGGCAGGAATCCCTTAGAAGAAATGGAGTAGCCATCATGGTCAACAAAAGAATCCGAAATGCAGTACCTGGATGCAACCTCAAAAATGACAGAATGATCTCTGCTCGTTTCCAAGGCAAACCATTCAATATCACGGTAATCCAAGCCTATGTCCCAACCAGTAATGCTGAGGAAGCTGAAGTTGAATGGTGCTATGAAGACCTACAAGACCTTTTAGAACTAACACCCCCAAAAGATGTCCTTTTCCTTATAGGGGACTGGAATGTGAAAGTAGGAAGTCGGGAAGTACCTGGAGTAACAGGCCAATTTGGCCTTGGAGTACAGAATGAAGCAGGGCAAAGGCTCACAGAATTTTGCCAAGGGAATGCACTGGTCATAGCAAACACCCTCTTCCAACAACACAAGAGAAGACTCTACACATGGACATCACCAGATGGTCAACACCGAAATCAGATTGATTATATTCTTTGCAGCCAAAGATGGAGAAGCTCTGTACAGTCAGCAAAAACAAGACCAGGAGCTGACTGTGGCTCAGATCATGAACTCCTTATTGCCAAAGGATGTCCTACAAGCCTGGAAACAAAATATCTCTGCACAGAGATATGAAATATTAGATAAAGTGACACATGTTTCTCTTCTCTCCCTCCCAAGCGAAAAAGGAGGGTGACATGATTAGTTTTCACTTAGTTTGGACATTTTTGAAAACAGGTTCCTTTTTGAAAGTCATTGTGTGCTTATTGTAAAAACTATTGTCCATTCCTTTTTTTTTTTTTTTTTTTTTTTGGACCATGCAACGTGGCCTGTGGAATCTTAGTTCCCAGGCCAGAGGTCAAACCCATGGTCCCCGCAGGGGAAGCCTGGAGTCCTAACTTCCAGGGAGGTCCCATCCTCTCGTTGGATGTGGTCATGAATTTTGCAAGGATGGCTCTGCAGGGCCCCAGTTCTCCACAGAGAGACCCTTGGTGGCGCGAGGCAGGCTGGGGTGGAACTTCACACCTTGGTGGCCAGAGTCTACTCTGATGACTCAAGGTGGCCTGATGCCTGGTCACTGGGCTGTTGCTGATGAAAGATCGTTGGGTCGCCCACAAAGGTCACTGGTGAGAGAAACGCTCTGGCCTGGAGCTGTTCGGGGTCCATACCATCACTTCCCTCTGCTGACGAACGGGGTCATGAACTGCACGACAGAAAGCGGGCGTTGCCCACCGGGTTCTCCTGGTGCTAGAATCTTCTCTTTGTCTGTTTCTTGTTTCTGTTTTTTCTTGCCTGCTACCAGATTTAATGCTTTTGTTCTTCCTTTCATTTTCCCTCTCTAGTTATTTTGGAAACGATATGGCCTGTTCTTTTCCTCGTTCCCCTTTAATTTTAATATACGTATGTGACTTTACAAAGTCTAAAAAAAGTGAAGATCTCTAACCCACGTGTGCTTGTCTGTGTGTTAGTCGCTCAGTCATGTCCGACTCTTTGCGACCCCCTGGACTGCAGCCCACCAGGCTCCTCTGTCCGTGAGAATCTCCAGGCAAGAACGCTGGAGTGGGATGCCATGCCCTCCTCCAGGGGATCTTCCCCACCCAGGGATTGAAACTGCGTCTCTTCTGTCTCCTGCGTTGGCAGGCAGGTTCTTTACCACTGGTGCCACCTGGGAAGCCCATCTCTAACCCATTTCACCCCAAACACAAGGATCTTAGGAAGCATTTGCTCTGCTTCTTACATGTTATTTTGTTCAGTGCCGTATTTGCCATCTTGCTTTATATCCCCCAAACTAGCTGTCACTTTTTTTTATCTAACAGCAGACACTTGCTTAGATTTAAACACAAGATGCCTGCTTCCTTTGTTCATCATTGCTTTCTACACCCCACTCTTTCCTTTGGAGTTCAGCTTCCTTCTTCATGAAATACTTCTTTAATATTTTTATATGTTTTTTAGCTTTTGTGTTTTTCAGCAGGAGTTTTCTCACAGACTTCTGTGTTAGAGTCTGTCCTTTCATTATATGCAGTCCCACTAGTTTACTAGGGCTACCGTAACAAAGTACCGCAGACTAAGTGTCTTAAACAACAGAAATTTTATTTTGTCACTGTTCTAGAGGTTAGAAATTCAGGATCGAGGCATTGAGAGCGTCCATTTCTCCTGAAGCCCGTCTCCTTGGCTCGCAGAAGGCTTCCTCTCCTTGCGTCTTCACATGCTCGTCCCTCTGTTTATATGTCTCCCAGTCTCTTCTTGTTATAAGAACAACCATCATATTGAATTAACACCTCCCTGTCTTATGCATCTCCAAATACAATCACCTTCTTAGGTTCTGGGGTTAGGACTTCAACTATGTATCTGGGGACAAAGGGAAACCCAATTCAGCCTAAGTAAGTTCTTAGTGTCCTAATAACCCTACTCAGTATGTCTGTTAACTCAGTCTCCCGGAGGATCTTATCACATGTGGACTATGAGCTCATTCCACTGAGGGCTTAATTGTGAGAATACTGTGTGCCTGAGTCAGAGCTGTGTCCCTACAGAGCAGCTTTATCCTGAAGGATCTGCCAGGTACCACCAGAGTTTCGGTGGCTGAGGTCAACTTTTTTGATAATTGTCCAGCTTGAGGTTTCCTGGATCATGTACACAGTATAGACGCTGATCTCAGAGCCATAGCCTTGGGTTCCACATGATCAAAAGAGACCTTGTATCTTACTCAGATCACCAGGTGTTGTCAAGAAGACTGTTTTCTGTCTCCTCTTTCACTCACTGTGAATTCCTTAAAGGGTTCAGATTTACGCATGGACGTCAGTTACAGCTTCTCCTCTTGCAGGCCTGGCTGTGTGTGGAGCTGGGTGGCACCCAGCTTCTCCCAAGCTGGAGCCAGGCTTTGGTTTGGAAGCCAACAAATTCTCCATTCTGCCCCAGCCTTTCTACCCCAGCCCGGCCACAGCACTAACCCATTGTTTTGTGGTTCCCTCTTTTTTTCTTGCACCTGAGACTTTAGGATATTCATTTAGAAGGACATAAGTTGGATTTTATCCAGCATTTTTAAGTGTTTTAAGCATTTTCAAGATACCTAGTCTCCCACTGCCAGAATGGAAATGCAAGTGCTGGGTTGATTGAGATTGCTTTAAACTCTGGATTAATGTGGGGAGGCTGAGATCTTAGTAATGATGAATAGTTCCTTTTAAGAACTGGGTATTTGGGTAGATTTTCTTTGAACCTCTCTGATTCTTTTTAATTTTCTTCAGATGGATTTGTACTTCTTATTTTTTTTAATTTACTTTTAACTCTTACATATAGGATCTGTTCAGTTTTCACTTTCAGTGACTATATATGAAGCCTGTGATTTCTGTGTGTGTGTGTGTGTGTGTGTGTGTGTATAAAATGCTGTACCTAGCCAACTTGTTGAATTCTTCTGTCATTTAAAAGGTTTCCCATTGCTTCTCCTGGGTTTTCCATCATACAATCATCTCAGTCCAGCTATGCTAAATTTACCTCTGTCTTCCAGTTGCTTATGACCCTATTTTATTTCATTTTGCTGGGTTGATAGTATTTTCCTAGCAGTGTTTTGTAATAATGAAGATAGGAAGAATTCTGATATTCTCTTTTCCCTGACCTAAACAGGAATGGTTCTCGCGGTTTCTTCTTAAGTTTGACACTGGCCAGCTCGCAGACTAAAGTGACCGACATTCCTACAGGTGTTTAGAGTTTAAAGGCACTTTTCTGTACATGTTGAATTCTTGCCACCACCTGGTTTTCTGAGACACATAAAATGCCCAGTTCGCTCAGTTTTCTTTTAAAGACAAGTCACTGAAAATTGGGCCTGAGTGGGCAGGGGCCTTCATTGCACACCCAGGGGAAGTTTCATCCACTTTTGGTTAGCAGATGAAGTAATAAGACTTGCCTGTCCAGACTTTCTGTTGTCGGTTTCTTATGGAAAATCTAAATCGGGTTTTCTTCTCTTTAAAAAGCAAGTGAGAAAAATAAAAAAGCAGTGTAACGTTTGGCACTGAAGCACGTATGTCTCCGTGTAAACTTTTAAGGAATAGCTGTCCTCTCGAGACGCTGTGTCGGGGCAAACCCTGGCCTGTCCTGTGTGCGTTGTAGGTGGGTGGTGCCCTCTACACCCGTATGTTGGCGGCATACTTTGGGCGTCCCACAGAGGTGCCCAGCAGTGAGGAATTACGGGGGCAAAGCCCAGGTGACATTCCACTTGCCAGGCTACTGCACTGGCGCTGGTGGTGGAGGAGGCGCTCCAGCCACCAGAAGAAAGGGCCCGCCCGTGGGTGCGGCGCCCAGGGCGCCTGCAGGGCCACCTCCTCCGGGAAGAGGGCGCCGTTCGCCAAGGCTCTCAAGGGCCCGCGGACTGTGGGCTAGCCACTCTCTGAAGCGTGTTTCCGTACCCACCATACCCATGTTTCCGTACCCACTATACCCAAGTTTCCATACCCACCTCGGCAGAGCCGCACTCTGAAGCGTGTTTCCGTACCCACCATACCCATGTTTCCGTACCCACCTCGGCAGAGCCACAGAGAAATCCATGCTGGTGCTTTACAGGGCTTTGCCTAATCTGAGCCTTAACAAGTCAAGGTAATTTTTGCAGAAGTTTCCCTTTAATGGCTCTCGGTTTTGAAACACGATGCCACCTTCATCGCTGTCAACAGCAAACATCTACGGAGTGTTACTAAGCAGGGTCAAGGGATAAGGCTGAGAAAGAGTTGAACTCAGCACAGCTACTTAACAAGCACTAGCCAGAGTTGTGGGTCTTGAATTGTCTTGTGGGTGCACATGACTTTTGTCTGAATCGAAATTTCTAGCGAGGCAGGAGCAGAAATCACGTTAGCTTGTAGCTGTCTCCTGGGAGCATGGCAGTCTCTCCTGAGTGAGTTATGAAGGGCAGAGGAGCACGCAAGGCTCCTGCGAGCAGACGGAAGTCTGTGTGCCTCTGTAGCGGAGGACCCAGCCGTCCACTGCTGCTCCGCCAAGCCTCGGAGGGGACCGCCCCGTCAGCGCCGATGACCGAGTGAATGCCGTGGGGCCGTGTGCCCAGCCACGTCCAGCCCTGGCAATCTCTCACACACACTCCTCTGGCCATGGGCTTCTCCGGGCGAGAATACAGGCACAGGTTGCCGTTCCCTCCTCCGGAGGGTCTTCCCAGCACAGCATCAGAGCCCCGTCTCCTGCATTGGCAGGTGGATTCTTGACCTCTGAGCCATCAGAGAAGCCCGATGGGACTGTTGATCGCATGCAAAAAAATACTTTCAAGGCAACACCTAGACTGTTTACTCACTGTGCTCCCTAGCCTAGCCCAGCATTCAAAACCGACATAAAAAAATTTAAATGCCACACAGTAAAAATGTCGTTTCATGGCAGTGTTGTTTCCACTCGCACACACGTGTGCTTGCACACAGGTGAACTGGCCTGTGATTTGCGTCATGTGCATAAGTGTGATCCCAAGATTTAAACATGTGAAAGCCTCAGCTTTAGAAAACTTCTTCATAAAATCAACAGAACAGACCAAAAGCCTGCTTTCATACTTTTGGAGAAAGCACGTTAAAGGGAATGCATGGAAATCTTCCCCATCGGCTCAAGTGGTAAAGAACCCACCTGGCAAGCAGGAGATGTAAGTTTGATCCCTGGGTTGGGAAGACTCCCTGAAGATGGAAATGGCAACCAACTCCAGTGCTCTTGCCTGGGAAATTCCCACGGACAGAGGAGCCTGGTGGGTTACCATCCCCAAAGAGTCTGACACAATTTAGCGACTCAACAACAAGGAAAGCCTCACGTGCTTCCCATGTAAAGGCCGCGTGGAGGGAACACAGTCTCTGGACGCCAGGAGCCTTGGCTGCCCCCTTTATCAGCCTAGACAGCCAGGTGCTTGTGATCGTCTGAGAGCTTGCAGTGCCAAGCCTGGGATGGCTGAGCCCAGTGGAAAACACATGTAGGCTGGCAGGCCAATCCAGGTGGCTGAGCAGAGGCTCCCCATGTCCTTAACATGCAGCCAAAGTGGTTCTCGTGGAGGAGGCTGTTTTGATGAGGCAGCTTCAAGACATGAAAGTACTGTGCGTTCACTTAGGTCACCACGGAGTACTGAGTAGAATTCCCTGTGCTCCTGGGTGGCTCAGACACCTGCAATGCAGGAGACCTGAGTTCGGTCCCTGAGTCAGGAAGGTGCCCTGGAGAAGGGCATGGCAACTCCCTCCAGTACTCTTGTCTGGAGAATCCCGTGGACAGAGGAGCCTGGTGGGCTACAGTCCATGGGGTTGCAAAGTGTCAGACACGACTAAGCAACTAAACAACAGCAGTGAACATGGGTGCTGTTTGCTTTCTTTTTACTTTTGTATGTTTTAGAATTTTCCGTAATAAAAACTTTAAAAGAAAAGAAAAATGCATGTTGTGGGTGAGGGCCCTGGTGCCATTCTGAGTTTTGAGACATTTCCTTTCTCTAATTAGCAGACTGCTAGTAGCTGTATAACATCCAGCTAAAGACTAGCGGGGGGCACTCTTTCTGCCCCCTTCTGATGTCTATGTCAGAAGCTTTCTCTATCTCTTTTATACTTTAATAAAACTTTATTACACAAAAACTCTGAGCAGTCAAGCCTCGTCTCTGGCCCCAGATTGAATTCTTATCCTCCTGAAGCCAAGAATCCCGGCGTTGTTCATGGTTCAGCAGTAACCTCCCATTGGGAATACCAGACCACATGACCTGCCTCCTGGAAACCTCTATGCAGGTCAAGAAGCAGCAGTTAGAACTAGACATGGAACAATAGATGGTTCCAAATTGGGAAAGGAGTACATCAAGGCTATATACTGTCACTCTGCTTATTTAACTTATATGCAGAGTACATCATGAGAAATGCTGGTCTGGAGGAAGCACAAGCTGGAATCAAGATTGCCGGGAGAAATATCAATAACCTTATAGCAGAAAGTGAAGAGGAACTAAAAAGCCTCTTGATGAAAGTGAAAGAGGAGAGTGAAAAAGCTGGCTTAAAACTCAACATTCAGAAAACTAAGATCATGGCATCCAGTCCCATCACTTCATGGCTAATAGATGGGGATACAAGGGAAATAGTGAGAGACTTTATTTTCTTGGGCTCCAAAATCACTGCAGATGGTGATTGCAGCCACAAAATTTTAAAAAAACACTTGCTCCTTGGAAGGAAAGCTATGACCAACCTAGACAGCATATTAAAAAACAGAGACATTACTTTGTCAACAAAGGTCCATCTAGTCAGAGCTATGGTTTTTCCAGCAGTCATGTATGGATGTGAGAGCTAGACAATAAAAAAGACCGAGCGCCGAAGAATTCATGCCTTTGAACTATGAAGCTAGAGAGGACTCTTGAGAGTCCCTTGGACTGCAAGAAGATCCAATCAGTGCATCCTAAAGGAAATCAGTCCTGAATATTCACTGGAAGGATTGATGCCAAAGCTCTAATACTTTGGCCACCTGATGTGGAGAGCTGACTCATTGGGGAAAAAAAAAAACCCAGTGCTGGGAAAGATTGAGGAGAAGGGGATGACAGAAGATGAGATGGTTGGATAGCATCACTAACTCAATGGACATGAGTTTGAGCAAACTCCAGGAATTAGTGAAGGACAGGGAAGCCTGGCGTGCTTCAGTCCATGGGGTCGTAAAGAGTCAGACACAACTGAGCAACTGAATAACAACAACAGCAAAGCATTCATATATGTGCATATGCTATTAGTGGTACTTGATAAATTTTAACAAACTGAACATACCATGCAATTCAGTGGCTATTGTTTTTTGCTAAGACAAAAAGAATTGAATTTTTAAAAAGAAATATATATTATAAAATACAACAACAATCCTTACCCATCTTCTATCCTTTACAAGTAATATATATCTTTGACATTTGCAAAATAACCACTAACCCTTCATTATTCTTTAAATTATAGATTTCAGGGCCCAACTGACTGATACCTATCCATTTGTAATGAATGGAAGTAGATTTTTCTGACACTAGAATGACCAGTCTGTATGTCTAGTGAACTGACCAATGGCCTGTATTTTTAGCCAAGTTTTTTATCATTGTCGGAATGGTATTTAATTCTCCCAACCTGTTTTGAAATTAGGCATAAATAAATATAAAATGAGAGTTTTTAGCAAGAGCATCATCCAGCAGTTAGCTTCAGAAATTTACCAAAAAAATCTATATGTGCACACAGTGTCATTTTGCCCATTTTGAGAGGCAATAGCTAGATTCTCATGAGCTAGAAATCACACGGTTATACAACTGACTGTTATTACAAATTACTTCCGTAGAATCTTGTTACCTTTGATTAACTTTGTTAATGTGTTTATTTGGGCTGTGCGGGGCTCTCGCTGCGGCCCAGTCTCCCTGCTCGCGGCGTCAGGCCTGCCCTCTGGCTGCAGTGCGCTGGCTTCCCTTGCTCTGGACCGCGGGCTCTGGAGCGTGAGCTTGGTGGCTCACGAGCTTAGCTGCCCCGAGGAATGTGGACTCTTCCTGGACCAGGGATCGAACCCATGTCCCCTGCACGGGCAGGAGGATTCTTAACCACTGAACCATCAGGGAAGTCTGAGAAAAGTTTACCTTCGAAGAATTAATGAAGAGTTTCACAACTGGAAAATCTGCCGAAAGACTCTTAATTTCAGCATACAATGTATATTCTGTTTAATATTAAATCTTGGTTTCATTTTGAATTGCATGTAAATAAGTAAACCCACAACCTTTTAAGGACATTAAGTGTCTGCAGAACTCAAGTTATTGAAACTGCAAGGTGGCTGGAAGCACAAGTTCACCTCTGGCCAGGGCCAGGGCCAGGGCTGTGTCCTGCCGCGGCCCCATGTGGCTCGGAACCGTGGATCGTACCCAGTCTGCAGAGATTGGCTGGCTCTGCCTTGTCCGATCGTGGTGCTCCTGAGCTCTTGCTTTGTATAACGATGACCTACGTCCTCATTAAGAGCTTACCAGTCAAAATGGTGATCAATTAGGAAGCTCACTAATTGGGATCCTACCTTGTGGTTCTGTTGTGAAGGATGCTCATTTTCCCACTGGTCCTTCTAAAAACTGCCGTCCTGTAAAAATGCCAGTTTAGCAAGAACCCTGGCTATGAAACATGCATGTACAGATCACGCAGGCTCATGAAAATCCATCACGCCCCTGGTGGGAGGCAGGTTAATGCCCTCAGGCCCCCACTCCAGGTGCTGGGTTACTTTTCTATAGCTGCTGTAAACAAAGGACCACAAACTTCAAAGTTTAAAATGATCCAGAAATATCAAAATCATCGGAGGTTTATACACAAAGGCGTGAGCTCTTTAGAAGAGACAACCCTCCCACTTTGTAACCGACCAAGGTAATAAAGGCTCATAAAAAGCTCAAACATTAGAGAATTGGGTAAAATAAACAATGAAAGTGCTTCCTCTCTTTCTGCTTGATCTCATCCTTGAACCTTTCAGTATTTCCCTTCTTCAAGACAAGGACTTTTTTGTATTTGTGAATTTGAGCCAGTTTTAAAAATAGACTCCCCAGATGGCTGTCTTGATGAGGTGATTTGTGGGTTAGGAAAAAGCCCTGTGCAGCGTGCTATGCCCCCAAACAATGTTCTCATTGAGCCACTCGGTGGCTGAAACTCTGTCATGAGCAGTTCGTGTTGGGGCTTAATGCTTTGTCCCTTCTTAAGATTAACCCTTGTACCAGACTAACCCTTTAAGCACTAGAGTCTATGCTAGTCACTCAGTCGTGTCTGACTCTTTGTGACCCCAAGACTGTAACCCACCAGGCTCCTCTATCCATGGAATTCTCCAGGCAAGAATATTGGAGTGGGTTGCCCTGCCCGCCTCCCAGGGATTCCCAGCCCAGGGATCAAACCTGGATGTCTGGCATTGCAGGTGGATTCTTTACCATCTAAGCCACAAGGGAAGCCCCTTGAGGCCCTAAGGATGCTTATAAGAACGGGTTTATTTAAGTCTTTCCCTCTCCCTGCTCCCTTTTCTCATCACCTGCTTTGTTTATGTTTATAGTTTGGAATCATTTTGTGTTTCCTTGCTTTTTTGTCTGTCACCACCATAAACTGTTAAGTTTCATGCAGGCAGGGACTACTTATGTCTTCATCACTATTTAGTTCCTGGGATACAATGACAATGGATGTACTCAATACAGATATGACTGGATGGGAGACCTTGAAATAATGGAATCAGACGTGAGACTGAAAAGTGCTGGCACATTGTGGAAGGCAGGAGAAACGTGGTGCGGGAGGCCGGGCCACCTCCTGGGCCTGCCCTGGCGCTGCCGCTGGGCCTCGCTTCCTCTTGGCCCCCACCCCCTTCGGTGGGGGCAATAGCTTGGCCATCACACCTGGTGCCACAATTAAGCTTCACTGTGACCTCACAGTTCTCTTAGTCATCTGCCCTGTGAAATCAAAGAAAGCTCCCTGGAATGGAGTTTTTTAAAGTCTGAGAAAATGGAAAATCAAAGCAAGAGAAGAGTATCTGTTTTGGTTGGCTTTTTTTTTTTCAGTCCCAAAAATTGTTTTTCCTGGTTTTTCAACAGCTGTATAAACATTTGCAAGAAAAGGCCTGCGAACATGGTGTGGGTAAAGGATCATTTGCAAAGGAATCTGCTGCCTGCAGAACTGTTTACAGGAAGCCAGCGGCCTCCACGCACCTGTTACTCCAGGTGTGCGTTTCGAATTCACTGACCCTCGTTAGCACTTGCCTTGAATGGCATTTAATGCTAAGGGAATTTCAAAGTTAGATGAGCAAAGCTCCCCAAGTAAGAGAAAGTCGACCCGGCTCGGTAGAGCTCTGAGTAAGCCTCAGGGTGAGTGGCGGCAGCCCCAGGGTTGGAAGTCGATGTTTACTGTCTGGTGACCCCTGTGGCATCTGCCTCCTCTTGCAGCCTGTAAGCGCCATCTGGGGAGTCCCGTCTGGTTCTGCTTGTCGTGCCGTGCACACTCAACTCTTGGCGTACTGCTTGGCATACAGCATGCACTCAAAAATATTTGTTCCATGAATGAATACTTGTTACCTCATTTAATTAGGATGGCCTGTTCTAATGGTGTGAATGGGTTTTTATCAATTGTTCAGATCCTTGGTTGGATGTGGGACTGTTCATTCATCGTTTTTGTCTGAGTAACTTTCTAGCAAAGCTTTCCAACTTTTTTCACACTTAAAAAAATTGATGCTCGTAGATGACTTAACTTTTCTCATGAATGGGGTCAACTGGAGGTCATTAGTGACTTACAATAGAAACAGTGGGAAGAGATTCATCCCAGTTTGGTTCAGACCATAAAGAATCCGCCTGCAATTCGGGAGACCTGGGCTCGATCCCAGGGTCGGGAAGATCCCCTAGAGAAGGGAACGGCCACCCACTCCAGTGTTCTGTCTGGCCTGGAGAACCCCATGGACAGAGGAGCCTGGCGGGCTACAGTCCACGGGGTCGCAATGAGTTGGCCACGACTGAGCCACTTCCGCTTTCACTGTTTTCATTCTCTTTAGATAAGAAAGTGGTAAAATCAAACTCAAGCGGTCTGTTTTTTTACTTGTTTTCATCATCTTCTCTGTTTTTCAACTGAAGGATCCCTTTTTCAGTTTAATTTAATGAGAATGGCTCTTTGCAGCCACTGAGACCAAATGTTCGCATATTATGGAAATCGCTTCCTTTAACCTAACCCATTTTCCTTTGCACACAATGAAGATGAAAGAACACTTTTTACGGGTGTGGGAGAGAAAAATGTGCAGACTGGACTGATGATCTTCATCCTTGGGGGAAGAGGCTGGAAAGGACCTCAGAATGTGTTGGAGGTGAAGCTAGCATGAGGCAAGAGACCAGAGTGTGTGCCTTTACGGACTCATAAAGCAGGGCCATTGTTGACCCCAGCTGCAGCCCGTCTGCAATTGAGCACCTTGTCGTGGGCGATACGTGTCTGTCCCAGACCTTACACTCCCCGCGTGGAGTTCTTCTCAGACAGTCCTTCCTGGCAGAGAGTGAAGAGGTCCCAGAGTTATGCGTCTCCAGCACATCTCATCTAGAAGAGCGTGTAAGCCTATGATCTGCAAGTCTAAAGATGGATGGAGGAAAAAAAGTGCCTCTAATGATAAAAGTCACTGATTATCTAAGAGTCAAAAGGTGGAGATGAAGTTGACTAAATCTAACAGTGTTTGGTACATGAAAAGTACATAAGAAGATGCTATAGGAAGAAGTAAGTGTTGTAAACAAAAGAGGAGAAGACAAGGGACTTCCCTGGTGATCCGGTGCTTAGGACTCTGTACTTGCATTGCTGAGGTTCAAACCCTGGTCAGGGAACTAAGATCCTGCATGTCTTGTGATGTAGCCACCGAAAAAAAAGAGGGAAAGACAGGAAGTATGTTCTCTCGTGCAGATCAGTTCAGTTCAGTCCCTCAGGCGTGTCTGACTCTTTGCGACCCCATGGACTGCAGCACGCCAGGCCTCCCTGTCCATCACCAACTCCCAGAGTCCACTCAGACCCATGTCCATCAAGTCAGTGACGCCATCCAGACAGCTCATCCTCTGTCATCCCCTTCTCCTCCCACCTTCAGTCCTTCCCAGCATCAGAGTCTTTTCCAATGAGTCAGCTCTTCGCATCAGGTGGCCAAAGTATTGGAGTTTCAGCTTCAACATCAGTCCTTCCAATGAACACCCAGGACTGATCTCCTTTAGGATGGACTGGTTGGATCTCCTTGCAGTCCAAGGGACTCTCAAGAGTCTTCTTCAGCACCACAGTTCAAAAGCATCAATTCTTCTCCGCTCAGCTTTCTTTATAGTCCAACTCTCACATCCATACGTGACTCTTGGAAAAACCATAGCCTTGACTAGATGGACCTTTGTTGGCAAAGTAACATCTGTGCTTTTTAATATGCTATCTAGGTTGGTCATAGCTTTTCTTCCAAAGAGCAAGTGTTTTTTAATTTCATGGCTGCAGTCACCATCTGCAGTGATTTTTTGGAGTTAAGGTTGGCAAATTTTCAGAACTTCAAAATTTCAGAACTTTCAGCACTTCAGATGATCCAAGGACCGAGGGAAATCTAGGAGACAGGTGTCCCAGAATCCACGACTCTGAGCATCAGCTATATTACAGTGTATGTTTTGTGTGTCACCCACTTCTGCAGCTGCTTTATTTAGGGGGAGAGCCATCATCCCTCCCGGCCTGGGTGCTCTGCACTGGTGGATACGGAGGGCCGACTGTGCTCGCATTAAGGGCCTTGAGCATCCGTGGGCCTTGGTACCCATGAGAGGTCAAGGAACCAGTCCCCGGGATGACTGTGTAATGCCTTGAGGACAGCGCATTCTGGAAAATCAGAGGTGCTGTGGTGTGTGTTCAGTTGAGACCTTATGATTGGTACAGGGGTGGCCAGGATCAAGCGTGTCAAGGACGTGCTGACGTGACGTCGGCCGTCACTCCGTGTGTGATAAGCCCTGCGGACTGTGGCGGTTCCAGGAAGCGCTCTTAGTGAGTGTGCTCTTTTAGACAGGTCCTCCTGTTGGTGATTATATGATGCCTCCAGTACTTTCCCTTTTCCTGTGTTACTTCATCTGGTTCTCAGTTATCCTGAGAAGTAGATGCTGTTATGTTCTTAAATTAGATCAATGGGAGGCACTGGCGGAACCAGAGACAGGAGCCAGGTTGCACTCAGGGCATCTGCTGAACAATGTGGAGGCCAAAATTTGGATTTAAAAATATTCTCCACAGAGTTAGAACGTGGCCCTCTCACTGGAAAATAATGAAAACTATTTGTAAATGAAAATGTCAGCCATATTTCGTATTTAAGTCACTTAAAATGAATTTAATTAAATTCAGCCTGTTTTGTTCCCTTGCCAAGTTAACATTTTTATATTGGTTGCTGATTTACTTTCTTTTCCGCCTTGTCTACCTTTCACCACCATTAAGTGACTGAGACATTGAGCAGAAGACCTAGCACACAATTTATGCTAAATAAATACTCTGTGAATGAATGAATGAAATGAATGAATGAAAGCGGGACAGAAAAAAATGATACGGCCTTTTTTCACAGAAAGCAACATTCTCTTTAGATTCCCAGTAATTAGTGTGCTTCATTATCACTTTTATACACTGAAATTAGATCTCAGATTTAATTAGTATGAGGGTGATTTTATATGAAACCTGTCATTAAAAGCCCTCCCAGGAGGTTAAAGAACATCCAGAAAATGTTTCCAAATCATCCTTTGGAAAGATTTCAACCCTGACATGGTACTGCATCTGAAACATGCCTTCCTATGTCTCACTTCATTCTACTCAGGATAGACAGAGAAGGAAACGCACATGTCACCCTGCGTTCTCAGTTATTTTTCCATCTGGAAGTAGCACTTCTATTGGTCCCTGTTTGATGACTACAAACAGTGTGCTGTAGACATGAAGAGACTTCTTTCCAGATTAGGAGGGCTGGATGTGTCACACGTGTGTGAACTCGGATGTTTAAGCAGCCCGAACAGAACAGAGGCGGAGGTCACCCCTTCGTGACGACGAAGGCCTGCGAAAGCCGGAGCTGGGAGTAAGAATGTTTTAAGCCCAGATAAAGTCACTCCTGATAATTTTGGTAATTCTAATTCCTTTAATTTAAAAAAAGAGAATAGATTTTGGGTGGACAGCTAGCAGTTCTCATAATAAGTAAATACAAAAAAGATCTTGAAAATGGTACATTAATGACTAGAGTTTGGAGACACTACTATGCAGGATCAAATGTCCAGGACATTATATTAGGAAGGAGTGAAGGGGAGAAATCCCCCAGCAGAGCCGATCCTAGATGAGAGGTTTACTCCGGCCGGCACACCTTTGTTCTGGTCAGCTCATTTCAGCAACCGACGTTTATCATAGCCTCACAGACACTGCCTAAGTGGTTAAGAAAGAGAAGGCTATGTCCAGTGTCAGAGTGAGTTATGTGCTCCAGGGACTCTCAAAGCAGGCTGAGCATCAGAATCTCCAGAAGATGCAGCAGTGAGAAATGTGTAGTGTCGGCCCCAGGTACGCTGCACGGTTCACTGAGTTAGGAGTCTATACGCGTGAGGCGGCCCCTCATGATACCAAGGCCGAGAATCCAGGGGAACAGGTCTTTGGAAATTACAGATGGAAAGTGAGTGCTCTGCTCATTACGGTTGTGGCCATGATAATTGACGCTTACTGGTGATGTTCTCAAAGAATAGTGGGCATGTAACTTCCCAGGCCCCTTGGTGTAAATGCATGTTCCCAGTGCCACCCCCAGCATTTTTGAAGAACCAGATCTTAGAACAGGCAGACGTCTGAATTTGTGACTAGCAGCCCAGCTGATTTGAAAGCAGATGATCTGCACACCAAATGTTGAAAAACAATGATTTTTGAGAACTCAGTATTTGCCAGGCAGTGTGCCATAAAACATGTACACACATTATCTGATTCCATGCTTCATAATCTCACAGGAGAGGGACTTTAATTACCCCATTTTACAGATGTGGAAACTGAAGCTTGGAGAAAACTGGGTCAAGATCACACTGTAAATAGCTGAGCTGACTCAAAGACTAGAACTGTCTGACAAGATTTATGATCTTAATACAGATTGCCTCCTTGCTTCCAGGAGGTCAGAGAGAGAAAAAAATGAATCTTAAAAATGAATCTTCCCAGTTGGGACAGGCTTTATGAAGGCATTGAAACAAAAGTAGGATAAGGGGACTTTGGAATTTGTCAGTCGTCCTTGGACACACAAAGTTTGAGATGTCTGTAAAATGAATCCATTTTTATTTTTTTGTTTAGTTATAAAGCTTTGAAATATGCAACTCAAAGTAAACATGTTATTTTTTCGCACAGTAAATAGTGGAATAGTGTCTGGCATTATTGAATACCTGTTGGACTAGGCCATGACTTTAGAAAATGCTGATGTGCCCTAAGTCTCTGGTGTCATTAAGAAGCTGAAAACTTCAGGGACTTCCCTGGTGGTCCAGTGGTTAAGGCTCCACACCTCCAGTGCAGGGGGTGTGGGTTCAGTCCCTAGCCAGGGAAACAAGACCTCACATGCGTGAGGCAAGGTCAAAAAGTGGGGAAAAAAAAATTGAAAACTTCAGAGGGCATATTGGCAGCTGTGATGCATGATATAGAACATTTTGTGGAAAAAAAAGAAAAGCTGATGTGTCTTTGAGGCCAACACTCCCTACATTTTTTTGCCTTTGATAGTTTTTTCTTTAATCGAAATATAGTTGATGTGCAGTATTATTTTAATTTCAGATATATGATATAATAATTTCATATTTGCACACAGTATAAAATGGTCACCACGATAAATCTAGTAACCGTCTGTGATCACACATGGTTATTACAATATTATTGACTGCTTTATGCTGTGTGTTAGATCCTCGTGACTTATTCCTTCAAAGAACTTTTGGTTTTCTCCTTTGAAGAATTAATAAAATGAGGAAATAGATAAGGAAGCCCAAAGATACAGTGAAAACAAAACAGAGGATGCTGAAGCATAGACTAGGTTTTAAAATAATTTGCTCTTTTGGATTTAGTGATAATGTCAACTGTCTTTCAAAAGATAACTTTTTAAAAAATACAAATTTCTGCTGCCCATTAGGATCCCTTTAAAGGGCAAATTTCCTGGGCATTAGAGAAGGAAAGGCTGTAAGTCAAAGATAACTTGTTTACCAAACAGGGACTGGAATTGATATAGCCCTTTGGAGTTAATGAAAGTATAAAATAGCTTTTCCCCAGCAGACTGAGAGAAGGCTAATTTAATTATCTGTGAGCATTACAGATTAGAAGCAGCCATTCATTCATCTCTGGAAGCTGAGTGTGGACAGCTCACACCTAGTGAAAAAGCGAAAGTTGCTCAGTCGTGTCTGACCTTTTGTGACCCTGTGTTCTGCAGCCCGCCAGGCTCCTCACAATTCTCCAGGGAAGAATACTGCCGTGGGTTGCCATGCCCTCCTCCAGGGGATCCTCCTGACCCAGGGATGGAACCTGGGTCTCCTGCACTGCAGGCGGGTTCTTTACAGTCTGAGCCCCCAAGGAGGTGGAGGGAATGGGGAATTGGAGCCAGGGGATGTGAGGAATGCCTGCGGAGGGCACCGCTGTCACAGGGCCCAGGGCTCCGGCCACAGCTGTGGTGGGGGTCCTGCGTCCTGTCTGCCACATTTACTGGGCTTCCGTGGGGGCTCAGATGGTAAAGAATCCACCTGCAATGTGGGAGACCTGGGTTCAATCCCTGGGTTGGGATTCCCTGGGGGAGGGCATGACAACCCGCTCCAGTGTTCTTGCCTGGAGAATCCCATGGACAGAGGCGCCTGGTGGGCTACAGCCCATGGGGTTGCAGAGAGTCGGGCATGGCTGAATGACTAAGCACAGCACAGCACAGCACTGTTTATAGTACTGGCGTTTATCAGGGGCCTGAGACCCCCAGGGATGGCTTCGGTCCCTTGGCATTCAGCCAGAGTCCACTGAGCACCCTCTACACCGCAGGCATCATGTAGGAAGCACGCGTACCTGGAGACGGTATGAAACTGTGAGTGCATGAAGGACACGCCTCGCACAGAGGAGAACCTCCAGAGGCTGATTTTTCAAAAGTTAGAAGGACTAGGGAACAGGAGTGCGTAGCGTGTTAGAGGATGGCTGTCTTTTTATTTTTTGGCGGTTCCTCAACCAGGAGTTGAACCTGCGTCCTCTGCATTGGAAGTGAGGAGTCTTGATCATTACAAAGACCTTTGTCATTTGTGAGAGCTGTGCTTCAGAAGCTTGAAGAAGCCATCAATCCTGAAGCCATCGTATAAACATTTTCTCCAGAGAGAGTTTCCCAAGAAAGGCCATGAACTTCTTCTTCCCTGTTCCCTCACCTGCGGCCCCTGCATGAGGTCACTTGTTTTGGTTCCACTTTGCCGGGTGAGACCACAATGGGATTCCTTCAAGAGAGCCACGCACTGGGCCACTGGAGCGACACACACGCATGCACACATGGACACACACACACGGACACACATGCACACATGCAAACGTGCACACGCACGTGCGCACACATGAGCACGCAGATGCACACACAGAGACACGCGTGTGTGCACACACACGAGAACACACATGCTCACACAGAGAGAGACACACATGCACACGCATGTGCACAGACACATGCATGCACATGCGCACACACATGCTCACACATGCACACACACGCACACATGTGTGAGTATGCACACACCCACACAGAGATGCACACACACACGCTCACACACAGACACACATGTTCACACACACACACACACACGCTCACACACAGACACACACACACGCTCACACACACATGTGCACACACACGCACACACGCTCACACACAGACACACGTGCACACATGCACACACGCTCACACACAGACACACACACATGTGCACACACACATGCACACATGCTCACATACACACACACGCTCACACACAGACACACGCTCACGTTCACACACAGACACACACGCACACACACGCTCACACACAGACACACATGTGTGCACACACATGCACACACGCTCACACACACATGCACACACAGACACGCTCACACGCACACATGCACACACGCTCACACACAGACACACACGCACACACATGCTCACACACAGACACATGTGCACGCGCACATGCACACACGCTCACACACAGACACATGCACACAAATGCTCACATGCACACATGCACACACGTGCACGAGTTCTGAGGACAGACACTCCTCTGCCAGTTTCAGTAGCTGCCACCCACTCTCATATGTCGGCCTTCAGCTAACTCAGATCACACTTGCAATTCAGCAGAATGTGGGGCCTTTGAGGCACTCTGGGGACTTGCTGGGACACTGTGTCTTAGACAGCGAATGCATTTGTAGTGATTGTGGTCTTGTGCTTTGTGTATCTCAACAGCTAGGCACTCACTCAGCAAACTGGCAATGTATGGGTCACATGGGGCTTGCGGGTGTAATTACCTTCATCCCATTTTTTTTTTAATTATAGAATTTACAATTTTTTCCTTTTAAAAGAGAAGAAAGAATAATGAGCCTTCAGGTGCCCATTGGAGAAGGCAATGGCACCCCACTCCAGTGCTCTTGCCTGGAGAGTCCCAGGGATGGGGGCGCTTGGGGGCTGCCGTCTATGGGGTCGCTCAGAGTCGGACACGACTGAAGCCACTCAGCCACAGAAGCAGGTGCCCATGAAGTGAAGTGGAGTTGCTCAGTCGTCTCCGGCTTTGTGACCCCAGGGACTGTAGCCCTCCAGGCTCCTCCATCCATGGGATTCTCCAGGTTAGAATAATGGAGTGGGCTGCCATTTCCTTATCCAGAGGATCTTCCCAACCCAGGGACTGAACCCAAGTCTCCCACACTGTGGGCAGACACTTTACCGTCTGAGCCACCAGGGTCTCCAAGTGGTACCCATTAGGCAGGTGCCCATACCCAGGGTTAATAATTGTCGACATTTTGTCCATCTTGTTCCCATTTGGGGAGCAGAGGTGGGAGGTTTTTAAAACAAATACCAACTTCAGATCCCTCCACTCCCTGTTACTCTTCTGACCTGAACTAGCTGCTGCCTGAAATAGGCAGAATAATGTCCCCAAAGAGGTCCACAGCCTGATCCTCGGCGTCTGTGGACACATTGCTTGGAAGGGAAAGGGGCTTTGCCGATGTAATTGACTAAAAGATCTTGACACGAAGAGCCATGGTCAATATCCTATGATAAACCATGGTGGAAAAGAACATAAAATAGAATGTGTATATATACATATGTGGATGTGTGTATATATAAACACACATATACAGATGCAAGTGAATACTATACAGCAGCAATTAACGTAAATCAACTGTACTTCAATAAAAATATTTAAAAATAAGTTAAAGATCTTGAGATGGTCAGACTGTCCTGGATTATGCGGATGGCCCCACATCAGGTATAGATAGCGGTTAAGAACCTGCCTGCCAGGTTCAGAATGGGGAACACGTATAAACTCATGGCTGATTCATATCAATGTATGGCAAAAACCACTACAACATTGTAAAGTAATTAGCCTCCAACTAAAATAAATAAATTAAAAAAAAAAAAAAAGAAACTGCCTGCCAATGCAGGAGACATAAGTGACTCAGGTGCAATCCCCAGGTCGAGAAGACCCCCTGGAGGAGGGCACGGCAACCCACCCGGTGTTCCTGCCTGGAGAGTCCCATGGACAGAGGAGCCTTGCGGGCTGCAGCCATAGGATCGCAGAGAGTCAGACACGACTGGAGAAACGTAGCTTAACCGACTTCCTCACACAGGTTCTTACAAAAGGGAGGCAGAGGGGTCAGAGTCCAGACCAGAGATATGGTGAGAGAAACAGAAGGCACCTCGTGGTGTGGGGTCGCAAGCCCAGGGACGCCGGCAGCAGCCCCCAGAAGCTGGAAAAGGCAGGGGAGTGGGTTTTCCCTCCCAGGTTCCTGATGGAGGAAGAAGCCTTGATGTTGGGACTTCTGTGCTCCGGAACTGTAAGAGGTGAATGCTACTACGTTTGCAGTAGTTTCTTAGAGCATCAGCAGGAAACTAATACGCACAGTTTTAAATTAGGGAGAATTCACATAAAAATACACGTTTAGGGCTTCTTTTGAAAAGTCAGAGGCTGAACAATGTGGAGCCCACAGTCTTTCCTGGCAGTGGCAGGCGAAAGCTCACAGGAAGCTGCCTCATAAATGGGATGTGGTCAGTCTGGTTTCCTCAGGTGTGTTCCTCTGTCATCTCTGAATTTGTGACTCCTTGCCTGGAAGATTCTGTGGTTAACATAGCTACTATAACTTTGCTGAAAGTCTGTGTTTTTGCTTTTTAAATGTACTCTATTTTATAGAGGGCTTCCCAGGTGGTGCTAATGGTATAGAATCTGCCTGCCAATGCAGGAGACGTAAAAGATGAGAGTTTGATCCCTGGGTCAGGAAGATCCCCTGGAGGAGGGCATGGCAACCCACTGCAGTGTTCTTGCCTGGAGAACCCCAGGAACAGAGGAGCCTGGGGGCTGCAGTCCAGAGTCGCAGAGTCAGACACGACTGAGGCAACTTAGCCTGCATATTTTATAGAGTATTTATTTATTCATTTTTTTGTCTACACAATGCAGGATGTGGGGTCTTAGTTCCCCAACCAGGGATCACGCCTGTGCCCACTGCAGAGGGAACACAGAGTCTTCACCACTGGACTGCCAGGGAAGTCCTGAAAGCATGTGTTTTGAACTGTTATTTTCAGCCATGAACTAGAAGGGTCAGAATCCGCTTAACTTCCTATCGGTTCTAACGTCTAGAGAAGTTTGGTAGTTTACAAATGGTCAAACACTATTTCACAGCCTACTGTACTTATTTGTTATTTGTCCCTTAACGTATGATATGTGGTTGATTTAAAACTACACAGCATATTTAATTGGACTTTGCTTTCTTAGAATTTGCTAACATTTGTACGGGGCAAGCCTCACCCACGAGGAAATGGGTTTACTAAAATAGCAAAAACATGCAAGTTAAATTTATAGTATAATGGAGTGTTTCATCCCCTTTAGAAAGCAAACTGTTTCATTTACCAGCCCCTCCGTTGTGTGATGCAGAATAAATGTGAAACACTAATTTTGTCCCAGCTACTTGCTAAGAGTATAAATATCCCTTTATGGAACAGCGTCTTATGGGTTGTGAGTCATTTCCGTCTTAGTCCTGAATTACTTTAATCAGATATGAGACTTGGGGAGTCAGGAGCTTCGATGATTAGGAAGGCGTTCGGAACTCGCATTAAACTGGTGTCCGGCCTGATGAAGCTGGGAACGGAGCACAGGAGGAGCCTGCAGGAAGGAGCCTGCGGCCCGGCAGAGCGCCTTGCCCTCCGGCAGGGGAGGCGGTGCCGCGGGGTCCCTGCCAGCCCCTCCTGCCGTTCCCCCTTGCCCACATCCTGCCCCTTTCCTCACGGGAGGCAGCTTTGCGATCATCACAGCGCTGAAGACAGGAACTAATGTAACCTTGGCTTGTCCACGACCTCTCTGAACCAGTTTCTTCCTCTATAAGATAGGGACACAATAAATGCCAGAAAATGTTGAAAGGGTTCAAAACAGTGAAACAGCATGGTGCTCGTCCTATCTGCTAGAGCTATAAGCAACAGAACGTACCGCCTCTGCAGTTCCAGGCCGAAGCGACTGAGCCACACGTTCTCTGCAGACCTCTCACCTGCCTCTTCCAATTTGCCACTGTTTTTGAGAGACTTGATATAGCAGACCGCAAACAGCCCTGATGTTACTCAGTTATAACATTCTATAATCAGGCAGTTGAAATTTATTTCTGGACTTTTCTCAGAAAGGATCGAGCTGAGCAAATACAGGATGAAAAGGGAACGTTTACAGGTTTGAAAGAATGAACGATTCTGAAGCACTCTAAAGAATGCAGTTTGTGCAAACTGCAGGCCTCCATTTCAAACAGCCGGTGTTCTGAGTGGGCCGCAGGGAGTGGCCACGTCCTGGGGGAGAACCCAGCACGTTCCCAGTGGCGCCGAGGCACTGAGGGAGCTGCGAATAAATCTTGGACTCTAAACGCAGAGGTTCCCCCTCTCCTTCCCCCACGGTGTCCACAAGTCCGTTCTCTACGTCTGCGTCTCTACTGCTGCCCTGCAAATAGGGGCATCAGCACCGTTTTTCCAGACTCTGTCTACACATTAATATATGGGGCGCACTGTAGAGGAGCACTGACATGTATACACCACCTCCCATAAAGTCCACAGCTGGTAGGAGCTGTCGGAGCAGCACAAGGCGCTCGGTGCAGGGCTCTGATGGACCTAGGGGTGGGATGGGGCAGGGAGGCTCAGGAAGAAGAGGTATGTGTGTACTTCCGGCTGCTGTGTTACAGAGCAGAAACAGAACACAAATTGTAAAGCAATTACACGTCCATCAAAAAAGGCAAGACCCCCACATCATTCAACCTAAAAGGAAAAAAGGTTAAATGGGGAGATTCCCTGGCGGTCCAGTGGCTAAGGCTCTGCTCCCAAACCAGGGGGCCTGGTGTGACCGTGGTCAGGGACCTAGAGCCCACACACCACAGCTTAGAGTCTGCGCGCAGCAGCTCAAGACTCCACACGCTGCGGCGAAGCCTGAGGATCCTGTGCTCTTTGAGAAAGTCAAAGAATAAGTGGAATGGAGCTATAGTGGCAGAAGGAAATGCAAGTTTTTCAAATTCTAGCACATAATGAACTGTTTATTTCACCTTACTATAAGTAGTATCTATGCTGCAGAATAATGCTAATGTTTTAAAAAATAAGATAGCCTTTTGGGTTTGTGTGTTTGGATTAACCCAAGTCAAGGAAAACCACTGGCGATGTTTAGTGCTCACTCTTCTTCTGGAAGGGCTTCCCTGGTGGCTCTGTTGGTAAAGAGTCTGCCTGCAGTGCAGGAAACCTGGGTTCGATCCTGGGTCAGAAAGATCCCCTGGAGAAGGGCACAGCAACCCAGTCCAGTATTCATGCCTGAAGAATCCCGTGGACAGAGGAGCAGGTGGGCTACAGCCCATGGGGTCACAAAAACTCGGATATGACTGAAGCAACTTAGCATGCATGCAATGGCAGTTCCTACATCAGGACAATTAGAGATGAAGTTAGTTCCTAGATCTGGACACCTTTTTCCTTGGAGGGAGAGTTAATTAAATTGAGGTAGAGGAAGGGTAAAAAGAAGGAGGGATGGGGGGACTTGTTTTCCTTACAGTAGAGGCAGAGGCAGGTGTAGGGTGGAAAGTGAAAGGTACTCTGTCCTGTCCAACTCTTTGCGACCCCACGGACTGTAGCCTGCCAGGCTCCTCTGTCCATGAGGATTCTCCAGGCAAGAACACAGGGGTGGGTTGCCATTTCCTTCTCCAGGTGATCTTCCCAACCTGGGGGTCAAACACCAGTCTCCTGCATTGCGGGCGGACTCTTTACCATCTGAGCCACTGGGGAAGCCTGTTGGGTGGAGAATCATCCCAAACTTAGCGAGGCACAGGCTTGTGTGGATGGATCTGGCTCTTTCAAGTCATTAGTCCATGTTGACTATGTTTAGCCTGTACTCACTGTAAAACAGAGATAGAAAGAACTCCAAGTGGAATCCTTTAAAAAATCCTTTTAGAAAGCAATCTTTTTAAAGCAAGAGGAGACCTTAGAATCACTTCCTGGGATGTCTCTTAGACTGTTACCACTTTGAAGAGCTATCTCAATAGTAGTAAGCCAAGGAGGCAAGGTGGTTGAAAGGTCCAGTTGGCATGATTGGAGGACATGATGGGGACTGGACCTTCTCATGCCTACCACCCCCTCTCTGCATGATGCTCTGTGATGAGAGGAGATTTCAACCCCGGCTCTGCACCAATCTCCCTGGATACATGTCATCTGCCCTAAGACTGGCTTCATTATGAGATCCCAGGAACCAAGGCATTACTTTTAATAGAGTCATCAAGGCCTCTGTTAGAATCCATTAGCATCTAACTTTCTGCATACTCAGTAAATAAGATAACTTTCAACAAATGTACTCCAAGTCTACAAATGTTCACGGTGGAAAAAAATAAAACTGAAAACTGAAGATGTAGTAGATTAAGACCATTTTCTAATGATGAATTTCTTGTCTTAAGCCTGCCCCCTAAATCTAGAATGTGACCTGGTTTGGAAATTGGGTCTTTGCAGATGAGTTGAGTTCATATTGAAATATATGTGTGTGCATGCTCAGTCACTCCAGTCACGTCCAGACTCTTTTTGACCCCATGGACTGTGGCCCACCAGGCTCCTCTGTCCGTGGGATTCTCCAGGTAACAACACTGGAGTGGATTTCCATTTCCTCCTCCAGGGGGTCTTCCTGACCCAGGGCTCAAACCCATGTCTCCTGCATTGCAGGCGGATTCTTTACTACTGAGCCCTCAGGGAATGTTCCCAGTGTCCAGTAGTCAGACTGTATTTTCCATCCCATAGTTCTCACTTAGCTTTCTCTAACATTTTTCGTCCTTGTCTTGACACCTGTTAAACAAAGGGACACCCGTCTGCTCCTCACTGTAAGCCACTCTTGAATTCCTTGTGTTATCGGGGGTCAAACAAGCTGGGCTTTGTGTGAGAGGTGAGGAGTGAGCCCTGTGAACCCGGGGCTGCCCCAGAACCCTGTCCTGAACCGTCCTTTTCCAGCCTTCTTTCCCTTTCGCCTCCCTCCTCTGCATCCAGGGGTGGAGGTCCCATCGGGCTCCCGCCTTCCGGGTCTGGAGGCTGTTCCGGACCAGCTGGAGGAGAGCTGCAGGCCGAGTGGACTTGCTGAGCGGCTCCCTCTCCTCCACGCGGCCTCATGCAAACTCTTCCGTCTTCTTTTGGTAGTGTGGAGATGATCTTTATCCGCCTCTCTGAGAGTTGGTGCACGGATTAATTATCTAATGTTTGTAAAGCATCTGGAAGTTGATAACTGCTAATTATTTCACTCTGGTATCTTGCCCTTTGTTCTAAATACTTAGCAACCTGAAGGGAAAAGACTTGAAAGTCGAGGGCCTTCCCTGGCAGTCCAGTGGTTAAGACTTTGCCTTCCAGTGCTGGGGGTGGAGGTTCCATCTCAGTCAAGGAGCTAGGATCCCACTTGTCTTGAGGCAAAAAAACAACCCAAACAAACGTAAAACAACAGAAGCAGTACTGCAAAAAATTCAATAAAGACTTTGAAAATGGTCCAATCAGAAAAAAAAATCTTATAAAAAAGGTTGTCAAGATAACCACAATCTCTAAAACAAGGTTATGATTGACCTTCTTCCCTTATGAACTTCTTTGCATCTGCTATTAGTCACTGTCTGTTCTAGACCTTCCTTTCTGAGCAGGATGGCTGGAGGAAGAGTGTGCTTGAGGTGTGAGATGGGCATAGTCAAGCTGCTAGTACCTACTGTATAAAAAGGTGGCGGTGAAACTCACTCGGTCCTGTCTGACTCTTTGGGACCCAAGGGACCATAGCCTGCCTGGCTCCTCTGTCCATGGAATTCTCCTGACCCAGGGATAGACTCTGGGTCTCCTGCGTTGCAGGCAGATTCTTTACTGTCTGAGCCACCAGGGAAGCCCACGTACCTTATGGGCAGTGCTTTATATACATTATCACACTTAATCCTCAAATGACATACACAGGAGGTCATGGGTGGCTCAGTGGTAAGGAATCTGCTTGCAATGCAGCAGATGCAGGTTCAATCCCTGAGTCAGGAAGATCCCCTGGAGGAGGGCATGGCTACCCACTCCAGTATTCTGGCCTGGAGAATCCCGTGGACAGAGGAGCCTGGCGGGCTACAGTCCACGGGGTCACAAGAGTCGGACATGACTGAGCGGCTAAACCACCACCGCCGCATCTGTGAACAAGTGCTTAGAGCAGTTCCAGCTGAGAACTGGAAAAGCTCGATTTTGAAGATGTGGTTATCTGATTCCAAAGACTCTGAGCTCTTCCTGCTCCTTCCCCTCCACCTTGTGCTCAAGTAAAGGCAGGAAACAAGTAGGCTGGGCGGGGTGAGTTGGTGTGAGGGGGAGAGAAGCCCGCAGGTTGTCTTCTTCCCGGTGAACAAAGTCCACTGAACACAGAAGAGGTTTGAAGCAAGAGTCTGGAAGTGAGAGCGGCCCCAGCCCACAAGCAGGGAACTTTATACCAAGAAAAAGGCGCGACTTGAGTTTGCAGAGGCTGTTAGCGACCGGTCAGACTTACCCCACCCTTTGGCAGATGAGGACATTAGAGCTACAGTGACAAATATTTCTCACCCGAGGTCACTCAGATCTTTAATTCATCTTCTTAGTAGGAAGGGCTAATGTAATTGACACAGACCATTGTGGGAAGTTTCAGGTGTGCAGCGTGTTAACGTCATCCATTTCTGTTTATTTATATCTATGCATCCCCTCAACATCTTTAGTCTTTCATAATGTTTATTTGGCTGCACCTGGTCTTAGTCGCTGCACCCAGGACCCTCTGCAGTGCGTGGACTCTCAGCTGTGCTGCGTGGGCTCCGTGTGTGTGGCCCGCAGGCCCTCAAGGGCCCAGACCCAACAGTCAGACCAGCGGGCAGCATGGCGCCTCTCCAGGCTGGTGTGTGGGCTTAGTTTCTCCACGGCTCATGGGATCTTAGTACCCCGGCCAGGAATCGAACCCATGTCCCCTGCGTTGCAAAGCAGATTCTTAACCACTGGACCACCAGGAAAGTCCCTGTTCGCTCAATGTTTAGCAATGACTTCTTTCTACTCTTAGATCCTTCTTGCCATTTTGTTGACCTTGTCTCCCCTGCTCTGCAGAGGTGGCTGTGGGATAACTCTTTATGGGGTTTAGCTCAGCTGTCTGTCAGAATAGTTTCTGAAATGAATGTCTGTTTCCTTGTTTCTTTCCTTTCACCCTCTTCATTAGAAACATGACCAGTTCTTGAGACTCTGCTCGATGCAGATCTGATGGTGGGAAGCCGGGGTCAGAGTGGAAGCCGTCACACCGTTTGCAGGAGCCACATTTCAGTAAAACGCAGACACAACCCCAGAACTGTTGTGTTAACGTCGAAGAATCTTTGATGCCAGGGAATTTGGATTTGTAATAGAAGTTAACATCAAACAACAGCCTAAATACTCAAGCCTGAATAAAAGTGTCCTTGAAAGACTTTACAATATGAGCTCATGTGACCCAAAGTATGGTTTTAAAAATCTGCTCTTCAACATGAATTTTGTCTCCTTATAAAGTCAGTGGTCCTCAGGGGCAGACTTCTGTTACCTTTGAGCATCCATGTAGTATCAAACTGAACCTTCTGCACACCGAGTTAGTGGGGTCACCCTCTCTGAGTCTTCTAGTAGCAGAGTTAGCTTATCAGCAGAGGTTTTTAATAAGCCACAAACTGTGGCTAGGGCTTTGGAATTGTTCATATCTGTATATACCACTTGACACATGGGTTAGTTTATGATTCCACCATTAGAAAGATCTGCATGTTACTGAGGGTATTTACTGTTGAGGTTTATTTTGCAAGCTTCAAATTGTTTTCAAAGAAGGATTCTTAGTTGTGCTCACATTGAGAAGACTGGGTCCAGACAAAGTCAATGGATCAGATCTGACTAGGTACAATAGGCTCTTTGGGAGGATTGTCTATAGCTTCTCCAGTCCTGTGTAATGAGCTGGAAAAGCAATTTACTAAGTTTAATGCTGTTCAGTCGCTCAGTTGTGTCTGATTCTGCGCCCCCATGGACTGCAGTACGCCAGACTTTCCTGTCCTTCACTGTCTCCCAGAGTTTGCACAAACTCATGTCCATTGAGTTAGTGATGCCATCCATCCATCTCATCCTCTGTCACCCCCTTCTCCTCCTGCCTTCAGTCTTTCCCAACATCAGGGTCTTTTCCAATGAGTCAGCTCTTCGCATCAAGGGGCAAGAGTATTGTAGCTTCAGCTTCAGCCTCAGTCCTTCCAATGAACACCCAGGACTGATCTCCTTTAGGATGGACTGGTTGGATCTCCTTGCAGTCCAAGGGACTCTCAAGAGTCTTCTCCAACACCACAGTTCAAAAGCATCAGTTCTTTGGTGCTCAGCCTTCTTTATGACAATGGCTTTGACTATATGAACCTCTATCAGCAAAGTGATGTCTCTGCTTTTTAATATGCTGTCTGGCTTGTCATAACTTTTCTTCCAAGGAGCAAGTATGTTTTAATTTCATAGTTAATGTAGAGACTGGAAAAAACTTATTCCAACCCCCAGACACCTTATGCCTGAGACCATAGCTAATTCACCTTGTACAGTCTGGTACTTTCCTTTCTCTATCAATTCATTTTGATCTCTTGAAGATGCTGTTGTTCTGCTGGAAAAAGCAATAAGCTATAGCTTAATGTTTCTTATGCATAAAATGCATAAGGGAGAAAATAAGCCAGGCAGTCACTCATCTTCTAGTATTGATGACTTTATAGAGCGTTTCTTCATTCTACAAAGGAAATTCTTACTTGGAATTGTTGGAAGAAGGGCATTAAAAAAGAAAGTGATCATTGTGCAAAGAATTCTTCCTGGGAGGAGGATGAATTGAAATTGTCAGCACGAAGATATTCTTGGCTTGCCTTAACATTTTTCCTAAGGAAAGTCAGTACTTTGTCATATTGTTGCCATTTCCAAAGAATACCTTTTTTTGAAAAGTTTAAACATCCTGAATCTTCCACAGTTTTCTTACACTGAGTTTTACCATCTGCCAGGTACCAGGTGCGGCACGTAACACCCACTGTCTCATTTGCTCTGCACACCGGTCTCATGAGGGCGATGCTGCTAAACAGGCTTTTGCTGTTGTTGATGTTCAGCCGCTCAGTCGTGTCCGACTCTGCGACCCCATGGACTGCAGCATGCCAGGCCTCCCTGTCCCTCACCAACTCCCGGAGTCCACCCAAACTCATGTCCATTGAGTTGGTGATGCAATCCAACCATCTCATCCTCTGTCATCCCCTTCTCCTCCTGCCCTCAATCTTTCCCAGCATCAGGGTCTTTTCCACTGAGTCAGCTCTTTGCATCAAGTGGCCAAACTTTTGGAGCTTCAGCTTCAGCCTCAGTCCTTCCAATGAACATTTAGGACTGACTTCCTTTAGGATGGACTGGTTGGACCTCATCTCCACAAACAGGCTCTAAATGGTGTTTATTCTGCGTTTTAGACATTTTAACTCGGTCTTCGCACCCACCCTCTATACGTCCTACTATTTCCCCATTGCACAGACACAAAGAGATTAGCTGACTTGCTCAGTATCGCGTGGTCTTGCGGGGTCTTGCAGCACACTGCGGAGCTGCGGTTTACGTCCAGGGCTTCTAGCTCCAGAATATACTGTGTATATTGATGTTATCATTATCAGGGAGGAAATAGAAGCACAGAGAATAGCAACTTGCTCCAGGTCACACAGGAAATGCATGATGGGGCAGGGTCTCAGATTCAGGTAGCCTGGAAGCTACAGCCCTCATATCATCCTGCACGTCGACCTTTTTGATCAGTTGTTTCTAAGCAGCACACACTTGCTTCCACCCCAACACAGATCTCACTGAGGCACTTAAGAAAAGATAATGATAAGAACGGGAAGGGAAGCAATTCGCTTTATCACCTATTTAGCTTCTTGATTAGTTTGTTTACTTAGTTCACTGTTCCTTTCATTCTGAGTCGACGCAAGATAGTGGTTCATCATGAGAAAGTTGGATCCTCACTGGATTAGTTGCCAGAGTCAAAGACAACCTTAACCTTATCTAGAGCAGTGTTTCTTATCTTTAATGAGCATATGAACCCCTGAAGACCTGGTGAAAATGCAAAGGCTGATTCAATAGGTCTGGGATGAGCTGAGATTCTGCATCCCTCGCAAGCGTCCAGGTGATGCCAATGCTGCTGGCACATGATCCGTGCTTTGAGTAGCAAGGCTGGAGTATTGAGCTTTTCCAAACTAATCAGAAAGATTTACTCCCAGAGTTAAAATGGGGAGGAAGACATTTTCACAGATGGAAGAGCACTTAGGGAGTTTGGTCAAGTCAACACTGAACGAAAGAGGGATGACTCATGAAATGAGATCTGAGCTACACAGATTCAGTCTTAGGATTGAAAGGAACCTAAAGGTCATCTGGTCCAATCATCCAGCTGATGTTTGAATCCTCTTGGATCCCTGCCAGGTCATCTCAGCCCTTGAGTTAAAGAATTTGCCATGAATGGAAATAAACATGCAACAGAACAAGAGAATGTCAAGATGGTGCCTGAATCACAGAAGCAATCGAAGAGCGAACGGCTTTTGGAAGAGCTGTGATGTCTCCTGCCGGCACAGACAGACGTTTGCCTCTGTGCTACATGCTCAGAGTCTCTAGATGTTGATTCAGAAGTTTTCCGACCTACCGTTTCATAACACAAGCAGTGCACTCCATTAGAGGGCCACTTGGGAGTGCTTCTCCCCCGGCACATGTCGCTCCGCTGTGAATGGAGATGTCTGCTGACTGGCTGGTGAGAAGCCACGACAGGCTGCCTGCTCCTTGGCTGCACTGACTATAAACCAGGGCTCTTGAGAAAACCTATTTTAAAGGATCAAGAATCCTGCAACCTGAATGGTTTACTCTCACTTTGATTTTACGTGCGTGCATTGTGTCCAGCTGTTTGTGATCCCATGGACTGGGGCCGCCAGGCTCCTCTGTCCATGGGATTCTCTAGGCACGGATACTGGCATGGGTTCCCATTTCCTCCTCCAGGGGATCTTCCAACCCAGGGATGGAAAGGCGCCTGCTGTGCTTCCTGCATAGGCGGCAGATTCACTGAGCCACCTGGGGACTCAGCCTGAACCAAAGATCCTTGTGCTGTGGGGCCTTCCGAACGGGGAGCTTCCAGCTTCTCCTCTCCAGCTGCTCTCGTCTCCGGCTGGTGCTTAACGGTTCTCTGCTTTGTGTCTCAGGTGCCCGGCGACAGCGAGAAGCAGTGGAAGCCAGCCCTGGTTGTGCTGACCGAGAAGGACCTTCTTATTTATGACAGCATGCCACGGAGGAGGGAAGCCTGGCTCAGCCCAGCTCACACGTGCCCGCTTCTTGCCACCAGGTAGCCACAGTCTTGTGTCTGGGTGTGAGGAGTTTGCTGTTTGAATCTTTTAATCAGTGATAATTATTTCAACATGTGATATTACTGCTTCCTCTTGCAGCAGGAGCTGAGAGCTCCTCCAGAATGTAGGCACCCATTTTTAGCCACTTAGATTAATGACCATTTCTGACCATACACGGGGCAACACAAAGGCATGTCTTGCTATGGAGAAACAGCGACACCAGTGACACGGCCCCAGCCCAGCCACCTTCCTCTCCATCCCATTCACTTTGAGACGCGCTCCCCACACGTGTCGACTCTGGGGGTTCAGGTAGAATCGAGTGAGGGGCTTCACTCGGCGGCACAAAGGGTGTCATGGCGGAATGCCCACTGTGCTTTTCGAAGCTCGGTCAGCAGGAGGCCCCGTCGCAAGTCCTTCTGAGGCTCTGGCGCCCCCAGAAGTGGGGCCGCCGGGGTCTGTCTGCCGCTCAGCGCCTTCAGTGCACGTGTGCTGCTGATGTGACTCTGTTCTCACGCGCCGGACGCGCAAGTCCCTCCTCTGCAGTCCTGTACCCTGAGCACGAACGCCCGTCAGAACAGGCTCTTGCTCTCAGACCGGGCTCCTGTTGCTGGCTCTCTGCATGGGCTTTCTGATGATGGGCTTGGTTTCCGTTGCTCCTGCTATGTCTCCTTCTCCGCCTAGAAGCTATGTGTCCATAATGTTTGTGGTTCCTGCTGGCATAGTTCCTGGCAACTTGGGGCCCTTAAATTCCAAAGAATGAATTATTGAACAATGTGGGGCAGGCTCTGAAAGGAATTTGGTCCAGCGGACAGAGTGTAGTGGACTGAGGTTTGGGGGCATCTGTTCTGAGTGAGAGATACAGTCGAGATGGCTTCTCCTGTCTGAATGGATTGAGATGCCAAACGGGTTATATTCAAAGCTCAGGTGCAAGAAGAGAACGAGACCCAGTAGCAGAGCAGAAGTACCACAAAAATCAAAACGACAATAGTGAACAGAGCTGAAGCTCCCTGAACTCTCTCCTACTTACATCAAGACTGGTGATGGGGAACAGCAAGGGTATCCTGAGAAGAGTACCCATTGTTGCCCTCAGAGGTGAATAGAGGAAGCCCTCAGGGGCTGGGAACCAAGCCCAGATCACTTAGACATTAATCAAGTAAATAAAATGAAATAAAACAGTAATTTAATTTTTTAGTCCTTAAGCCTCAAAAATTTTGCAGGATAACTATTAAAATACTATTCATGTTTCAATAAAACCTCAATAATCAGGATACAAGAATCCTAAGATATTCCTGCAAGATCGAGGCTGTTTCTTGGGCTTTGTTCAAATTCAGCCCAATCCTGGTCACTTTCCACAGTTAGTATCCACGCCCCTCAGCCATGGGCACTGGTGTTCTGGCTCTGAGACATCCCTGTAATTGAAACCAAAGAAAAGGTAGACCACGGCCACTGTCTTCCAGTTACTAAGAAGATATATTGGACCCGTGCCGCTAGAACGGTTTTCAGCACAAAAGGTCAAAGAAGGTAAAGTTTCTAGGTACTTTTCAGGCAACTTGAAAATAAAACTTACTTTAGCACATAGCTTTTGTCTCTCAGTTCCTGAGCATCCTAACTAGTGGAGGCTGCTGTCTCATTCCTGTGTGCGTGTGCTTTTGATTCGGGACTTTAAATATTCAGTTCCTTGATCACACCGGCCACATTTCGAGGATTCAGCAGCTGGGGCCGGTGGCCACCGTTTTGGACGGAATGGACCTAGGACAGTTTCTCCGTCACAGAATGTTCTGTTGTGACAGCAATACCCCGGAGCATACATGACTCCCTGGGAATTTGTCCCAAGCACTCCGTCAAAAGCTCAGGCTACCCTGGGGGGATTTCATCCCCAGGCTCTGCAGGGTGTTGGCCGAAGCTGGGCACCGTGGCTCTTTGTGACCCCAGGGGCTGCAGCACGCCAGGCCTCCCTGTCCATCACCAACTCCCAGAGCTTTCAATTTGCTTTCAGGTCGCTCAGTTGTGTCCGACTCTTTGTGACCCCAGGGATCGCAGCACGCCAGGCCTCCCTGTCCATCACCATCTCCCAGAGTTTGCTCAAACTCATGTCCACTGAGTCAGTGATGCCATCCAACCATCTCATCCTCTGTCGTCCCCTTCTCCTCCTGCCTTCAATCTTTCCCAGAATCAGGGACTTTTCAAATGAGTCAGCCCTTCGCATCAGGTGGCCAAAGTATTGGAGCTTCAGCTTCAGCTTATGAACTCTTACAAAAGCAAAGTCCCTGAAGAAGGGACGTGCACAGACACAGTAACTGGCAGCTGAGCAGCTTCTGGTGGGCACCAAAAGCACCCATCATAGACTCACCAGCCGTACGGAGGTCAGGTCTGCATTATGAGCAAATCACACGAATTACCTAAAACCATAAGCCTGCATCCAACATGGAGACAGAAGATGGAAGCCCCATTCGGTGCAAACTGTGCTCATTTAGAACAGAAGATGCAACATTTAAAAAGACCAGCGTCCAGGGGCTTCCCCGGGGGTCCTGTGGTTAAGACTTCGACCTCCAGTGCAGGGGGTGCAGGTTGGATCCCTGGTTGGGGAGCTAAGACCCCCACCTGCCTCCCGGCCAAGAAACCGAAACATAACATGGGAACAATATTGTAACAAGTTCAATAAAGGCTTTAAATAGAAGGGGGGAAATCGGGGTCTGCCATCCAAATATAAAGGAGATGTGCTGGGCATGCTTGACTTCCCATCTCGCCCTCCCAAATTACTGACCTCTGAACTGCCGAACAGCTCATCATGATGTGTGTGTATTAGCCCCGTGGACAATGATAAAATCAGCCCTGTTATCATGTCCCTGACCTCCGCTGGAAGCCCGGGAGGCAGTTAAGATGTGGAGGCCACACTGGGAGCCTCTCGTTACTTCAGCCCCTGGGGCTCTCGCCTGGAGACGGAGGCGCTGGACTCCCATCCTCATGTTCCTCTCTCAGGACAGGGCTTAGCCCGGGGTCACTGCACCCTGCTCCTCCCCAGTCCCATCTGTTCATGCACTTGGTCGAAAGCTGCCCTCTGCCCAGCCCAGTGGGGGATGCACTTCAGGCAAACGGGCTTTTCACTGACCTTTCACTTGCTCATCAGCTCCCGTGGTTTGCTTGCATTGGTCCTGGCTAGCTTCCCTCCTGGACGCTGTGCACATGTCTAGAAGAAGACTTTTGGGAAACAAACAGCAGAGACGCAGCCCCTTTGCGGCCCCAGGCTGGGAGCAGTGTCCCCCCACTGAAGGTTGACACTGTCCCTGAGCGGCAGGCCAGTTCTCCTGTTAGTGGAAGGTGTGTGGTGGGTGGCGGCTTGTCGCTCAAAACCCAACAAACAGGCCAGGTTGGTGGAAAGTCCGCTTTATTTCAGGTGCCGGCGCTGGGAGCGGGGATGGATGTCTGTGCAAAGGCCCAGTCCTCCCCTGACAGGCGGGCTGAGCGCTCTTACCAACAGCGCGGGCAGCTCGGACCGTCGTCTTCAGATCGGCCCTCGGTGGCCTGACGAGCAGCGGCTTGGTGGTTTTAGGGACAGTTCCTCTTCGGTTCCGGGGCCATTCACCCTCATTTCTCTGAGGCGGGTTCTCAGAACTGTGGCAGCTCGTGTCCTGGGTAACGCCTGGTCATCGTGTAGCTGACTTCTCCCACCTGGTGTCCTAGTATCGATAAGCCCGCTCGCAGGATGTATCTCAGAATGTTATCTGCAGCCCTCGAGAAGGAACTGAAGGCCCTGGAGCATGCCTCATGACTCCGTTGTCATTCTTTAGTCTCCTGGACTGTTTTCCGCTGTTTCCTCAGTTTGCACTTCTCTGGTTAAACCCACCCTTTGACTAGAGTTTTCCACAGACAAGAGGCAGGCAGGGGACATGGGTGGGGGCACGGACCACGGGGCCCGCTGCGTTTCGCTCTGAGGTGGGAGGCCAAGCGTGGCAGACGCCCAGGGAAACCCCGATCCTCCCACCACAGAAGTCACCGCAGTGCTTCCTCTGGGAAGGAGGGCTGCTCCCCAGCCTCGTGTCGACGCTCCTCGAGCAGCTGTCATTTCTTCTCGCGCGTTCCACGCATGCACCTGTGGCTCTGAGCGCTTGGCATACGAGCATTCAGGCACATAGCCTGTCAAGTAGCATTATTTTTCCAAAGAAGGGGAGTCATGTCTTTTTAAAATTTCTTTTGAAGACCTTCTGTTAAGGTGTTATTTATAAACAGTGCTATACATGAATCTTAACTGTACAGTTCACTTAATGTTTATTTGTAGATACAGAGCCACATCGTATAGGTTATAGGTTAGGGTGTCTCCTAATTAATCATCCTGGGTAACTGTATCAGGAAGGCCATTATGCAGCGTCTGCAAATAGCTAGACCCAGCTGCTAATAAACCCGTGGCTGACCTTTGTGGAAGGAGCGTAGACAAGGCCAAGGGCTTTACGTAGATTCTACCTGACTTTGCAAAACTTGCTCAATTTAAGAATCACCTGGCTGTTCATTAAAGGTTCTGGTCCCGAGCACCCTGCCCTGGAGACCCTGAGGAGGCCAGTTAGTCAGGGGTCTGTTTTTAACAAGCATCAGATGTAGTCCTCAGGGTCACCACATTTAACCCTCGCAGCCCTACGAGGTTTAGGTTTTATTCCTATTTCACAGAGAAGTAAACCGAGGAACTAAGAGGTTAAGTCACTTACCCACAGTTGTACAGCTGGTGAGAAGTAGACCCGAAACGCCAATTCTGAATCCACTTTCTGTTTTTCTAAAAGATTTGTTTAGTCTCAGCTGCACCAGGTCCTCGTTCCTGCGTGCAGTGAACAGGAGCCACTCCCCCGCTGCGGTGTGAAGGCGTCTCTTGTGGAGCACACACTGCAGGTGCTCAGGCTTCAGCAGTTGGGCACACGGGCTTAGCTGCCCTGTGACATGTGGAATCCTCCCAGACCAGGTACCGACCCCATATCGCCTGCAGTGGCAGGCAGATTCTTCACCACCAGACCACCAGGGAAGCCCTGAATCCAGCTTCTTAACCACCATTCAGTAAAGCCAGGATGGTGGCTCAGATGGTAAAGAACCTGCCTGCAATGCAGGAGACTAGAGATCCCACCAGTCCATCTTTTGGACATCAACCCTGAATACTCATTGGAAGGACTGATGCTGAAGCTGAAGCTCCAGTACTTTGGCCACCTGATGTGAAGAGCTAACTCATTGGAAAAGACCCTGATGCTGGGAAAGATTGAAGGCAGGAGGAGAAGGGGACGACAGAGGATGAGATGGCTGGATGGCATCACTGACTCAATGGACATGAGTTTGGGTGGACTCCGGGAGTTGGTGATGGACAGGGAGGCCTGGCCTGCTGCGGTCCATGGGTCGTGAAGAGTCGGACACGACTGAGCGACTGAAAAACAACAACATCCACCATTCTCTGCAGCCTCCCAGGAGCATATTTCCAATTTGCTGAAGATCAGGTGGCTCTTCGAATTTGCTAAGTGGGTCATATAAATCTTTCTTTAGTGCTCCTAACAACTTAGTCATGAATGGAGAGCCATTCAGATCCTACAGTGGAGTGAGGACATAGCGGGGGCTCTCTGAGACCTGGAGTCTATACGCAGGACTTAGCCCAGGGGTTCTCAGAGTGTCGTCCCCGCCAGAGCGTGAGCACTGCCTGGGGACTTGGGGAACATTGCAAACCCTCCACCCCACTTCAGCAGAATTAAGTCAGAAACCCCGGGGCTGGGGCCCAGCCAATATGTGAGGGCACAGCCCTCCAGGGTTGCTGATGCCGGCAGATGAGAACCCTGGTTCAGAAGACTCTACTGGCTCCCAGGGTTCCTGGTAGGAAGGATACGCTGTAGCCAGGGCCAGGGCCTTTGTCCGCTGTGTTCTTCAGAAGCACCGTTTTGCTCCAAGCAGTGTCAACCACTAATGAGCTAGTTTGAAGGCTGTCCTGGATCCAGGTGCCCACAGTCATCAGCAGTTCCCAAATGTGCATATGGCTGCCCTGCTCTTCCATCTTAGACGCACTTTTCCACTGGTCCTTTGCCCTCTACCTCAGCTTCCTCCGAATGACTGCACAGTGCCCCATCAGTGGATCCTCCAGGACACAGGATGCAACTGCAAGTACAGACTTGCTTAGCATAATGCCTGACACATAGGCACAACAAAATACCATAGATCGGTGGCTTAAGCACCAGGTCATTATTTTCTTGCAGTCCTGGCAGCTGGAGGCCTAAGATCAGGGTGCCAGCATGGTTTGTTTCTGGAGAGACCCTAAGATCAGGGTGCCAGCATGGCTCTTTTCTGATGAGACCCTAAGATCAGGGTGCCAGCATGGCTTGTTTCTGGAGAGACCCTATGATCAGGGTGCCAGCATGGTTCGTTTCTGGTGAGAACCCTAAGATCAGGGTGCCACCATGGCTTGTTTC